>JAQFVV010000234.1:272500-832329 GCA_028023455.1 Epiperipatus broadwayi | reverse complement strand
AAATTTAAAATTTTCTACTAAATTAGCACAAAACTTAAATGGTGACCCATACAAAAGGGCACAATATATATATATATATATATATATATATATATATATATATATATATATATAGTAATGGGTTCAATCCACAGAAGATCTTACTTACACTGCAAATGTTTTGGCTGGTTACAAACTTCTTTATAATACATTTATAATCTTATTTAATTATAAATGTTACATGAACTAACCGGCATGTTCGAGCAAAGTAGAAAATATTATTGATAGCTTTAACTATCAACAATACCCATGATCAGATCGTGGCCCACCTTGGCTGCTAGATTCAAACCCTTACTATCCAAACACTTTATTTGTATCAGAGTAAACACCGGGTGCCAGCTAGTCTAAGACTAACATATTCGGACAGTAGGCTCATAATCCAGCACTTGAAACAATCCCTTAACTAGCCCAGTCTATTTTTAATTCAATAACAAAATATTATTTAATTGGCGGTGAAAGAATTGATAAAAGATTAGTAAAAGAATTGGTAAAATAATTGACCGACAAAATAAAGCTTAAGTTTAAAGATAATTTATTTAATTAACACTAATTATACTAAATTTAAATATTTTATAAATCTCATTTAATAAATAATATTGATATAATGATCATGTACATATTAACTCATACACTCACATATATAATAATAAAGCATTAAATAGTATTTAAAATTTAACACACAAATTAATAGTTCATTTTTATGTGCTATAGAGTTCATATCTTTGACTCTTGAAGGATTCATATGAATATTTACAGATGTGATGGCTACTTTAGAATGAATATAAGAAAAATATTTACCTAGGATTTTTGAAATGGGTATACTGCTTGTTGTTTGCTGCTTCTAATGAAGTATATCTAACCAGTTTCTTGAGGAGATTTAATGCTTATCCATTGGCATTATTCTTGGAGACAGTTAAACATTTGAGCAGCTTCAGGTTGTTGCCCAGACATCACTTTGATCGGATAGGTTTGGCTGTTTTCATCAGACTTCAGACTGGAGAAAGATGTATGTTTTTCCGAGGTTTTAACACTGCATTCTTGTTTGATTTGCATGATCTAAATTATACTATTAATTCTCTGAACTGAATTCAACTGTTATCTTTGATTGTCCGATGAAAAAATGTACTATTTATATATGAAATGTGTTTTTGTTTTCATGTTCGCAGGCAATATGTGTTGTCAAAATTCCTTTAGTAGGTAATCCTTTTTAATCTTGTTGTTGGGTATTTTAATTAGTAGCCATGCAAACGTGTTGTTTTTATATCTTTAATTAGTAGCCACCGCAGTGTTTTTAAATATATTTTTTTAACTTTCATTTTAACATTTATTTTCATGTTTTTTTTTTCAATATGATTTTAACACACACATATACACACATTTATTATATATTTTATTAACAAGCTTACATTTAGGCACATGTATAATTTATTCTAATAAGCTCAAATGAAAAGAGATTTATATTTTAACTTTTAATTTATAATAAAAACTTTTTAACTTCTTTTATGAACTCTTAGTTTTTTCTATAGGAAAACTCCCCTCCCCCTTTTTAATTAATTAATTGTAACTTTTATTTCAACAACACTTAGACTTTTAATTTTACGTTTATGAAAACAAACTACATTTTGTTTAATAAAAAAACTTTATATTTTTATAACTTATTTATTGATTTGTTGATTTCTTATTTTAATAATTTTTTAGATAAAATTATTATATATATGTGCCAATACGATCTTGGTACAATATATATATATATATATATATATATATATAGCACATGTGAGCTCTCTCTAGACATTTTACATTCTGATCAGTAAACTTTAAAATTTTAACCATCCATTACTTATTATTTCTGACAATCTGTCGAGACCAGATCCATTCCAGTCTCTTAAATCTTTAATAATGGTAGTGATACCTTCTTGTTCTATTATGCAAATATTTTAATTTTAAACCATTTTTGATATTCCTAACATATATTATTCAGTATTTGTTGAATGTTATGTCTGTTAACTGTTCACATCTTAAATCTTCAAATCTCATATTCATAATTAATACCTTCTAAGACTTGCCTTCTAAAACATTTGTTATTAAATAAATGGACATATTTATTTGATATTAAATTATTTCTATTTAAAGCACTCCAATCCAGGTTTATTTTTGATGAGTATTATCTGTCATAATTCCATCTGTATTAATAAACTGGCCAGGGTCTTTTAATTCACGATTAGCAATTTTTGTTTTCATCTTCTTAATAAATGCATCATACTTAACAATGTTTTTTAATTAAATTTTTTTTTATTTTTATAATTGTATCAATTGCAAAATTTAGATATCTTAAATAATCACCATATATTTTCATTTTTTAGTAATTATTTTAATCGACAAAATATATTTTTTTATAAAACTAGTAAAACACTTGAAATATATGGAATTACCCATAAGAATAACCTTAGCATTGTCAATTTTCTTAGTCTAGTCACTTGAATATGAAAATATCTCGGATTTATGTTTAACGGTTCAAACCTTTAATTACAGAAGAAAGACTTAAATAAAATAAAATGGTTTTTTTTCTTTATCTATAAACCCAAAGTACAATGGCATTTTATATCCACTGCTTTATATGTATACATATATATTAAAAGAAGTCAAAACATAAAAAAATACCAATATCAATAACAATTAATACAATTTCAATTTGTTCTCGAAGCAACGTCCTTTAAACAATAAAGGTAAAAATCCTTCCATATTGTCATTATATATATATATATTTTGCGGAGTCATCCGTGCCAAAAAATTTTAATATTAACAAAATGTCCGTTAATTAAAAGACTATCAGAATATATATATAAATTGATGACAAAGAATATATTGTAACAAACGGGTTCGAATACACGCATATGTAAAATATGACATAATTGATAGTGTTAATGTAGGGACCATGTATAAACAAATAAATAAAAGAATATATGTAAATGGTCATTCGAACCCGGTTACAAGTAATGTAGATATAGCGTATGTGTGAGTATAAAAATACGTAGTTAGTATCGGAGGGGTTGCGATCACTTATATATGTAGAGCGGTATAAAGCGCAATTGATTATTCTTAGATAGATTTTATTCACATAGTTTTTTTTTTGAGTTTATTAATAATTTTGGTAACACGTGTTTTCTTTTGTTGAGTCACCTTGTGAACATGTGAGGACTGAAATAGGATGAGTGAATTGCTGTAGGCAGTTTGGTAATAACTGGCGCCGGGAAGGTGGAAAATTGGTCTGTGGATATAGTTTTTTTTTTGTGTTGAAGAACAATGGAAGGACTGGTCAGCGGCGTAGGAATATGCAGAAAGATTTTGAAGAGTTAAAGGTGAATACAAAAGAACTTTTTTTTTGTCTTGCGCTCGAGTGGGAAAAGGAAGAAAAAAAAAAGAGAAGCGGCTTTAGTCCTAACAAGGAAGACGCAAAGATTCTCTTAAGAAGTTTTTAATATTTTTTTGTCAGAAAATGTCGGGGTAATTGGATTTGTGCGCTAGTCATCACTCGACTCCGGGGATACTCGTCATGAATTCACCTGACCGGACTTGCGAACTGTCATAATAAATCAAGAGATTTTGTTCCATAGAGGAAATGTTGACCAAAATAGTTCGAGATTTAGACCTTTGCGAGAGAGTATACCAACTACTCCCCCTCTGAAACCTGTCGCCGGACCTAACGACCATTGGAACTGTTTGCCATCCGTGAGATCCACCAGATCAAGTTCGTGGCCAGACGTCAATACAGACTTGTTTAATCGAGTGAGTCCAGGTAAAGTGACACGTCACCAACTATTTTCAGTATATGTATCTCAATAAAGAATTAGTGTTACCTCAGTTAATTGCTATATTAAAATTTCATATTTAAAGTTAGATATATGACTATATTAATCATACCGCTCACATATATATGTATTTGCATTATTTGGTGTGTGGATGAATGAGCGTGATATATGTGTGTGTGTATGATAATGGATGGCCTGAGTGTTTGCATAGCAATCATATGTGTAGGTTCGAAGAGATTTATTGGGAGGGTATATGATCAAGTAAAATAAATCCCATTAGACCCGGGTTAGATTAAGGATTTCGAGCTTTAAGCTATCGCAAAATAAATATATGCGTAGGACAGTGTTGGTTAATTTATAGCCTTGTTCTCTAGATAGACAGATGTCCCCAACCTTGAGATTGAGCTAGTTCGGTGCGTCACCACATCAGATAGATATCAGAACCTATATATATATGTTTTCGAGGAGGTAATTCCTACCTACTGGTAAGATTGGCGCGTGAGATGGGTTCAAACCATGCTCATAAATACCTCTCGTCGAAGCTTCGGGTTAAGGTTCATAATGGAGGAATATAGATATGTCGGTGGGTGTTATAATATATATATATATATATATATATATATATATATATAACATTTTTTAAGATATGAACGTGGTTAACTTTGCTAAAACTATTTTTTAAATTCAATTTGATATTTCTGTATTTCACCAAAGACAATTTTTAATTATCTTGATAAAGATGTTATATAGAAATGAGAGAAACTTGATAGTTGTATATTTTATATTTACTTTATTACTTTTCTTAAATATCAATATTGTTACTGTATTCTATTAATCACCTGATGAACTTTATCGTGTAAACATTTGAAATATAATTTTGTCCATATCTTTATTCTGTTTCTTTACTTGCTTCTTTTAATATATTAATAATACTTTCACTATTTTCTGAAGATTTTCACTTCTTTGTAAAGCTAGATATTGTAGTCACCACTTTTCTTCCTTTTTATTACGACATGATAACTTTTCCACATACATCATGTTGGATCTCTTTTTTAGTAATAGCTCCATTTTTTTCTTTTTATTGGATCTCTTTTTTAGTAATAGCTCTATTTTTTCTTTTTATTACTGAATAAGTGGTTTTCCAAGACAAGCTTATTATTTTTTAGATTTGAAACATTTATTATTTTCTACATCCTTTATTTGCCAATTTTCAGATAATTTTTTATATATTATTAAGTCTATTTTATACTATTTTATAGAACTCCGTGTATATTTTTTTTAATGAATCATTTTTAAATATGTTCATAATTCGTTTTATGCATTCCTTTATTTCAGTCAAAAATTTATTAATAGATTGATATTTTTTATATAAAGTATTTTGTTACTGTTTTTAGAGAGTACCAATTATTGTCTTATTGTTCTGTCTATCTTCACAGTTTGTTAATATTTTAAAATAATTAGCAAGTACTAATTTAAATGAATTCGGATGTTACTGTAAGATTATGAATATCTATTGCTAAATGTGTTTTTAATAGGTTTCGTTTCTCTAATTTGCAATAATTCTTATAATTCACAGGTATAATTGATTATTTCCTGTGTTAAATCTATTAAAAACATTGATAGTCAAAATTTAATTCTATTTTTCTGTGTGTTCATTTGAATCTTCGAGTGTCCCTTTCTGTTTGGCATTTTTCTTCTAAAAATAGTACACAATACATAATTTTTATTTTTTTATTAATTCCACAAATCCATAATATCTTTAATTTCTCTGCAGCATTTTCAGTCTTCAATTGTTTTCCAATTATGTTATAAATGTTTTTCTTTGAAACATTTAATATCTTTGGCTTGATTAAGTGCATTTTACACAACTTTGTAACAAACCTACACTTTCTATCACAATGAAAACTTTTTAGATCATAAATTCAGCATTTGGCATCTTTCAATAATTTGAATGATTAATCTTGTTACTCTGACATGTCATTAATCTCCACAAATTATTTATTTGTAAAGAATACCATTTACAACCACTTTTCAAATCAATTGGTCTTCATCGTTTCTTTCTAATTTCACAAATTTTCAATAATATCTATATAATATTAGACATTTTTTCTTACCATTCATATAATATTCCCTTAGCTGAAATTGACTGCAGTTTTAAGTAGCTAAATAAAATACCACTATTAAATCGTATTCTGGGTCATAATTAGGGCATTTTTGCACTCTTTACATATCAATGCTTTGGATATTGTATTTATTGTCTTCTAGTAATAATACTTTTTATTTAGTTTGATCATTCATAATCATTTGTATCTGAAAATGATAGCATTCGCATTTATTCTACTTTAAAGAGAACCCAATTGCTGTTTTATTTAAAAACTCTCATGCTTCAAAAAAAAAGGCAGTGATATTTGTTGATCTTAAAACCAATAAACTCACAACACTGGCTTATGAATGTTGGTAAGTGTACATAATCAAATAGTATTTACAGGTGTAATAATAGAATATATAAAGTAGACATTAGAAGTTTGCCCAATAAGCAAAGATAACTTTCTTCACATAATATTAAATGCGTTTCTGTAACTATGATATACTATATTATAAATTATATTGTGTTTATCACATAATATTAAATGCGTTTCTGTAACTATGATATACTATATTATAAATTATATTGTGTTTAATTAACTATATTATGTCTTATTTGTTTTATGAGATGCCGATAAAAAGTAGATTTTTTTCTGTTTTTACAAAATGAATGCTAAATTTGCATTATTGAATAATTTAAGTGATTAACTAGTTGTCTTTCAGATAAAGTTATTTATATTCCTACAATGTTTTCTCCTACAACACTTTGGGAAGTTTAATGCTGCAATAAAGTGATAGACTCAAGCTGGTAGTGATTTTTGGATTGATCTTTAACTAAAAAAAAATATAATAATTTGGTGAGTCCATGAAAAATTTTTGTGGAGATTAAAAAAAAGATAAAATCATAATTTTGTTACTATTCTATGAATGCATATCTGATTGAATTCCATCCAATCTCGGGAATTATTTATTTAACAATATCAAGTTGAGATAGTGAAAAAAGTGTCAAATTAAAATTTAATTCATGAAATAGTTATTTTAAAAATAAATGTTTTATTAATATTTTTGTCATACATAAAACGTAATATAATAATAATAATAATAATAATAATAATAATAATAATAATAATAATAATAATAATAATAATTATTATTATTATTATTATTATTATTATTATTATTATTATTATTATTATTTATAGTAGCCAATTTGATTTGTCTGTTACTTTGGCGTACAAACTTATTTTTTACGCATTCTAATAAGACTATGAAACGTTTTTAGATATGCAGTCTGCCAATATTATTCAATAATTAAAAGTCTATTCATTTTTGGATAATGATAATATAGGAATAGAAAATTCCTCAAACTTTTATTGTTTTACAACTAACAAACCTGAGACTGCTTTGTCAAGCGTTGTTAGCCGAGAGGTCATCGCAACCGACTTTCAAGCAGTAGTTGGTTGTAGACGGAAGTGGGTTCGCGTCCCGGCGATGCTATGACATATGGGGAAAAAAAACCTGACACTGCTTTTTTACGATTCATCCTTGTTGATCTATGATAGATTGTTGTAAAAGCAGTGCTACTTGAAGACAATTTAGATTTTTTTTTTTTTTTTACTTATTTATCCCATTATTTTCTAACTTAGGTTGACATTGTTAAATTATTAATTACTCAAATTAAAAATTTCATATATGTTATAACTATTTTTTTTACTGTACTTGTTTAGTCTTGGTTCAATGGATCCGTCTCAAGATGAACCCACAGTGGGTAAGTATTTAAGCAATATTTATAATTTAATATTAATAACATATAATTATATTATTCTGTAATCTGCTTAACTGAAAACTTTTATATCTTAACATGGCATAAATATATTATAAAGCTTTATTCTAATGATTTATCTGTATGAGAAGCATGACTGAACAGGAGTTACTAGCTTAACATTTTTCATATTTTAATTAGTTGAATCATACTATTACAAAAACGTTTCGATGATATCTGTTACATTTAAACTTTTTATAAAAATAAAAAAAATACATCTCATCTTAATAATTTCTTTATTTATATATATATATAATTTTATACTATCCCTAGTTGATCTACAATGTTTGATTGAAATTTTTCGTGAAACTTTGAAATCTGATATAGAAATATTAATTGTTAATTGGTCACTTTAAAATTCACATTTCATGGTATAAGTAATCAATTAACTTACATATAAAAAGTTTATTTCTAGTAGCTTTAAATGATTTTGAATAAATGATGAGAGATAATACTTACAAACTGCTTATTCATTACCTATTATTCTAACATCTAAAATGCAAATATAACCCCATTAAAAAGTTAATTTATAAAGTGATCCAACGTTTTGCAAATAAAATGATAAATTACTTAAGCTGGGAAGATTTGGTTAATATTAAATATTAAAATAACAATATCCACAATTTAAGAATTTAATCCGATTGTGCCTAATCTGTTCGCTGTTAAAACAATTAATAAAAAATAATTTGTTAGTATGTTCTTATGTATTTCAGTTCGTTAGAGTCTTAAAAAGAAGGAAATATTTTCATGTGGGATATTTTCTCTTTTTATTGAAGAGACAGTTTTTTAATCAATTTAATCACTAGAGTACTTTAAAAACTCTGAAGAAAGTTATTTTATTAATAATCCTATGAAATTTGTTAGCGTAGAGCACTGATATTTAATATTTGTCAAAATCTTTTACAACTTTAACCACAAAAAGTCATCGCATTTTTTCTCTCTATCTGCTTGTATATATTCAAAACGTTTATTTTGCTACACATTCTAAAAATCTAAGATTTAATTATTTATATCTAGACTAGAAATTGGATTCCAATCTCTAGCCTAATCAATGATTGTAATAACTATTAATTTACCCGAAGTGTAATAATGATATTAATCTTTGACTGAGGTTAAAAGTTTATATCTGTGATAGAGATAATCTCTAGTTTCTAAAATGATTAGTACTAACCATTAGTGTATTTATCTGAAATGGATGGCATCAATGTTGTGAGTGAAGGGAGTTTGACAATGGTAAATGAAAAATGTAACAATTTATTCTAGATAAATACTTTGCATATAATAGAGATAAATATGAGAGATAGTGACGTAGGGCAATTGATGAGTGCTGGTTCAACATGAAATGCATCTTGGGGGTCATTTGTCTTTTATTATATCTTTATTTCTATGAATTTAAAAAGAATGGAGAAGTATGGAAGTGTTTATTATATCTATAAATATGTTGAATGTCTATAAAATTTTAAACTTTATTTAAACTTTTTAAATACAAACAGCTGTTAGTAGTAACACACAAGTGGACAAGACATATTAGTAGATTACACAACAGTTCAATTGGTATCATCAAATTTACACCTTTAGATTCTTGAATATCAATTTTTAAGGCAATGCTCTAATAACTGCAATATTCTGTCAATAGTCAATGGACTCCCTAATATCTCCATTTTTTTTGAATCCTCTAATTTTTTAAATACTTTTTCAAAGAACAAGATTAATTAGAGGCATCCACACCTTTGCAACACTGAGTTGATTTACAGGATTACTAGTCATTGTCATATGAGCAACTGCGTTGACTTTTATTCTTTGCACATTTTCCTCTCTATCCAATATTTTTGTATTTTTTCAAGAAAACAGCCATTCATTAGTACATACATGGTCTGCTACAATAGACACATCTGTTCTTCTAACCATTAGTTTGACTTTTTTTTTCAATTGCTGTTTAACTAATCTCACCAATATTCTTATTTCTACATTCACATTGTATTATCATAAATTCAGTTTATGTTTTTCAGCATTTCAAGTTTAGGCTTTGTAAGAGTTAGATTTCCTTAAAATATGGTATGGCTTTGGGAAGCTGTTCTAAAGTTTTATTGACTGCAGATTTTTTTGAATTTGTTTGCCATTCCTGATATTTATAGATACATCATAGTACCAATAATTGTTTTTTAGTTTTGATGCCTCTTTTCATTGTCAATTAAAGGTTTTCTTGATGATGGCTGATGGATAATTATTCTTCATGAAAGTTTGTTCTATGTAGATATTTTCATTTTTGCAATGACTAGTTTCTAAACAAACTTCTTTTCTCTGATCCAAAGTAATAATATAATTCCATCTTTTATGCTTTTGACATAATTGAATATAAATCCCAAGTATTCACCAGTATCTGTTGATTTCTTGTAAATATTGGAATTATCATAAAAACAGAAATTAGTATTCTTAGATGTTATTGTGATATGACTCCTTTATAAAACAGTTTTTAGGAAGAAAAGAAAATATGGCCAAACACCTCAGGTCTTTTAGATCATATTCAATATGTAGGTAATTAAATAGATATAATTATGATATTGGCATATATATGTGAATGATCACTGATGAACAGGAAACATTACTGCTGTTTGGATAACATTACCTGTAATAGGCATAGAAACTGGTAAAATTCTTTATTATGTGCAATAAAATTATTTTAGGTGGTGAAATCAAAATAAGATTTTAAAAATTAGTCTAACACCTTAACATTTCATGTTGTGGATTTTCATTCGAAATATGTTACAGGTATTTTTTTTAAAACAAAGTTAAAATATTGCACAGAAGTTGTCTTCATGTACTTGAATTTCACTTTCTCTGGCTTACAATATATACATTGAAAATTGCTATATAAATACTTGGTTGATCATTATCAAGTTTTTTTCAGTTACACCATTGCTACATACATCAGAAAGTTGGCAACTTAGTATTAGCTTCAGTAATGGACAGTTTCAAAGCCAGTCTCAGAGAGATTGTTGTCAAAAAACTCCCACTTTATATATAACCTGTGATCTCAGAGAATTTCAAATCATAAACTTATTTACATTACTAAGACAAATAACTTTTTTAATTACCCATTTAATTAAATTCTTATCTTGGAATAAAAATATTCATTAGATCTAATCAATTATAACTTATTTTTTTATTCTATTGTCTCTACAAAACACAAAAATACAATCTTAAAATTGAAAATGTTTATCCTTTCTTTAAATCCATTATTTTTATTAAATTAAACCAAGTCTAGATGCATTAATTAAATTCTATCTTCTCTTTAATTTAAGATCTATTGTTTTTCATCTATCTTCTTTTATTCGTTTATTTTATTATGGTATTATTAAATATTGTAGTATAAAAACAGATATTCCAAAATAGATTCTTCTACTTATATTTTAAATATATATATATTTTTAAAATGATACTTTTATTTTTTAATAACAGTAACTATTTACATTATTTTGTTCTATGTTACAAAATATTATTATTTAGTTTTTTTCTCTTAAATTTAGTCTTGCTATTTCAATAATAAAATTAATTTATTTCCTCCTCCTTTTGCTTTTTCTTTTTAAATATTTTTTTATAAATATTATTTTTGTTTATCAACTCTGCAAGTCTTTCTATACTGTTATTATTCCACCTCATAATTACTGTTAAACAGCTCTTTCTGATATGTAAGACCAACATGAAAATCTTGAAATAGCTATGACACTCTATATTTAACATTTATTCAATTAAAAACAAACGACAAAAATATTTAAACTTTTATAATATTTGCTCTTTTTACGTGGTTTCAGACATTGTATATACACAAATCTTTTATGCCTTATTACCTGCAAGAAGACAGCAGTCCTCCTTATTTATTGGTCACCTCTGGCAAGTTATTTCATTTAGTTTCAGATTGACAGTTATTTGAAATTTTTTTTTTCAGTTGTGACCATAAAATTGCTAACCTTTTATGGGACAGATCCTTTTTTTTAATATTAGTAGATATAATTGTTTTCTGTTGATAACACCTATCCTGAACTTGCACTGCAGCATGGAAGGTGTAAATCTCATGAAATGTGATTCAATATCATTTGTCTTAACATATGCTATGGAATTTTCATATTTAATGATGCTAATATAACCAACATCTTTTCATGCTAAACCAATTACTCTACAACATACAATGTTGAATCTTGAAAGATGTGCTTTATCTTTCAAAAGGAAAATTTATTCACAAACCATAAGAATGATTTACAAAAAAAGGACCTTTACATATCAATATCAATGGAGACCAGTTAACAATATCAGAGGATATGCTTGTATACATAGAATGACCAATTAATTTCATACCAATTATATTAAGACATTAGTTATCACCAGAAATTGAAGACATATATAACTCCCCATTCTGGAAATATTAGTTCTGGCCCATTTACATTAATATGATCATGTATATCACATATATGACGGTGTTAGTCAATTCAAACACATATAAGTTTGTTTAATTTACGAACATATCAACAATGATTAAAACATATTTAGCCATTTAGTTTATAGAGCGTTGTCTTACCAAGTGAAGAGCACTTCCAATGTTTTATGTGTATATTAACTTCACATTTAAATTTCGAGAGATTAGTCATTTTGAACCATATATGAAAGTCATACACTTTACTTATAGATCATGAGGTTAGACAATCCAACATTCATAAAATTTACTTAAAAAGCAGGTTTTCATAGAATACCTAAGACTAAAATTTATATGAAATATATCATAGATTCTTTACAGTAAACAAATTGATTACCATTAAACATTATTAAAGCAATCTTAATATATTTATTGGGTAATTGATTAAAACTGATCTGTTAATCAAATGAAAGCCCTTTCCTATTAATAATCAATTAGGTGAATAACTTTATAATAGCATTTTCTAGTTCTTGGATCTCTTACATATAAAGTTTATCTAAAATGTTTTAGGTAAATAGTTCATTCAAATTTTCTTAATATCTGTGGATCTACAACTTTATATTCTTTTCATCATTGGTACTACACTTTGTTTTAGGTTTATTAGGGAGCAGGTCTGGTTAAATATCTAATTCTGAGAAAATTTTGGATCTAATTCTTTAATTTCTTTTAACAAGTGTAAAGACATTTTAATCATGTCATATTCTTCTCCACTTTAGAAGATGGTCTTATTTCTCAGTGAAAAGTGCAAAAATTATAAATGTTGCCAATCTTATGATTTCAAAATGTCCATTCTTGAAGGCTTTAATCAAATTTACACAAGCTGATTTTTTGTCTTTAATGAGAGATTTAATGTTTCTTATGCTATTCCAAATTTGACACTCTTCCTATGTATGTGCCATTATCTCATCACTTCACCTACATAGTGCAACATGTAGAGTCCAGATTATAATTCCTTTTATTATGTAGGAAATCAGTAGTAGACAAGGCCCTGAGGTTGACCTTGATTAAAAGAGCAACAAACTTTGGTTCCAATTTTAGACATTTTGTCAACTTCGAGAACCTCAATATCCCAATCAAAAGAATATTGTCAATTTTAGTTTCTTGTGGATTCATAAGATCATATGTATTCCAGTAGTTTAGTTTGTTATTGAAAATTGTTCTTGGCTTCTTCATTTTTAGATTGTTAAATACTATGGATATTTGCTTTTGAATCCAAAGCCCTCCACTTTTTGGAGGTGGCCTATCAGTAAGAGTTATTTCTTCTAGAAATATTGGCCCTTCCATATCTGGATTTTTCATAAATAATCTGGTAAGTACATTATGAAAACACTGTATTAATAATATCTTAACTGAGTGTAATACTAAGCCATTCATCTGTTTAGGTTTTTGTAGGAGATGCAGGCTGATGACAGGAGCTTTCGCCTCCAACACAGCTTCCTACATTGGGTTTCGACATTTCTTATAAAGGCTTTCATTGGTGAGAAGCCCGCAAGGAAGTATGTGATATTGGGAAGAATGATATCATTTATCAGCATGATTTTCCTGAATACAGACAAATAAATCATCTCCAATGATCCAATAAATTTTGTTATCTTAACCATTAGATCATTTTTCTCATTTTATATGGGGGGTGCTAGATGAAAACCCAGAAACTTCTGAGGTGGTTCCTTAAATATGCTGGGAATTTGCTTGCCAGTCATAATCAACCAGATCACCGATTTCTCCTTGTTGACTTTTAGACCAAATTCACATTTAAATCAGTCCAAAAGCCCATAGCCCAGCAAACTCCACCCATGAAGCAAGAAAAAACACCACATCATCCATATAGGAGACATGATGGATCTTCCACCTCAGCAAAGATATGGGTATCACTTTAAGAGCCTCAATGCTTAGCAGGAGGGGATTTACATAGGCAGTGAAAAGGAGTGCACTCAGAGGAGAGCCATGAAGAATAGAAACAACATGCTTAAATCCTGGGGACACCCTCCCATACAGAGACAAAACACCTCCCTCTTATACTGGAGGTTCTCAATCAGCTGCAGGTAGGCAGCTGGTACTTTGAGTCCCTCTGGGATCTTCATGAATGTGTCAATTCAAATGCAATCACAAGCAGCAGCAAAATCGAGCTGAACTGCAATTGGCGCTGACATCTTCATGTGAATGTGATCTATCAATAGACAAAATTGGCTCACAGCATTGGCCGTCAAGCTCCCCTTTTTGGCAAACTGGCATTTAGACAGCTGATCAATTATAATATATTGTATGTAATTTTTAATTAGGGCCTCAACTGTCTTTACCAGTAGAGAAATCATTGATATTGGCCTGAGATTCCCCAGGTTCTGAGGGCCTTCTAGTTCCTTAACCAAAGGAACCATGGCAATTGGGTTGATTCCTGGAAGTTCCTGGCATCCATCAACCAAAAGCTCTGCCATCCTTTTAATGATTGGTGCTGAGAAAGCACTTAAATGAATCAGGAGGAATTTTGGGATTCCATGCAAACCAGGATGAGTTTTGTCTGGCATCATCTTTAATTTATCAATAATTATTTTTTCTGTGATTTTGTGGCTTGAATTTTTAATTAAGTTAAATTCTCTTCTTTCAATCATGATTCCATTTGGCTTAAACTTTTTCACATAATGATCACATAATCTGGTGAGCATGGAAGACCCTCCATATAGGATGCCATCTATCTCAATCATTATATGTGCCTTGGTCTTTCTACCATCTCCAAGGACCCACCTAAGGTAGCCCCTGGTCCAGCAGTGCTGATGATGTATAAATTACCATGATCTCTTTATAGAAAGATATTCAGCAACTTCCTCTTGCTTACTTTTGTAATTCAGTTTTAAGTCTATGATAGATTCAACATTCTGTGCCTCACTGGCAGGTTCATTAATTTTGTCACAATCTTATTAATTAAGATAATAAGCAAATAGGACTCCAGACCTTTGAGGTGCATTTAGTAATCAATTTACCAAGACTCTCTGTAAATTGCATCCATGCATGATATGGGTGAATATTATTCATATCAACTTGTTTGAACAATATATATCTCAGATACTAGTTGGATGTTGATATTTGTTCAAGTTAGCATTCTTATAGTTCTGGGGAGCTCTTGTGATGAATCATTAGAGTTATTAAACTCAAAACCACATTCAATTGAAAAGTGATCTGAAAACATAATTGGTTGCAGTTTTGCCTTCAAGAATTTAAAAATTTCAGGGGAGACAAATAGCAAATCAATCAGTGTTTTTGCCTTCTTATTATAAAAGGAGAAGGCCCCATATGGAAACAGCAACCAACAGCTAATCAATTTCCAATTTAACAATCATTCATATTTATACTGAAAATTTTCATATGTTAAGTTACAATCCCCAATAATTAAAGTGGAAAGGGGATTAGTTCTCAATGCTATGTTTATATTTTGTATAATTTTGTGTATTATTTCAGGTTTTTTAGGAAGATAAAGGTTAATTAGGTTAAAAATATTTTTAAATTTGATAATTGTAATCAAGCAGTTATTGTCAATTTTGATGATTTTGAAAAAGTTGATAGGGGGATTTATTTATTACAGTTGCAACCCCTCTTGCAGCCATATTAGAATAGGAATAATGAAAAAAACCCAAAGGTATTTCAGTTTATTAATACTGTGTTAATCAGTTTTGTTATGCATCTTTGTCTCCCCAAGACATAACATATCAGGGCTACAAACACAGAACCATTGCTCAACTTGTCCATGAATTCAAGCCCCTAATATTCATTGAGGCAATTTTTAGCATCTCACAGTTGGATTAAAAAAATCAAAACATGCTTCCAGCTCTTCTTCAGTTTCATATTTCTTTTGATAATTCTAATTTAACTTCATAGCAAATTTCAGCAACTGTAGTATTACTTTTTGATCACTGATTTTAGGTTTAATTGTTTCATTTTTATCTTCTAAATTCTCTTTGTCACTATGTGGGACAATGATCACTAAGTTGTCATTGATAAATTTATCTGGAATGAGCTCCATCAGTGGTTCATTGAGAGAATCTTGTTTTCTTAATTAATTAAGGTGATGTGTCTATTTCATGATCTAATAAATCCAATAAATTTATTGTATGTACACTTTCACAGTCCAAATTTACTCTTGATTGAGGAGAGACTGAAGCTTTTGTTCTCAATCTTTTTTTTCATTCTATGCCACATTCTTCTTTCATTTTGTGTTTTTTCTTCTCTTGTGCTGAGATGTCTACATACCATGGACTGGGATCTCCCATGGATGATGCAATGTCTTCATTTAATGACTGTTTTTGAGAGTGTGATGAAACATTTTGATCCACATTCTGAGTCTCATTCAATATCTCCTCCTTCTTGTTCATTGTTTTATGTTTATTCATTTTCTGTTTTCTTGTATCTACACCAGGCTGTGATCCTAGGTTATTATAATTTCTGGCTAAGTTGCATTTTCTGTCAGGGCATTCCCTCATTACATGCCTTTGATGCTTGCAAAAAAAACCCACTATGGGCTACACCTTTCAACAAGATGATTAATGAAGCCTCTTGGTAATCAATCAAAGAGGGAATTAGCAAAGGAGATATTTCTTTCTTTAATATTAATTTAAAATTGGCCGAATTTGTTAAGAAGTGTGCACCCTGAAAATTGTTCGATTGGTATTGAAGGCTTAAAATTTTTCCAAAAGGGCTTAGAATTTTTTGCAAGTCTGCAAGACCAAATTCACACCACAATTTAAAATCAAACCATTGACACATGCAGCTATATTTAAGTCTATGTAGATCACAAGTTTATTTGCTATAGTCTTGGATTTATTTTTAAATGCTTCTTTCATGAAAGAATTGTTAAACTGTGCAATTATATATCTATTGTTAGCATGAAATAAAATTTTGTATATTGTTTGTCCATGGTCCTGTTGTTTAATTAAAGCATATAGCTCTTGTACAGGAAATTTAAATAGATTTAAATGATTGTCTGTGGTCATCATAATCAATGTATTATCATGTTTATATGTTTGAAATGTCCTCATCAGGATTGCTGGAATAACCTGATTAAATTTATCAGAGATTGCAGAATAACATGGGTGAGGTGATGTCAGAAATGATGACCTTGAAAAGAAAATTAGAAAGATGTGCTTTATATTGTAGATAATATAATATTTTACAGAGAAAAAGCAGTGAGTATCCTTAATTATGTTAGCCATATCATAAAAAAATGCTATAAACGTTTTTCCTGCACATGACTCAATTTTTTCTTCAATTTTTAATCTAAATCATTTGAACTATCACATCACCACAGCATTATAGTCAGCATAAGTAGTTGAATGGTAGTTTCTGGAATTGGCTGAGCCTTGACTGCATCATATAATAATTGGTGAGTATGGTAATCTCTTTGTCTGATAAATTATAGAATGCAAATAGCTTTAAGAGACCAAGGAGATATTCCAGATTTTTTTATGTGCATATTTTGGAATACTTTTGCCATCACTAACTTGGATAAAGAATTATTACTCAAGGTTGTAGATATGTCATTATTTGTATATTTATCCATATATAATTTCATAAGCCAGATAATATAATTAAGTAAATTTAAACATGAAATATTTTATCATGGTTAGTAAATACATTAGTTATGCATACATACATATCAACCGTATCAAATTACTCTGATTATATCAAGACAACAATAAAAACATGGTTGGTATTACTCAGGACTTTAATATTCAAGTGACAAATTGAAAACATTTTTGGATTATGCAGGATTTTAATCTTTCTTCAAGGACAACATGAAAAAATATAATAAAAATATGGTTGGTATGATGCACAACTTTAATATTCTATCACATGCTATCTCATATCATAATAAACTCATGATGTGAAAAATCGATAAAATATAGGATATTATAATAAAATAGTTATTAGGCAAATGAATTATAGCTTACCAGTTGAATGAGAAAACATATACCAACTCTAGTAATTCATTTATCCATTTATTCTGCACTTTAAACAATTCCATACTTGATGTATATGCTTCACTTGATTATATTACAATGCATAAATACTGTGAGAAATGTCAATACTCAAATAGCATAAATGATATAGAAATTATAATGATACAATATCATAAGTGTGGAAAAATGCATAAATAAGCAACACTTTTATTATTTGAAAATTTTTTAAGCCCTGAAGACATTCATAATCAAATGCCTTTCTCTGCATCACTATAGTTCGACTAATGATTCCATAAGGTGTAGACTATTTTAATAAAATATTATGAATATGTAAATATTACATTGCCATAATAAGTAGACAAAATCAGAGGCAACTGAGTTAAATATTGACACAAGGTAAGCAATTCAAAGTAAATGTACATCATCTTATTATTTTAAGCAATAAGGCATATAAATAGTGTATCCTTTAGAGCAATATGAGGTTTTAAATGGACTTAAACTTTACAAGTAACGAATGAGCACAGAATTATTTCGAGGAAATATAAATTAAACATAAAGTATATATTTCATTTGGAACGATGCAAAGTTTAAAATAATGATAAATTTACTGACAGCATCCTGTAAAATTTATAAGTAACATGTGATTAGAAATTTATAAAGAACACAAGAATTTTTTCGATGCAAAATATAATAACAATAAATTTAAAAATACTGTATAGATTGTAGAAAGCACAATATTAATATATATATATTTAATAACAAGAAAAACATTCGTAAAGTTTATATAGGGCGAATGTTTAGTAAAAGCAATACAACTTTTATTGAGAGTTTAATATCATTTTACTTCATAGCAACATGAATATTTAAAGCATTGAATTGGTGATAAAATGACATTTATTTTATGTGTCATAATTGATATAAAAAATCCAGATGAATATAATATGTTTCTGCATGAATAATTATTTTCTTTTATATAAATGTAAATAAATCAATTATTTTATATAGCGCGAAGTTTTATAAACTGTAATAGCTAAACAGCATTAAGCTGTTGCACATGCGCTTTGCAGATTTTAACTATAAATGACTGAATACAAACACTTCAAACACATGATAACGTCTTTGGGAATATTTCAATAATAAATAATATATTTCAAACCATAGGGATTTATCTAATGATAAAAACACATAAATAGAAAAAAATCAATACTTTCTTAATATATTTCAAATGATAAACAATTTCTGGAAATGCAAATATTTCCATTTTAAAGGTTAAAATAAACAACTGTTAGTATTTTAAAATTAACACAATGCCGTTGCTTATGAATATCACTTAAATTATGAAGACATGATAAAAAAGACAATTTATTTCCATAATAGAGTAAAAGCATTTTAAATTATCATAGTTGTAATCACACAGAAGCTTTCATTATTTCACAATATCTTTCAAGTTAAATGTCCAACTCTTATTATTATAAAAAAGGTTTAGTTTAATGATAATATTGATAAATTCTAATAAGAAAGAAGACATATTTTATAATTAGCCATAGAAAATAACTTACCAAATTATTTAATAATTAAGCTCTGTTTAGATATTCATAAATGTTTTAATCCAATTATACTTTCACAAAGGATATGCAAAAGATTTAAAGTTAATTAATAGTAAATGGCAACACTATTTCATATATCTCTGTAAGAATTTCTGGTGGGATAAAGCTATGGGACAGCTTATAATTTATGAAATAACCAGTTGTTTTAAAGATTTTTTGTGTTGTAGTATATATTTTTAAACATTGTAGCCATTGTAGTGTGATGATGAGCCCAAATTAGGAGCCCAAGCATATATTAACTTAGCTTATCGTGGCTTAAACTAACAAAATAATAAAATTAACACATGATAAAAAGCTGAAGAAAAATAATGATGTGTGTAAACATACATATGGTCAGAGCTTACACATAATGTCAGGTGATATATGACTAATTAATAATTGATATTGAAAGGCATTAATTAACATATAATTAATTTGACCTCCATTAGCTGACAAACAAACTATGATGAAAATATCTTTCTTTGAAATAAACTGTCTGAAAATTTTAGACAAAACATGTTAGAATTTCATTATAATTATTTACAAATAATTATTATTAAGCAATAAATTATAACAATATATTTTATTAAATGTTTTAAAAGTTTTCAAAAATTTAAACAATTCTTTATAAAATTAATATTAGATATTTTTTAAATATCAAATATTACAATTCAAAACAATATTATACATTAATTATTTTAAATAAAGAACTTGAAATGTAATCAAATTTCTTTAACTTTTATATTTAATCAAGTACATCACATACATGTACACACAACATGAGAGGGTTAATTAAAACGTTAAATGTGGTAGATTAGACTTGTTTTAAAATGCATTAAAACTACCTTCTCAACTTATAGAATATTGTAGAATATTATTTAAAACTGTTTTAAAATGGTTTGTTGGTTTTGAATTTAAAGCAATTTATTTAATAAATCTTGATTTAAAATTATATTTAGTATATAATTATATTTTAAAGTTATAAGTAAGCTAAACTTTAATAAAAATATTAAAAATATGTATCCTAAAACATCTATAACTACAAAGTTAGACACATTTATACTTTAAAATTACTAAAGTCTATTTAATTAAGCTTATCATCAATGAACATAGTATAATAATGGGTTCTATACTAATATTTGAATAAATTAAATGATTTACTATGTTTAATATGCACACTGACTTGAATACAAAAAATATACTGTATTTTTTTTTAAATCTACCGTCATAACATATAAATGCAGAACTTAAGATTGCAATATATATATATATATATTGAAGCAGTCAATCTTAGCTAAAGATTGTGCTTCATGGTTCCATCTATTAACCTGTATTCAAACCCTATATCCCATCCTGCTCCTTTTGTCATGTATATATATTTTATGTATATATTTGAGATGTGCGCCTAAGTTATAAAATTTTAACGTTTCAATAACATTTTTAAAATTGTTATTAATTCTTTTTTATTAAATTAAAATACATAGGTGTGGCTCATTTATATATATATATATAAGAGCAAGCATACTAACAAAACATTGATTTTTTAAAAAATATTTTATTATACATCATTTTAAACTTTTTTTTTAAAATTGCTTGTTTTCCTGTTAAACTGTATATTTTATAAAATCCAAGATGGAAAATGCAACCATTAATTGTCCAAAATATAATTAAAGAGTTGGAAACACTATAGTTTTAATCTGGGGAAGGAATTTTTAATTAAAGTTTTTACTTAAAATAAAATTGGGATTAAGATTAAAGATTTACTTTTGACATAAACATTGTTGTCAAATTTATTTCTAATCTGGAAATAGATTTGAATTTATTTTTGGATGTTATCTTACTGTTGCATCTTCAAAAACAATGGATAAACAAAAGGTAAAAAAATTTAAGATCAGAGATTAGATTTTAAGCTAAAACTAAGTAATTAACAGCATTCTTCAAATACCTGGGCAGGAGTATAAAATGGCTGGATTTTAAATCACCATAAGATAGCTACTACTGAGAGAAGTGTGTTGTCATCATTACTCCATGCAACTTTGAAATATAATGTAATGATAGAGTAGATTCCAATCATCTTTTGGACCCTTTTGGGTCTTTTCCCACTAATGAATCATCTAACTGCTGCCCAAATGGGAAGTAAAAGCACGATGGAGAACTTTAGAATGCTGAATAGAAACTTGCTTGCCACACAAGAACTCACATGGATCCATTAAATGCCATACTTTGAAAAATGGACTCTTAAATGGTGCAAGATAAATTATTTCAAAATGCCAGCATTGAAACTAAATCTAGCTTGCCTAATTAATCTCAAATTTTACTATCAAGATTTTTCATGTATTATTTAAATTTACCTTTTTTTAAGATATGTAAATGTAGTTCGGTCTTAAATTTTTTTTATAAATTTAATCCTATCTCATATGCTCTCACTTTCTTTAATTTTGGTGCAGTCATTTATTTATAGTTATTTATTACTTGATTTTATATGTCTTTTATGCCAATCTCAAGCAATCTGATGAGTTGAATTTTGTAAAATCTTTACTTTCTTTTTAAGTAAACCTTCATGGATCAAGGTATTAATATCCCCTTAAAACATAATGCATTATTAATTAATACACATGCCAGATTGTTTTATGAGTCAACATTTTATTTATGTTTTAGTATAAAATATATTTGTTTAACTCTGGATTTTCTACCTGGGGTTAATCCAGAACTTAGGCTAATTAACGCTCTGAAACTTAGTTATTTTATAAATGTTATTTATTCAATTCTGAAAGGGTGACCTATTAGTGGTTTTCTATAACTGCTCATTTTTTTATTTTTCCATACTCTTACAATATATGTTTGAATATTCTCAGTTGTTATAAAATACATGAAGGTGGAAATGAATCATTTTAAATAGAATATGGAGAAGGGGGTAAATTTTAATGTATATTTTACTATTTTAGTTAAGTAAAATCTTGTCTCTCCATATATATATATATATATATATATATATAACTGCATAGCATATTATTTGTCTAAATTATGGTATTCAAACAAGGGTCATTTATTTTTAAAGCAGCAAATCTTAGTCAATGTTGTTAGTGACATTTATCCATACTGCATTACTGACATTCGGCCTTATCTTCATGATTATATATATGTTTTTAATATGGGGGTTGCAACAAGTTCGAACCCATAGATTTCTTCTCAAGCCTTGTCTTGAGGGTAGTTAACCTTCCCAGGACCATATATTTCATATAAAAACGCTTCTGGCAGTGATTCCCATAAGTCTGGCACACACTATGCCTATCCACTTTCTTCGTATGGGGGGCCTGCACATCGGTGATGCCCACATCATGCCTTATCCACTTTTCTCTAAGCATTGCCCAAGAAAGAAGTCTTATATTTCATCTTTCATGCAATATCATGAGTTTTCCTGTTATCTCTTTGCCACAATATTAGCACCACAAACTTCTTTGTATTATTCTTTCTTTTGCTTCATGGCTCAGATTTAATGCTCTAATATTAAAATTGTGCTCTGCTTAAATATATATATATATATATACACACACAATGCCGAGTATCACTACTACAAGTTTTATTAATTACATTTATTTCAATCTTATACAGTCCCACCATTATAATGTAACACTGTATTTAAGAGTATTTGCTTAGGGGAAAATAAAGTGTTTTTCATACCAGCGCTAATTAAGAGAATTTTTATTAAATATTTTGTCATATAATCAAATGTAATTTTTAAATGTGTTTTACTTATTTTCACAACTGTAATGGCGTGAAAATAGTTTTCTTATATATATAATGAATCTCAGAATGCTCCCTGAAATAATGTTAGTCACCATGTTTCAGAATAGTAATCCAAAGCATTGATAGCAATTTTATGTAAATTCTTTTAATAATTGATTGGCATCTTAATATTGGACCCACCAAAGATGTGTGTTTATTTATAGTATATGTTATTTAATTAATAAAAGAGCACATGAGAAATAATAGCGTGAATGACTATATAATTGTCTATCATTTGGTAGACCGCTTGCTCATTCACGCACGTACTAATGTATGCAATTAATTTATAAATGTTTGTAAATAATTTGTCACTCTATTAAACTATATATTGTTTATTGTCTAAACTTGTTTGAGTAGTTTGAATTCCTTTTTTTTTTCTCCACTTCCAAATGTACAGTCATGCATATACATCTTTTAGTTAATAAATGTCTCAGTGTCTTCTCTGCTCTGCTAGTGGGCTGGATTTAAAATTAATTATCATGTGCCATCATTGTTATGATATCCATTAGGTGTTTGATCTGGGGCTTAAAGAGTGGGTTGGAATCTAGGCTGGGTCCGTGACCTAAATCTCAGACTTGACTGGGTTTGAAATACATTTTTGAGTTCCAGCTCATGTTAGATGGATAAACATGTTATATATATTGTAACAATTTTTGTTATATTTGGTTTTCACTGTTACCTCAAGCAAAAAGCAAACACAGAGTAAATTAGCTCTCAAGTCTGTACTCCTTACTGAATCCTGGAATAATATGTACATATTACTTCAATGTTATCAGACACCCTTCGGTTACTGGATAAAAACATTCTTCTGAATGCTTTAGTAGACACCCATCACTTGGAATATTTATACATTTTGAATATTACTATTGATAATAGTAGAGTACATGAGTATACAGCCCCCCTTTTGTTTATATCACTTTCCCATTTCCTTAGAATATCTTTTCTCTTTCTTTATTTAAATTAAAAGGTAACCAACTCAATTTTACTAACCTAGATTTTATTTAATACTATTATTCGTTCACTTGGTAAAAGAAAATCAAGAAAGATGATTAATTTTACAGTAGTACTGTTTAATACAAAAGAATAAAAAAACATTATTAAGTTAAATGATATAATAAATTTACATATCTAAAATAACAAAAAAAAACATAGAAACATATAATTAAATTTCTGGATGGATAATTGATAAAAGTCTGACAATAGAGTAATTGTTCCCTTTCTTAAAATAGCTACTTAGAAACAGTTCTGTCTTCTCCCTTTTTTTAAATATTGCACATCCTAATTTATTCTCAGTTTGGTTTTTTAACACAAAATTCATCAATACATCCATGTATAAAAATAGCAAATTGTTTACCTAGGATTTCTCTCAAGTGCTCTGTAAACCATCCTTTCTTTTGCAGAGATGATTGGTCTTATAATAGACTGGCTGGCTGGCTGGATTATTCTTATTATTGTTTAGTGCATTTGGTTTAGTTTCCTTGTTTCTTGCTTTCAGGTTTCTTAGTAGTATTCATTCTTTCTTTACAGGCATAGTATAGTCAGGAACAGCAATCAACTTAGCAGGCAAAGTGGGATATATTCATTCCTGGGTGAGTTAGAAGTCAGGAGAGCAGAGACTGAGCAAATGCCTGTTTATGGTCATTAGCCATGAATCTCCAAAGTCATACACATGCTAATATTAATTTTATTCATGGCAGCTGGTCTAACATGTTCTCAGTTCTTTAGCACAGTATGATAACAGAAAAACTAACTTATTTATCAAATCTTGACCCACTTTATTTATAGATTTGTCTGACGACTGTTTTCTGGAATGTTACTAATTAAGAACAGATCTTCTCACACCTTTATATTTATCTTATACAGATATACAAATGAATTTTTATACAAGTTTTACATTTTCTTTTTTCATAAAATTTTATACACATTTCAATTTTCATTTCAATTTACTTATTTACAATATCTAATGTTTTAACTATAATAAGTTTCACATACCTTTGATTTGCTTTTTCTTTTTCATATAAGAAATATTTTAAAGAGAAAAGAGACACATTTTGCTATACACCCCCTTATCACTTTCTCCCTTTTGTTTTTCTATATTTTTTTCTAAAACAAAGTCATTGTAACTTTCTATGATCTAACTAAATATTAATCCCTTTATGAGTTTAATTTCCCTCTTTTATTATTTTTAAAAATATCAATGACCTAATTCTCTTAATGTCACTTCCCATTTCACCTTTTTATCTTTTACCAAAATTATGCTGACTTTTCCTACCCTTTCAATGTAGGGTTATTTCTGCATTTTTATTATTTCTTGACTAATAAGTATATACAAGTGTGACTACAAATGTATGTAGTTGGGACATTAGACTGCTTCCAGTTTTGAGAATTAAAATTGAGTAAAATTTTATTCTAAGGTGAAGACCATTTTAATTCTTATCCTTTAGATTTCTTTGGTTGCAGTGAGATAAAGATATTATTAGAAGTAATGTCCACAGTACAAATTTATATTTCCTCCCCTTTTTCTTTCTTATATGTTAGATAATGGAGAGTAACAGAGAGACAACCAGGCGAAAACTATCCATATTAAATCTGATCGATTTTGCACAGATCAAAACACTTTAATCTCTACACAAGACTAGACTACAGTGTGAGTTAATTTTAATACCAACTAACATTAATATAGAGTTGAAACATTGTGAACAGCAGAACATTTCTACTATCCATTCCTCTTAATAAAACAAAATTCTTAATTCTTTATATTTTTATTCTTATTGTAATTCTTAATAAGCTGGGAAATTTCATCCAGAAAAGATAATGAGCCCATAATTCTTACTGGCACTACACTAGTAGAAGGGAAAGTTTCTTGCAAACACTCATCTGCAGATCTACATCCTATGAAGAGATGGCTTAACCAATCTCAAATTCGATCCAAACACAATCCCATATACTTACACATATCTGCCTCAATCGATATATTATAAATTCATTTTAATTATTATTACCACCATTTATTTATCTCATTCATTATGTTTGAATTAGTCTTTTAGTAAACTTTAGTTATTATTTTTCCCCTGCCTTGTTGTTTTTTTTTTTTCAATTATATTTTATAATCATTCTCGGTTCTTGAAATCCAGGGCCATTAACATTTGCTTGATTCGACAGATCTGTCATGTTATATATATATATATATATATATTATTTTTGTCCAGATTGTTGTTTATTATTCTTCCTATCAGATATATAACCACTTGAGTTGGGGAATTGAGCATTACTTCGATACCCACTAAAGTCTGTATAGTTTGGATAATTTCAATCTGAATCACTTCCAATCTACCTTGACACTTTAGCTCTTTCTGGGCTACAAGAAAATTTTTTTTTCCAGATTTCCTCCCAGTAATTCTGATGAGGGTTATATTGAAACACATTTACCACCAAATATTTGGGAGAGGGTTTAAATCCATGATTTTCTGTTGTATAACTAGGCCAGTGCTGTCAAACACATTAAGTAATTCTGCAACTTGTTTGACCATTTCTCTTTCAGTGCCTGTAAGTATCTGCTCCACATGCAAAAAATTATGTCTGATGATCCTAATAACTTGTTTCTCTGATTAGGGATTTGCTGTAAGTGCAGGTAGATTTGTCAACTGGCAAAGGAAGAACAGAGTAAATGGCTCTCCTGTTCTCCATTTGTCCTGCAAGGTCTGGTGTAAAATATTTTCTTGGTGTTCATTATTCCAATAACTGGTGAGAAAGGTCACCTTATATTCTGTAAATGTTGTTGGTTTTATGAACAATGAGTCCCATCATGCTTGTGAAGCACTCTGTAAATAACTGCATGCAATGGCAATCATGACTTTGTCACTCAGCTTATTAAGCACACAATATCTCTCCAGACTGTCAAGATGTTCAATGGGATTTTCCTTTCAGGTGATCAAAAAAAATATGAATTTTCAAAAACTGGTTAACCATGGTGGAATTGACATGACAGTTTCCTTCATTGATATATGCATATTCTCTCTTGCTTTTCTGTTCTTTATTATTATTTTTGATGTCTCTATCATATTTTCTAGCCGCTAAGTTATTGATATCCACTTGTAGATTTTCTATAACTTTCTATATTTTATCTTTAATCACTTCAATTTTCCCCTTGCTCTGTTTTGAACTTCACTACTTCCTGGCATGCTATTTCTAATTTATCTTCCATATTCACCCCTTTTTCATTTACTTCCATCATAACATCTTGTGTTGCATTATCCTACTTTCCATGATTTGTTGCTCAAATTTCTCAAGTATCTCAGCCTGGCTATCTAACCTTTTATTTGTGATCATCATTTGACAATAGCTTTGCTTAAATTTTTCATTCAATTCTTCAATTTTGTGGTTGAAACTTTTAGTAATTGCTCATGTAACTCTTCCATTATTTTTCTTACTTGATTCCTCTCTTTGCTTTTGTCTTTCATTTAATTATTTAGCAAATTGTTGCTGATCTTTCATTATTTCCTTCAACATAACCATCACATCACTGCCTTCTATTCTACCCTTCTCTTCTTGTTCATTATTATCTTCACTCTCTTTTCCATTATTAATCCTTTTGGATTGCCCAGTTTGTTCTTCATTAAGAACCCCCTTTTCTTTATTACATTGAGTATCCATTTTTGTCTTTGAACTCGTGTGCATTGAATTTATTTTATAAAACAAATATTGTCAAGTAAATTATTTGTTATGACTGTTTGACTAATATTATCCTAAATTTATAACAATGCCTTATTCCTTTTAATTTATAATTATTGTATTAGGTATGTTTTCTAGTCTCCTCCATGCCCTGCTCACCAAAATACTTGCCTATGTCTGCCTTAGAAACCCCTGTCCCTAAAATGTTCTCTTTTCCTTTCTTTTTTTCTATGGCTTAGCTCTTGAAAGTTATACACATGTTCGCAAGTCTGTATTCATGACTGAACCTGGACTAATATGTATATATTACTCCACAGTTTTATTTCCTGTTCAGATGCCCCTTGAGTGCTGGATCAAACATTCTTAAGAGAATGCCTTATTAGACACCCAGCACTTGGAATATTTATAAATTTTAAATATTACCACTAATGATAGCTGAGTACATGTGAATACAGATCCCTCCCCTTTCATTTATATGCCTTTCCATTTCTTTAACATATCTTTTCCCTTTCTTTATTTAAATTAAAAGTTAACCGGGTGAATTTTGCTAACCTAGATTTAATTTAATACTATTATTCATTCACTTGCTAAAAGAAAGTCAAGAAAGACAACTAAATTTAGTAGTAATAATGTTTCATACAAAACAGAAAAATCATTAAGTTAAACGATATAATAAATTTACACACCTAAATAATAAAAAGAGTCTATAAACATGGACAACATACAATTAAATTTCTAAATGGATAACCGATAAAGGCTGAAAAATATTGATTGTCCTCTTTTTTAAAATAGCTACTTTAGAAACAGTTGTTTCCTTTTATTACATTTCAAATATTGTGCACATAAATTTATTTTCAGTTTGGTTTTATAACACCAAAATTAATCAATACATGCATATATGAAATAGCAAAAAATTTTACCTAGGATTTCTCTCGAGCACTCTGTAGACTGTCTTGTGGGATGCAACCCACTTTTATTGCAGAAACAATGGTCCTGTAATAGATACTCTGGCTGGCAAGGTTGCTTTTGGTATAGTTTATGGCATTTGGCTTCATTTTCTTCTTTTTTGCTTTCAGGTTTTTTAGTTGTATTCATTCTTTATCTCCAGGTATAGTATGATTAGATATGGTAATTTACTTAGCAGGCAAGGTGGCAGATATTCATTCTTATGCAAGTTAGAAGTCAGGTGGGCAGAGATTGAGCAAACACCCATTTAAGGCCACTAGCAATGCATCTCCAAAGACATACACATACTAATATTAATTTTACTTGTGGCTGCTGGTCTAACATGTTCTCAGTTTTTAAGCCCAGTATAATAACAGAAAAAAAAACTAAACTATCTATAGAATATTGACCCATGTTATTTATAGATTTGCCTGACTATTGTTTGCTGCAATGTTACTAATTAACAACAGATTGTCTCACACCTTTATATTTTATCTTATATAGATTTCTTATACAGATTTACAATAAAATTTTAATACAAGTTTCACATTTTCTTTTTTCATAAAATTTTATACTCTTTTCAAATTTTTATTTCAATTTACTTATTTACAAAATCTAACATTTTAACTATAATAAGCTTCACATACCTTCGATTTGTTTTTTTTTTCATATAAGTAATTTTTTAAAGAGAAAAGAGACACATTTTGCTATACACACTCTTCCCCCTTTCTCCCTTTTTATTTTCTATATTTTTTTCTAAAACAAAGTCATTGTAATAGTCAAAATAAGAGTCATAGATCACATGACCCTATCTCTTAAGGTTGTAAATTATAAACAATGAGGATTGCCAATTTCTCAACAAGCTTTGTGATAAATGCTTAGCCAGAGCCAGCATTTAAAATATCTCTGTCAGGAACTCCCCCAAACCCCTGACCATGGTTTCATGCTTTGGCACTTCTCAGAGAGGTCATTGTAACTTTCTACAATCTAACTAAACATTAATCCCTTTATGAGTTTAATTTCCCTCTTTTATTTTTATTTTTAAAATATCAGTGACTTAATTCTCTTAATGTCACTTTGCATTTCACCTTTTTACCTTTTAACAAAATTTTAGCTAATTATTATGCTGACTTTTCCCGCTGCCCTTTCAATGTAGATTTATTTCTGCATTTTTTATTATTACTCAACTATTAAGTATATACATGTATAACTACAAACGCATATAGTCGGCACAATATATATATATATATATTGAAGCGGAAAATATATTTCACATATTTTTGCTTCACTGTCTGGTGATTCAAAACATTGAATCAGAGGTTTAAATCCAGCTATATATGTGTTAAATCACTAGAGAGTGAAAGGACACACATACAAGTTTTAAAACCCTCCTTTATTTTTTTATGTTCATAAGTTAAATATTTTATTATAAACGATTATTTAATAATTTTAAGTCAGAAATATTTAAATTTCCATTCCCTTTATATAATCATGTATGTGTGTTCAAGATTGCAAAAATATATTATTGATAAAAAATATATTTTTCATTATTCAATATTATGTATATTTATTTTATAGTTGCATATTTTATTTTATGATGCAATACCAGAGAAAGTTCTAGAGAGTAATTAAAATAACTCTGAAACATATAAATAAAAGAATCTTCTAGATTAAATTTAAAAGGGTAATTAATAAATTAAAATCCCTTAGCAAACAAAATGTTAATGAAATTTATATCTTTTGAATCTATTTTCATTATTGAAATAGAATAAAACAATACTCTCTGGAACTTGTTGCATCATCATTGAAAATAAACAATAAGTGCATTCAGACTACTTAATGGACATCCAGGCCATATCAAGCAGAAACAGAGAATATTCGAGAAAGTCTTTCTAACATATAAATAAAGCCAAAATTTTAGGCTAAGTCTCTTAGTTTGCCATCTTAAACAGTGTTGCAGAATGGACCAATGTCAATTTAATTTTTGAAATATGAATTCGGAATAGAAAGGCTAAAGTTGCTTCCCCTTTCTTCTCCAAAATTGTTTCCATACTTCTATGCCAATCTACCATCTCCATTTATGGACTGCCTAATTTAAATGCTGTAATAACTATCTCACGATGCCAGCCATTATTTTTCAAAGCTTTGACTTGCTTAACCGTGTTCTCCTCATTTATAATTTTACACTTTCCAATCCATATGAATGTCAAGACTTCAGGAAATGGAAAGTAAATCCTAATCATGCTGCTAATATGAACTCTTAAAAAAACTTTCAATTTAAACTTAAATCAATTATAGTGTAATTCTCTTTCTATTTAAATATAACATAATGCTAATTGTAACCATTTTATAAAGTAATGACTTTCTCTTTCTGTTATAAAAATTGAATGCACGAATCTATAATTTTATTTGTTAATGCATTTCTTTAATGGGTTTCACAATTTCTATTTTTAATATTTTTAAATGGGGAAAACTTTTATTTTTAATATTATAAATTTCATATGATTTAATTTAATATGCTAATAGTTCAATCGAGTGAACCGATCCTAAATTTTCTTATATTAGATATCCTAGATATTATAGAATGTTAAATCATAAATGTAAGCTTTCTTATCTAACTAAAAGTTTGATAGATTGAATAATATTTTTAAGTTAGTCTATTTGCTTAGTGGCAGATTATTCGCTGCTACATTTAATATGTCATTTTATTGCCATATTTACGCTAATGATTTTATTTTCAAATTATTTTTTAAAGTAAACTTAATAACCTACCTTTGCTGTTTTTTTATTATATGGTCAATCATTTGCCCATCATGCCATCTAGTATGGTAATTATTTATGGAATTAATTACTAGTTAGCATATTTATATTTGTTTAATGAAGGGAACAATAATCCCTCTTTTATTTGTGATATCCTAACTAATATCAAAGGTCATTTGTGTACCTTTCGAGAGGGATCAAATTATTTCATATCATTATGCTACATTCTATTAAATTACGAGGACCTTAATCCATGTATCAGCATTATTAAGAACCTGATTTATTTTTATTATTAGCATTGCTTGGCTTACATAATATTACGAAATTATCTCACTTTGCTTTGTCAAAGTAAACCCTGGAGAAATGGAATTCTTTTATTTAATGGCATATCTGTGAATGGGGCTTGGAAAACCCAGCTCCAGGATATTGTCAGGTTATCATTTAGGCTCTGCACGGGTTAACATTGGAAAACACTGTGATAATTCCTATGAGACCCTCCTTTTCAAATGCTGACCTGTCATGTGTACAGGCACATTCAGATTCTTATATAATTGATTAAGCATTCATCCAGAATGAACTCAATCTATTCTAATGTTATGATTTAGTCAGCACCACGATTCTTGTTTAATATTTTTATATTTGCCCATTTTAAATCTGTAAGACATACTGCCATGATTTCTAAATCCATCTCATATTTTCATTTATATTATAAGTTAGGTAATGTCATTTTACAGCTTATTTAAGCTATCCATCCTCTTATTGATACAATGCTGAGTGCGCTAATGAATAATGCTAAGTAAATCTTTTACAGTCAGAAAAGAATAGAATAAAATAAATAACTTTGCTGTTTAAACATTTTAAGCTCCAATGACTATTGAAGTGAATGGTATAAATTAATATATATATTTATATGTGGTTCAAATGAACCATAATAAAGTGATGAAACTTACATCCCATTTATCTGTTTTAAGATCATTTATTTTTCATAAAAATAATCATAGCGTCCAAGTTATAATATGGTAAAATTGGTATCTACTGTTAGAATATTAATCCACATCTTTTGAATATTTGTACATTTTGATTCATAGTTTATAATCACAGATTTGTGCATTATTTAATCAGTAACTTATGTTCTATTATATAATTTTTCAATACGCAAATCAGCATTAATAAAGTGAAACCTATAATTCTTTTAGTGTCATATATAAATAGATTTGCAACTGTTTGTTAAATTAAATATGTTTATTCATTTTTTAATTAATATTAATAAATTATTAACTATATAATTATTACTTAAGTCTGCTTTGCCTCATGATTTATGCATACACATCGTTAATTGGATTGTATTATATATAGCTGATGTCCGTTGACCTTAAGCCAATTTCTAGATTTATTAATGAATTTTATGAAAAGCCTAATTATGATATTAAGCTATTTCATTCTAATGGGGGCTGGAGTTCGAACCCTAGTAGTTTATAATTCCCTGTAAATCTCTTGTTTCTCCGCTGTTGCTTCAGGATGGGTATGAATAAAATTTAATTTGTTATCATCAAAAATGTTGTTCGTAATGTTATAGATCTGGAAAATAGGCAAAAGGGCAGAGTTCATGATTGTTCCTGACTTATGTATTTTGCACATGATTGTATTCGAGGTACATTTGCCTAGATGCTAGCTCTTGTTAGACGAACATACAATTCTGACCGGTACAATGTATATATATATAAACAAAAAAAGACTTATAAATCCAATAAATAATATTATATTTCAACCAGAGGACTGGTTTTCACCAGAAAGAAAAAAAAATACACAGTAATATATATATATATGGATATAATACCATGAAGAAAAAAAAATACACAGTAATATATATATATATGGATTCATAGTATTATTTTCAGAATCTTCCATGTGATCAAAATGTAATAGCTAGATAGATGACATTTCAGTGCAATACCAAAGCACTTTTCTCAATGCTTCTTGTTCTCAAATTATAAAAATGTGTTTTGATGAGATTTAAAATCATTATTTTTTGCCTTTGTTATTTTCTTCTCAGTCTCAAATTCTATTGGTTGAGAAGTTTTGAAAATATTTTAACCTCTAATAGCTTTTTCCATATATTGTTAATTTCTTTAATTTTTACATTTCAATTATAATTTCAAAAAAAAGCTCTGAGGAAAAGATTTTTTATTGTAGTGAAATGTCATCTATTTAGCTACTATATTTTTATTACATGAAAGCTCCCTGAAATAATACTATGAATTTATTTTTTATTTATGAGAATATGGGAATGAATATTTATATTAAAACACACACTGTTTCACACACACACACACACACACACATATATATATATATATATATATATATATATATATATGTATATATATATATATATATATATATTAAAGATTTATTCCCCCTCCCCAGTTAAAGCAGTTTAAATTAAAAATAAAACTGACTTGATTCAATAAATAAAATTTTAAATAAAGAAGCAAGTGACAGTGAATTAAAGTTACTTTTCCAACTGTGTTATAAGAACAAATAAAAAAAGTAAAATAAAGAAATATAAAAGATGCATTTAATTAATAAATCTTTATCATTAATTGATAAATCTTCAATTTAAAATATTACAGATACGATTTATTTTAGAGCTATATGTTTTCAGATATAAATGTAAAAACACTTAAAGATAGCATCACTTTCTTGCCTTGGACTCTTAATCAGGTATTTTTTAAAACATATTGGTAGATGAAAAAATGTGGGAGGCAGAAGAAATGAAAGGAGCAGCTTAATTAGATAACTGTCAGTCACAGTTAGATAAGTTACAGTTAAAATACAACCAATTATTAGGATGATCAAGAGTGAGACCTGTTGAAAATTGTAGTCGCAATTTATTACTTTTTGGAATTCTAAAATAACCAAGTTGGAAACCGCAGTTATCATCAACAGAAAAAAAAAAACTGTTAGTTACTGGATAACTGTATAATGGAAATGCACATTATTAATTTCAAAAACTCCAGTATGAGTGAGTAAAAGAGTTCTTCCTCTCTCTCTCTCTCTCTCTCCAAACATGTGAAAAGCACAGGCAAATCAGAAAACATGCCAAATAACAGCAGCAGTAGATCAGTAACCTTTTGTCCTAAGTAAACCCCTTCTTGATGTGAAGAGATTAAATGTCAAGGTAAGAAAAATTTAGATACTTTTACAATATTCAAATATACTTTTTGTAAATGCATTTATTGAAATAATTAACGGTTAAAATAAAATGCAATTATTCAAATGATTGATTTATGAAATGAAATGTAAGAAATAATGTTTTTAAAAAATAATAATTATACTGATTTCAAGAACTTAAGAATATTGATTTAAAAATAAATGAAAAATATAATAATATGTGAATTAAATCAAAGAAGTATTTATATATAAGTGAATACAGAATTTGTAATGTGTCTATAGAAAAATTAAATTGAATGTGTTTCTACTTCAAATATACACTTGTATAAAAGATGAATTAAACAAATAAATGACTCAAATCTACAAACATGAATTAGATAATTAATATTTTGAATACATGAGTGACTTAGGACTACATCATACACCTGGATCCAGAAAGAGTTAAATAAATGAATGACTTAAATCTACAAATCTGAATCAGAGAATTAATAATTTGATATAAGTGAATGACATGAACCTACATCCATATGCCTGAATTAAAGATGAGTTAAATAAATGAATTATTTAATTCTGAAAATCTGAATTAGAGAATTAATATTTTGATATAAGTGAATGACATGAACCTACATCCATACACCTGGATGAAAGATGTATTAAGAAAATGAATGACTTAAACCTACAAACCTGAATTAGATAAGTAATATTTTGAATAAATGAATGACTTGAAGCTACATCCAGATACCTGAATCAAAAATGCACTAAATAAATGAATGACCAAGATCTATATCCATATATCAAAATCAAGGATGAATATTTTGTGCACAACTTATAGTTGAAGGATTTATTGCACCAATCATCGATGGTTAGTAAAAGAATGATTAAATGTAAATCAAACTGGCCTAGGGATATATGTGCATATAGGAAAATGAAAATCCAAAGATGAACTGTCAATAATTTTTATTGTTAAATAAATAAATCATTGTTATCTAAAACTAATCTATCTATTGCATTTGTTCACAAGAAACTCATGCCTCCTTATCTATGTTTGGCATAACCAGATCTAAATAGTAAGTAAGGATGAGGTAAGCTGGAACTCTAGTGGCATTGTTTGAGAAACCAAACAAACAAATTTTATAGATATTTCCAGTCTTTTTATTGCTATATCCTGTGATGAGTAGGAAATATTGTTGTAGGATGATAAGATAAACATTGGGTAATGCCAATTTTTATTTCCGTTCTACAATATGCTCATCAGGAAATAAAATCAATCAAGTTACAGATAATAAATGTTCTATACTATAAAAAATATATTACTCAATACTGAATGTATTCTAATCATTACTTATAGTGTTACTTCAGCTAGCGATACAATATAAACTTAAATACTACAGAGAATTGACTAAGGCATGTTACTGATTATTTCTCAGAGTTAACTTAATTAACAATTTGATTAGTTACTAAATATAAATTGGAACAAAAGGAATTTTATTGAATCCAAAATATATATTCACAAGGAAGATTACATATAATTTAATATTTCCATTACTGATGACTTGTGAAAATAATCTACTAACACAAGATTATCATTTAGTCGAATGTCGAATGGATGAACTTGTCAAAATTAATAACTGATATACTAAAAAAGACAAAAAAAAACAGATATTAATAAATTTCAAATAAAAACTCAAAGTGATTCTTTTATATAAAACAAATGATATAAGCTTTATTCCAAGATTGTGATTTTATTTTTTTATAATAGCAAACACACACACCATATATATATATATATATATATATATATATATATATATATATTGTACTGGGTTCGAGTATGTGTTCTCAAAACACCGGTCTCTTAGGCAGAGAAGAACATATTTGGAGAGTATGTATGCCCAAACAATAGCTATAAAATATATAACTAGCATTACATTTCCAGGACATAGCATCTTCTTGGCTGTTGAGTTCAACACCACGTTCAAAGCACTTTTTTGTTTGTGTATAAACAGGGGCACCAGTTAATTATCCAAAAATGAATAAATAATGCGCCTTGAGCAATGGCCATTAACTCAATGCCTAATATCCACAGCTAGCTCAGTTGTTTGTAATCACTAATAGATTATACATAATTAGTGGTGAAAAGAATTGATAAAGATTTGTAAAAGAATTGATAAAAAAAATTGACCGACAAATAGAGTTTAAATTTTAAGACAATTTATTAACTAACATTAATTTACTAAATTTAAACATCTTTATAATTTTTTTAACTAATATAACACACGCACATTTTAAATCAACACACTATAATATATATCTTATGAAAGGCATAAATAATGTTTGATGTTTATAAAATCATATAGTATTCACAAACACGCACATTAATAGTTCATTTTATGCATGATTATAGAGTTCAAATTACTTGTCTCTGGAGGCTTTACAAATTTTAATGTAATGGATATTATGGTATAAACAAAAATAAGCAAATGTTTTACCTAGGATTTTGAATGTAGATTTAGAACTTTGTTTTCTTCTTGTTTGCTGCTTCTTCCAGCTGGCTGGGACATTTCCTTGATGAGTTTCCTTATTATTCATGATCATTACTATTGAAGACAATTAGATACTGATGGAAATTTTCTAAGATGTTACGCTGACATTATTTCACGCGCAGATATTGCTGATCTTATTTGACTAAGACTGGAGAAAGACGTGTGTTCCCAAAAGCTGCTCAGCACTGCATTTTGTTTCTGGATACAATTAACTCAACTGATTGTCCTCTCTTGACTTAACTGCCTCATTATCTGATAAAATTTTACTATTTATACCTGTGAAGTGTTTTTATTTTTGATATCCTCCAGCAATATATGTTGTCGAAATTTCATTGATAATCCTTTGACAATCATGTTTTGGAAGATTGTTTAATTAGTAATAGCCATGCAGACATGTTGTTTTATATTTTTAATTAATTAATAGCCATTGCCGTGTTTTTTAATGATAATCTTCTTTAACTTTCATTTAGTTATAATAACATTTATTACGCATACATTTATTCTATTATTGACAATCGCACATATATACGCACATATATTACTAGTTTTAAGATTACTTTTTCTTTAATTCGAATGAAAAGAGATTTGTATTTTTTAAACTTTAAATTATATTTCAACTAATAATAAAAAACTCTACTTCCTTTTTATAAAACTTTTAGTTTAACTTTTCTGATGCAAACTCCCCCTCCCATTTTTAATTAATTATTTTCTAAATTTTATTTCAAACTCTTTTACGAAAGACTATTTTTATAATTTTTTTAGATAAAATTATGTGTGCCTATATTCAATATTGGTATATTACACCATCCCTTCTTTGAGAGTAAAATGTGTCATTTTTGACCATTTTATCTCTGACAACTTTAAGTCTTAATTCAGAACTATTTTTATTTTATTACGGATGTGTTACTTATTTATTTAACTCGATCACTTTAATTAAACCTTTTATTTTATTCATTTATTTAATCCTACAAAGTTTACTCTTAAATCATTCATTTGGCCTACTTATTTAACTTGATTTTATTGATTGATTTTTTATTTTTTTAACTGTTTATTTACGAGCATTTCTTCTTAATTAATATGTGCGTGGATACATTTTTTTTTATTCAATGAAGCCTCCTTGTCATTATTATTATTCCCAAACATTTTATTTAGTATTATTACCACCTGTCTGGTGGCTATTTTTCTCTTTTCACTAACCTCAACAACCAGGCATTATATGTTTTCTTTTCCTCCAATCCCTGTGCTATAACAAACACATTATTACCATATTGCCACTTGATGATATAGGGGTTATCGTATATTGGCTGGAATTTCTTGTATATATGTTTTTCAGGATGACACACCAGATGAACTCTCACCATGGCCTCATCTCCCCTCCTGAATATGGCCTTAGGTCTTCCCTGCCTCTTGTGCCATAGCCTGCCCATTTTTCTTAACCAATTAAGTGCTTGCTTAGCATCTTTTCTCTGGTTGATTGGATTTATCCCCACTGGCAATTTAGTCTTAAACGGATACGGAATATTTCTTCCAAAATGTACCTGAACAGGTTCGTATCCTGTAGACTCATTTCTTGACCAGTTTATCATGTTGACTATTTATGAGGTTTCTTTCACCCATTTGCGATGATCATCCTGTATATAAACCTGAAATAAATGCCCCAATTCCTTCATAATCCATTCACATGGATTAGATTGAGGGTTACGAATCGACATAAGTATATGTCTTATCCCACGTCTGTCCATCCATTTCTTCCATTCGCTAGATATAAAGGGTGTTCCATGATCCGACAGAATTTTGTCTGGAATTCCTACAGTCTTAAAGTATTGTTGCTCCAAAACTCGAATAGTTTGTCTTTAGTTCACTTGAGCTACCGGATATGCTGCTACCAGCTTCGAAAACACGTCATATGTCACCATGAGATACTTCATTTTATTGAATGATGGTAGAGGTCTGTAGAAGTCTATCGCTAATAAGCAGTTTGGGCATTGGGCATATATAAGTTGCAGCAGCCCCACTCCTGATGTGTTAGAAGGCTTGTTTGCTGAACAAATGGTGCATCTACCAATCATGTCCACAATATTGGCATTCATTCCCGGCCAGTAAAACCAATGACTCAGCCATCCTTCCATTTTATTTGCCCCATAATGTCCATAAGTGTTATGTGCATATTTAATTATTTGCTTTCTCATGGTGACCAGAAGAATAGTGCATGTTTTTTTCATAATACATGCTATAAAAGTCCTCCTTTTAAACAACAGTGATTTCAGTCTCTCCACAGTGGATTATTGGCCATTTTCATTACAGGCTGATTGTGTAAATACTCCATTATTTGTCTGCAATCATTATCTTTTTTTTGCTGCCCCTTTAATGTATGCAAATCGTCTTTTATCCCATTTCCTTTATATATTTTGGTGGCAGCTATATACACTTTGTTGCAACTCAAGTGTTGTTCTTGAGCTACAGGATATTGGCTTAAAGTATCTGCCACAATATTCTCTTTGCCACAACAGTAAGCCACTTTGTAATTAAATTTTTGCAGGAACAAGCTCCACCTTATTAGCCTGCTATTACTCAAGAAACTGTGATTAATAAATTCGTGGCTCTTATGGTCAGTGACCACTACCACTTCAGAGCCTACTAAATACTGTCAGAATTTCTTGAATGCCCACACAATAGCCAGGGCCTTCTTCTCAGTTACAGTGTAGTTTAATTCCTGGTCCCTTTTGTAAATGGCTAATAAAACAAAGAACTCTGTTCTGTGTCTTTTCCTATATCTGAAATAGCGTAGCCCCCAATCCAAACCCGCTGCTGTCCGTTTGTACAGAGAATGTTTTTTTTTCAAAATTGGGATATGACAGCATAACTTTAAAAATCCTGCCTTCATGCTCTGAAAACTATGCTCATGCTGTTCATTCCACACCCACAATTTCCCTTTTCTTAGTAACTGCAGTAATGGCTCCATGTCAAGTGAAAATTTTTTATAAAATCGATTATAGAAATTACATAGTCCAAGAAAAGATTTACTATGTTTTTTATTGTGGGGTGTGGGAAATTCCTGTATTGCTCGGATTTTTTCAGGGTTAGGTAATATTCCTCATTCTGTAATTATATGACCTAAAAATTTGACCTCATCAGTCATTATCCTACTCTTATTTAAATTCATTCGAATCCCCTTTCTCTCACACACCCACAGCAACATTTCTAAATGTGCAAAGTGCTCATCTATACTTTCTGACACCACCACGATGTTGTCCACATACATTATAACTAAATTCTTAATATCATCTGACAATACCTGATCCAGACATTGCATAAGCCCCACCCCACTATTTTTTAGCCTGATGGGAATCCAGTTAAAATTATATGCATATTTGTTATATTTAAATGCTGTATATTTCTGATCCTCTCTATGAAGTTTGATTTGCCAGTAGCTGGCAGTTAGGTTGAACGCAAAAATATTTTCTTATTTTGAAATTTCAATAACAATTCTCTCATAGGTGGCAGAGCATTAGTATCAGCTATTTTTATCTTATTTAACTGCCGTGTGTCCAAACACAACTGAATTGATCCATCCTTTTTTTACAGTTATGATGGGGTTATTGAAAGGAGATGAAATTTAGATATAATTCCCCATTTAAGCATTTTGTCTATCTGTTCCTCTACTTCATGTCTATATTGATGAGGTATAGGATATGCCCAAGCTTGATATGGTTGGTCTTTCATAAGCCTTATTCTGTGTTCATACCCTTGGATTACCCCAGGAACCTCTGAAAATACACTTTCATATCTCTTGAATAGTTTCTTCAGTTGCTTTCTTTGATTATCATTTATGCATCTTGACTCATCCACCTTTTCTCCTATCTCTATTTCCATTACTGCACTTTGTGCATCACTCTGTTTATTTACCTCATTCTTTTGGTGTTTTGTAAATGGAATTATTACATTGTTTATTTCTGCCCAACTTCATTTATAATCCAATACACAGCCTGTTTTGTACCTAAAATCTTATCCTAATATGACCTCATGAATCAGACCCTCCAAAATCAACAGCATGTGCAAATATTCTCACTCTGCCATGTGTAATTTCATCCATGCCTGTTTGGATGCCAATTTCACCTTCTTACCATTAGCCAACAAAACATATACTGTTTCTAATGGCAATATTTTAATTTCCGGATCAATGTCACTCATTTTATTAAACATTTCCTGTGACATTACCAATACCTGACTCCCCAAATCAAACAATGCACTAGTTGCAATCCCCCCTACCTTTATCTTTATCTTTGGACAGCTTTGAGGTGCCATTATTGGTGAGCTCTTTTCTTCACTACATACCAGATTCACTACTTGCATACAATCAACTTTTGCATTTTTATCCTCATGCTGATCATCCACCATCCTCCTATTATTGTCCAATGCCATTAGTATTTCAGCTATCCACTCTACCGTTTGCTTGCCACTCATTATTTGTTGAACATTCCCAGGTAAACCATGCCTAATGATATGCATAATATGCTGCTCTGATAATTTGTATGCTGAGATTGATCTCAATTTCACTACTTGTCTATGAAAAAATGTAATAAATAACTCATCTGTCTGCCACCTATCCTGCTCTACTTAAAACTGAACCTTTTCCTGTAGCTCCTCCCTCCAATAGTTTGCCAACAATGAACACTTGTATTGACCGAACTTTGCCAGTTTTACGCATAATGAATTCGACCAGAGCTGAGCCTCTCCCTGTATGTGACTGCAAGCTAAGGCAATTCTTGCTCCTTTGCTTAAACTATTCAAGATGCAATAACATTCCTAGTTCTCTAAGTGGTCATTTGAATTCTCCCCTCTGTTCCCTGAGAATGCTTTTATTTTTAGCAGCTGAATTACTGCCTCCATTTTATGTATGTGCCCCCATGTTTTCATATTCTCATGTTCCTTCTCTAACATCTCTACTCTTTTTATTACTTCCTCCAGCTTCATATCTTTTCTCATTTTGAGATCATATATATATTTTTGTATATATATTTTTTTCACACTAGTGCTTACGTTAAACTAAATTTAATATATGACTTTTTTTTTTACTAAGATGGCAATACATGCTAACTCCACACCTTTTGTCCATTTCTTTACCTGATCCTAATGCTTTAACTCCACCCAAACATCTAATTGACTCTGATTTAACATAATGATTTATTTTAAACATAAATAGCATAAATCTCTTTTCATAGAAAAAAAGTTTTCGGTCAATTCTTTTTTTAAAGTTAAAACACTTTTACATACATAATTAGCTTTTATATAAAAAAATTTTCGAACAAGAAACAAAGTATTTAATTACTATTGTTTCTTAGGTCCAGATCCAAGTTGGGTATAGCCATTTGTACTGGGTTCGAATATGTGTCCTTGAAACACCGGTCTCTTAGGTGGAGAAGAACATACTCAGAAAGTATGTATGCCCAAACAATAGCTATAAAATATATAACTAGTGTTACATATCCAGGACATAGCTTCTTCTCGGCTGTTGAGTTCAACACCATGTTCAAAGCACTTTTTTGTTTGTGTATAAACACGGGTGCCAGTTAATTATCCAAGAATCAATAAATAACACACTTTGAGCAATGGCCACTAACTCAATGCCTAATATCCATGGATAGCTCAGTTGTTTGTAATCACTAATAGATTATACATAATTAGTTGTGAAAAGAATTGATAAAGATTTGTAAAAGAATTGATAAAAAGAATTGACCAACAAATAGAGTTTAAATTTTAAGACAATTTATTAACTAACATTAATGTACTAAATTTAAACATCTTTATAATTTTTTTCAACTAATATAGCACATGCACATTTTAAATCAACACACTATAATATATATCTTATGAAAAGCATAAATAATGTTTGACATTTATAAAATCATATAGCATTCACAAACATTCACATCAATAGTTCATTTTATGCATGATTATAGGGTTCAAATTACTTGTCTCTGGAGGCTTTACGAATTTTAATGCAATGGCTATTATGGTATAAACAAAATATGGAAATGTTTTACCTAGGATTTTGAACGTAGATTTAGAACTTTGTTTTCTTCTTGTTTGCTGCTTCTTCCAGCCAGCTGGGACATTTCCTTGATGAGTTTCCTTATTATTCACACTCATTACTATTGAAAACAATTAGATACTGATGGAGATTTTTTAAGATATTACACTGACATTATTTCACGGGCAGATATTGCTGATCTTATTTGACTAAGGCTGGAGAAAGATGTGTGTTCCCAAAAGCTGCTCAGCACTGCATTTTGTTTCTGAATACAATTAACTCAACTGTTTGCCCTCTCTTGACTTAACTGCCTCATTATCTGATAAAATTTTACTATTTATACCTGCGAAGTGTTTTTCTTTTCAAGATCCTCTGGCAATATCTGTTGTCAAAATTTCATTGATAATCCTTTCACAATCGTGTTTTGGAAGATAGTTTAATTAGTAATAGCCATGCAGACATGTTGTTTTATATTTTTAATTAATTAATAGCCATTGCCATGTTTTTTAATGATAATCTTCTTTAACTTTCATTTATTTATAATAACATTTATAATGCATACATTTATTCTATTACTGGCAATCACACACATATATACACACATATATTACTAGTTTTAAGATTACTTTTTCTTTAATTCGAATGAAAAGAGATTTATATTTTTTAAACTTTAAATTATATTTCAACTAATAATAATAAACTCTACTTCCTTTTTATAAAACTTTTAGTTTAACAGTTCTGATGCAAACTCCCCCTCCCACCTTTAATCAATTATTTTCTAACTTTTATTTCAAACTCTTTTACAAAAGATATTTTTATAATTTTTTTAGATAAAATTATATGTGCCAATATTCAATATTGGTATAATATATATATATATATATGGAAAACAAAACTTTTTCAAATGTTCGATTTTTTAAATATAAATCAAATACCAGATTTACTGATAATACAGATAACTAGCAGTATATATTTTACATAGGAATTGTATGAAGCTGTTATGAAATTAAATCAATAGACAAATAAATAAATAATTTGTAGATACCTTGTTACATTAATAATTTAGGTTATAGATGTATTTCTTTAATGTTGGATCAACAAAACATTGATACAGAAGATGATATCAGGAGCTTCTTCCCACTATTCTATAAGGATTTATTCACTTTGTTTTAAAACACATATTTTGTGAGGAACATCAACTACTTGGGCTTCTTATTCATTAGCTACATCAACTACCTGAGGTTTTTAATAAATTAAGGCATCAACTACTTGTGTTTTCTTATTAATATAAGGCTTATCCTAGCCTGGAAAGTTCAACATTTATTTTATAACTTTATTAACTTAGGGTTCATTAAACCTAGCACGATATATATAAAATATTATCTTATCTGAGCCCTTATGTATAAGCAATATATATATATATATATATATATATATATATATATATATATATATATATGTTAATTCTAATGTTTTCATGGATAAAAGATGTCATATTATTATTACTATTTGCAGGATATTCCGTGTAGTGAAAAAGCTAAATGCTGACGTTTCAGTACAATATCAAGTACCTTCCTCAGAGCATCCTCTTTCTCAAATCATAAGAATGCATGTGAGATTTAAAATCGTTTTTATCATTTTCTTTCTCCTCATATTTAAATTCTATTGGTTGAGAAGTTTTAAAATTTATTTTCTCTTCCAATAGTTTCTTCCAAATGTTGTTAATCTTCTTTAACTCACACCTTTCATTTATGCTCTTGGGCCTTTTAAAAATCTCTATAGCTTCTCTTAGCAATCTCTGGTCATATTGTTCAATTTTTGCTAAAATATTTGTTTTTTCAAAATTGATATCATGATTTGTTAATTTAATATGAGAATAAATAGCTGATGAATTGGATTTTTCTCTCACTGCCAGAATGTGTTCTTCCTTTCTAATATTTATTCTACGATTAGTCTGTCCTATATATGTATGTGGACAGACCCTACATGGAATTTCATACACACCATGACACTCCAAAGCAATTTTATCTTTAGGAAGAGGAAATATTTCAGTAATTTTTTTATAAGTAGCACTACTTATAAAAAAAATTAGTGAAATATTTCCTCTTCCTAAAGATAAAATTGCTTTGGAGTGTCATGGTATGTATGAAATTCCATGTAGGGTCTGTCCACATACATATGTAGGACAGACTAATCGTAGAATAAATATTAAAAAGGAAGAACACATTCTGGCAGTGAGAGAAAAATCCAATTCATCAGCTATTTATTCTCATATTAAATTAACAAATCATGATATCAATTTTGAAAAAACAAATATTTTAGCAAAAATTGAACAATATGACCAGAGATTGCTAAGAGAAGCTATAGAGATTTTTAAAAGGCCCAAGAGCATAAATGAAAGGTGTGAGTTAAAGAAGATTAACAACATTTGGAAGAAACTATTGGAAGATTAAATAAATTTTAAAACTTCTCAACCAATAGAATTTAAATATGAGGAGAAAGAAAACGATAAAAACGATTTTAAATCTCACATGCATTCTTATGATTTGAGAAAGAGGACGCTCTGAGGAAGGTACTTGATATTGTACTGAAACGTCAGCATTTAGCTTTTTCACTACACGGAATATCCCGCAAATAGTAATAAAAATATGACACATATATATAGACAATTTTCAAATACAAATGTGGGGATATTAATGTATATCATTTCCATTATTTAATACTATAAATTAATACAATCCTTTCAAACAACATCTAGTATTAATACAATTAAAATTGTTGAAGAATTAAAATAACTTTTAAATAATGATATAATCTGTAAATACGATTCACTAAAAATTTATATATTATATATAACCCCTATGCAATTAAGTGTAATTTATTGCTTTCCAATCTAAATTGATACATGACATTTACTATTTAATATATATGTATGTAAACGCGAATTAAATACTATATATATATTACAATTGCTAATTTTATATTGGCATTTAATAGCATATTTGCGCAATTTAAGATATATAATGTCATTAAAATATATATATAAAGATATGTTTTAAAATGTTATAAAAATAATAATAGACGTATAAAAAAATAAGACAAATTTTAATTATCATTTAATATCTTTTAACGTCTCATTTTTCAATCAACCAATTATTTCAGGCATTTTCTTTTATTTTATTCATCCCAGAGTAACTCGAAGTGACTTTAAAGTATATATATATATATTATTATTAATGAATTGATAGATTTTTTTTTTGTTGTTAGAACAATTGATTCCAGTCATCTTCTTGATATTCAATTATATAAATAATTAAATTTAACTATTACTCCGAATCATTAAAAAAATTTGAAGTTAAAACAATATATATATATAGCTATTTTCTGAAATCTATTTATGAATGCAGGTTTAGTTTCAGTCTCCATATTTCACTAGATTCCAATAATGAAATAAGTTTGGCAAAAGAGGCAGGAAACGCCTCAGATAATAAAAATTCTCCTTAGCAGATCATGTTTAGTGTTAAATCTTGATCCAGGAATTATTATAATGAGATCTACAAGGAGAATTTGGGAATCGACAAAATAAAGCTTCTTTCTTCCTCTGTTTTATTAATTAATAATAATGGTGATTATGTCCTGTGTTTCCATAGTAATTTTTTTTCTATTGTTATAAACTCATGTGCAGAATGAAAAATCTTCAACATTGTTGACTATTGGTTTTAAAATATTTTTTTAAATAAGAAAAACAAAATAATGTCAATAAAAATATTACATTGAAAAATTTATTTTTACAAGATCAACAAAATAAAGAAATAAATAAACAACCAGAATGATAATCTCATTACATCTTTTATAATTTGAAAAAAATAAAAATAAAAGTACAATCTAATTATATTTGGCAATTTAAATACTACTGTTAATAATTATTTTTTATACACAGACTTGCGAATTTATATATATATTCATTACTATTAAAATCTCATCATCGTAAAACAAAGCACATATCTCAGTAAATAAATAAACATGAACTAAATAACAATAAAACAACTAAAGACAATAATAATAACAACCCATTTACAAATCCTTAAGTAAAACTAAATCAAAGAGATTTTTTTAAACTATACTAGCACTTCAAAAAAAACAAGGGTGGATTTTCAATTTTTTTCAATACAGGTGATATTCCTAATCTTCAGAATTATTCTAATGAATTTGAATTAGAACTTACAAATCGGTTTCAAGTATTAGTAGATTTTGAACATGATTCAGATTTGAATGAAATTAATATGAAAATAACTGATACACGTTTAAAAACTGCAACAAAGGCAGCTGGTAGACAAAAGCAGCAATTGACGAATAAAATTTCTACTGAGACTAGAGAATTTATGAAGAAAAGAATGAATATGAAGATATACAAAAATAATGCATTAAAGAAGATTGGATATCTCAAATTTTGTAAAATGGTGTGGAAAAGAGTTGAAAATGATATAAGAAAGTATAACTGTGAACTAGCAAGGAAAGCTGTAGATAAAAATAAAAGTCTAAAGAATGTGAAACAATATTTTGGCATTGGTAGGAAGTTTATATCTGCAATAAGAAAAAAAAAATATGGTATTATTATTAAAAAAAGAGATGACATCATGAAATAGGTAAAAGGCTTTTATCATGAATTATATAGTAATAAAGAACAAACACCTTCTATATATATTACATCTTCCGAATTGACCACAATTTTAAATTAAGAAGTGAGATATGCAATTAAATGTATAAAGAAAAGAAAGGCTCCAGGTAATGATGGAATTATAATTGATATATTAAAAGAAGCAGGTAAAGAAACATAATTTTTTTAGCAAAGTTATATACCAAATGTCTAAATGATAAAGATGTACCAGATAATTGGAAAAATGCAGTAATAATATTAATATTTACAAAAGGTAATACAGAAGATATTAGAAATTACAGACCTATCAGCCTTTTATCAGTTTTATACAAATTTTTTACCAAGATAATTACAACTCATCTACAGAGAATATTATATTTCCACGAACCAAGAGAACAAACTGGATTTAAAAGTGGTTTTAGTACATAGATCATATCCATATATTGAGAGAAGTTATAGAAAAAACTAATGAATATTAGTTGCCATTATGCTTTGAATTTGTATATTATGAAAAGGCATTTGATTCTATAAACCTTTCTTCAGTGATTAAAGCATTGGAACATCAAGGTATAGATCCAGGATATTGTCATATTTTATAGAAAATTTATAAAAATGCAACAGTAATAATTAGATTACATAATGACACTAGGAAAGTTAACATTGAGAAGGGTGTAAAAGAGGGTGACTCCATATCTCAAAAACTTTTTATAGCAGTGATGCAAGAAGTATTTTGTAGATTAAAACGGGAAGCTAAAGGAGTGAAAGTAAATGGAGATTATTTGAGTCATTTAGGTTTTATAGATGACGTAGTTGTTTTTGCAAATAATGCTTTACAGCTGAAAGAAATGCTTCAGGAATTATCAGATGAAAGTAAGAAAGTAGTCTAAAGATAAATGTTAAAAAGACTAAAGTAATGTTTAATCGATTTTTCAAAATATGAAAATAAAGATTGATTATGATGAATTAGAAGAAGATAACAGTTACAAATACATTGGTCAGATTATTAATACAGATGGAAACATAATCGATAAAATTAATCATAGAATTAAACTTGGTTGGAGTGCTTTTAGTAGAAATAACTTGATACTAAAAGGAAATATGCTTATGTGTTTGAAAAGCAAGGTTTTTAACAAATGTGTTTTACCAGTTCTTACTTATGGATCTGAGACATGCACACTTAATAGAATAGCAATACAGAGATTTCAAACCACTCAAAGAAATATGAAGAGATGTATGTTGGGAGTAACAAGAAGAGTTCGAAAACCCAATGTATTGGTAAGAGAACAAACAGGTGTTACTGACCTTATTAAAAAAATTAAAAGATTGAAGTGGAGTTGGGATGGACATATTGTTAGAAAAGATGATAATAGATGGACAATTGAAATCTTAAACTGAATTCCAAGAGATTGTAAAAGACCCAGAATGTGAACACATGTGAAATGGATGAATGAAATAAGAAAGTGTGCAAGGGTAATGAGAAGAAAAGAAGCTAAAGATCAGAAAAGATGGATTGAACTTGGAGAGACCTTCACCCAGCAGTAGATTGATTATGGTTGATGATGATATGTACACTTGTAAGAAACTTGAACTCAAACTTTCACACTCCCAAATCAATCCAATTTATCTTAACAACTGATACAAATAACCACATACATGTGAAAAAATAAATGATCTCCAATATATATATATATATATATATATATATATATATATATATATATATATATATATATATATATATATATATATATATATATTTCTTGCTGAACCAGAACTCATCAGTTAAACCCCATCACCATCTCCCACACATATATACAATCAGAGTTTAGTTTATATTAAGATAGCAAAAATTTAAACTTTAATGGAAACACTTCAATGATTTTCTATCTACAATACTTAAGCCATCCATTTCATTGAAATTCCAAGAATGGAAAGCTCAAAGGCCTTGTTGATGTCAATATTATTGCCATACCCATGTTGACTTTAAATCAATCTGAACTCTCAGACATAAGATCTTAATATGTTCATTTAATTATGTAGAAGAGAAATGGACAGAATACATGCTGAATATGTAATATTTAAAGATATGTATAATGTATATACTAAACTTACTGTAATTATAAGAGAATTGAACTCAAACTTTTATGCTCCCTACATCTATCCAATTTATCATACATAACTGATACACATAAAACACATGCAGGCACCAAAGATAAATGGATTCCAAAAAAGATAAATAGTCTTCAATATATGTGTTTCCATCCTTGGATTTTCAATGAAATGGATAACTGACAGGTTGAATAGTATAGGAGATTGAAGCTTGTCTATTAGTGTTTAAAGATTTGCTATCTTAATATAAACAGAGCACCGTTTGTGTTTTTCTGAAGGTTTGTGATGATGGTGTTCTAGATGTATTTTTATATTGGACTATTTCCATCATCTAATATGTGTGAGAGATGGTAATCTTCAACCAATGAGTGCTGGTTCAGCATGATATATGTATATTGGAGATTATTTATTTTTTTTATATCTTAGGAAGTTATGTGCATCAATTGTATAAGATAAATTGGATATATGTAGGGTACTAGAAAGTTCAAATCTCTTATAATTACATTAAATATAATATAGACACATACACACGCATATATATATATATAATGTTTTCACGGTTGTATGATGTAAATAAATTAAAACTTTTGGGGCTGTACCGTGTATTATTTTCCATTAAACACCAATATTTCAATGGACTATTATCCGCCATTATCAAGGTTAACTTTTGAAAAAAAACCGTTAGATCTTAAATAATAACGTGACTGTGTGTGAGATGAGACATGAGATTCAACTTGAAGTAGTTCAGCATTCACAATATGAGGCTTATCAAAGTATTTATTTCCCTCAGTATTTTCACCTACTGGGGAAAATATACATTTTGATAAGCCTCATATTGCGAATGCTGAACTACTTCAAATTGAATCTCATGTTTCATCTCGCACACAGTCACATTATCAGTTTTTTTTAAAGTTAACCTTGATAATGGCGGATGCTAGTCCATCGAAATATTGGTGTCTAATGGAAAATAATACATGGTACAGCCCAAAAAGTTATAATATATATATATATTGTTTAGGTACATGGTACAGCCCAAAAAGTTATAATATATATATATATTGTTTAGGTTTGGCTGACCGTGGTGGAATGTGTCTACATGGTCATAGTTGTTCTTTTGTCAAAGCAAAATATTTGTTGGCTTGCTATATTGCTGCACATGAATTAGGTCATAGGTAAGAGAATCGTTAATCATATATAAATACTATTTTATATAATTTGAAAGATATCTGTATAAAGATAGAGAAATAGATCATTAATTCATTTGAAAAATGATAAATCTACATCTTAAACAATTTTCTCTCTCTCTCTCTCTCTCTCTATATATATATATATATATATATATATATAGAGAGATCTACAATATATATATATATATATATATATTGTAGATAATCTGTAAAAATATAGTCTTTAAGAATATCTAAAAAAATTTGTCATCAATAATGGTAATAAATCTTAACAATTTTTGCTTTTTTGTTGGTGACAGGCTTTTGATACGGTCAAATTTTTATCAAGGCAATTACTATAATAGTTGACAATTGTCTATATACTTTTAGAATATAGATATATGATTTTTTGGGTAAAACCATGTGTTATTTTCTATTATATACTGATATTTTGATAAACTAGCATCCGACATTGTCAAGGTAAACTCTTGAAAGAAAATGTGTTCATCTCAGACTGTAATGTGACTGAGTGCGATGTGAAGCATGAAAATCAGTAGTATTCAGAATATGAGGTTTATCAAAATGTATACTTCTCTTAGTTTTACCATCCATTAATTTAAAGTCAATATTAGAAGACATAGATAAAATGAGAGGTTTCCATATGACTGGAATACATTATGCTTCATCAGCCCTATTTAAATCAGTGGGTCTTTTTAATATTTCAATTGACTCTCTCCTCGTTTTCAAATCATATCTCTTCAAATTAGCAAGCATTTTTGCATTGTCAAAGTCAGGTTTGTGACCAATTTCCTAAAAATGGGAAGTAAAAATTAATGTGTTAATGTTTTGATTAAAACATTTTTTGTTCCTTAATTCTGACATTTATTTGTCTATTAAACTGACCTACATAGCTTTTTGAGTATTGCTAATATGGTATTTTATAATCTCTTTGGTGTTCCAAAAATACTATGTCTTTAGGTTTATGTAAAAAATCACCATTTTTTTTGGCCAATAGAAAAAGTAGTCTTTATATTAAAACAAGATCGTTTTTTACTGATTTTATCAGTAACCCCTTTAATTTAAGATAAAATTACTCTATTAAAGGATCAATTGTCAATTCTATTCTCTTTTTGCATTTTAGTATCAATGCTATGTAAAGCCTTACATATGATGTTTTTATTATAATTATTAAAAAATATAATATTTTTTGTAAGTGCTATTTCTTGAGCAAGATGTTCTTTATCAGATAAATTATAAGCTCTAGTCAAAAGATTTTTTGCTGCCAAAAAAATTTGCAAAGGATGATGATGAAAATTAAAATTAGGATATCTATTTGTATTGGTGGATTTTCTGTAAACTGGTATTGATAATGCTTCATCACATTTTCTTCTAATTAAAACATCTAGAAAAGAAAGCGATCTGTTATTTTCCACTTCTGTAGTAAATTTAATATTTGGATGCTAATATTTATAAAAACAGGAAAAGAATTTAAGGCATCAATGCCATGAGGTCATATAATAAATGTATCATCCACATATCTAAGCCAAATAGAAGGTTTTTTTAGTAGCTGCACATAATATCTGACTTTCAAAATTATTCACAAATAGATCAGCAATTACAGGTGACAATGGAGATCCTATAAAAAGACCTTTAATTTGTTTAAACTTTTGAGAATTATATACAAAAATGTATTTTCAAGGCAATGCTTCACTACAGGAATAATAAAATCAGGTAAATCATTGTATTGTGCTGTTATACATAATGCTTATTCAACAGGAATATTAGTAAACATAGAAGAAACATCAAAACTAACCAATACATCATTTCCAGTTAGTTCATATTTGAAGTAGAAACATATTAAATTTAATTTTTTTATTGAAGCATTACAAATCCTATATTCATGTATATACAAATACATCTTTGATTTAACTCACATGTTATTTTATTTTTCATTTACTTTTAAATCAATATTCTTAAGTTCTTAAAAACAGTATAATTATTATTCTTTAAAAACATTATTCTTTAAAAACTTTATTTCCTTACATTTCCTTTGATAAATGAATCATTTGAATAGTTGTATTTTATTTTATATATTAATTATTTCAACAAATACATTTTCAAAATATATTTAAATATTATAAATGTATCTAAATTTTCCTTACCTTAATATTTAAATCTGCACATCAAGAAGCAGTTGACTTGGGACAAATGGCACACTGAATTACTGCTGCTGTTAATTGGGCATGTTTTCTGATTTTCCTGGGCTTTTCACATGTTTGGAGAGAGAAAGAAGAACTCACTTCTACTCACTCATACTGGAGTTGTCCAAATTAATAATGTGCTTTTCCATTATTCAGTTATTCAGTAATTAAAAAAGTTATCTTCTGTTGATTATAACTATGTTTTCCAACAGGGTTATTTTAGAATTCCAAAAAGTAACAAATTTCATAGCAATTACTACAACTTCAACAGGTCTCCCTCCTAATAACTGATTTACTGTAACTGTCACTGTAACTGTAATTGTAACTGTAACTGACTTATGTACTTAAGCTGCTTCCCATGTTTTTTCATCTACCTACATGTTTAAAAAAAACTGATTAAAAGCCCGAGGCAAGAAGGTGATGCTATCTTTAAGTGTTTTTACATTTAAATATGAAAACATATAGCTCTAAAATTAATTGTATCTTCTATATTTTAAATTAAAGATTTATCAATTAATGATAAAGATTTATTAATTAAATGCTTCTTTTATATTTTCTTCATTTTACCTTTTTTATTTATTTTATAACACAATTGGAAAAGTGATTTTAATTCACTGGCACTTGCTTCTTTATTTAAATTTTTATTTACTGAACCACATCAGTTTTATTTTTAATTTAAACTGCTTTAACTGGGAAGGGAAAGAAATCTTGAAAATATATATGTGAAACAATGTATCTGTTCCATTACCCCCTAATAAATTTTGGAATGAAATAACCTGGAAATACAATTTCATTCCACACAGTATAAATGTCATTACTCATTATTGTGTCTCTATTCATCATCATCATCATCATCATCATCATCATTATTATTATTATTATTATTATTATTATTATTATTATTATTATTATTATTATTATTATTATTATTATTATTATTATTATATACCATTTTTATTAAAGGTAAATTTTAAACCTTATCAAAGATATAAAAATGTGATTATATAGCAAATTGTTTAAAAAAAAATCATGTGTGCACATAAAAAAACTTAATCACATTTATTTTTGACCAACATGAGAAATAAAATAAAGATGGCAACCTTGTTTTACAAATTTATAATTATAGTCCTGCAGCAAATCTTAGGTTTTTTTTCTGTGTAACGGTTGCAAGTTTTCAACCTTCAACCCAAAAATCTGCTCAACACCATCACTATTAAAAGTTGAAACTCATGATAACTGGTATTTTTCAATTTTTCAAAGATGCAGTTCATGCTGATTGGTATTTATCCATTTTCCCAAGATGCAATCCATGATGATAGTGTTTTTTTCATTTTCTCCAGATGCAATTCATGCTGATTAGTGTTCTTCCATTTTCCAAAAATGGAATGCAAGCAAACCAGGGTTTTTCATTTTCCCAAGATGCAATTTATGCTTAACTGGTATTTTTTGATTTTTCCAGAGTGCAATTCATGCTGAAATGGTATTTTCCCATTTTCCTAGAATATAGTTCATGCTGACTAATGTTTTTTCATTTTCACAAGATGCAATTCATGCTGATTACTGTTTTTCAATTTTCCCAAGATATAATCCATGCTGAACTAGAATTTTTCCATTTTACCAGGATGCAATTCATATTGACTAGTATTTTTCTGTTTTTCCTAAGATACGATTCATACATATTTGTGTTTTTATTCTCCCAGGATACAATTCATGTGAAACTGATATTTTTTCATCTTCCCAATGCTGATTAATATTTTTCCATTTTTTCATATGGAACTTATAACAAATAAACAATAAGACTTAACTATAAAAACTATAATATTCTCACCAAATGGGTCCAATTTTTATGGGGCTATATGTCAATCTAACACCAACTTCAACCCCTCCCATATGTTTTCAATCACCCTATCTTGTGTTTTTACATAATTTTTTTAATATCACATTTAAAAATTCCAGGTCATACTAATGTGACTTACGTATCTTGTTATGTAATACTTATTTTTCTTTTAATTAATGTAAATCATGTTTTCTTTGTTATCATAATCAAGATTGTAAACTTTTATTACATATGTAATATCATGAATCAATTTGTATCTAAGGTCTCATGTTTTCAAATTTAACTTATGTAACCCTTTTTGAGTCTCAATAAAGTTTATCTTTTGAAATATAATAATAACAATAACTATAATAATAATAATAATGATGATGATGATGATGATGATGCTAATAATAATAATAATAATAATAATAATAATAATAATAATAATAATAATAATAATAATAATAATAATGATGATGATGATGATGATGATGCTAATAATAATAATAATAATAATAATAATAATAATAATAATAATAATAATAATAATAATAATTTATTTTAGTTTTGGAATGCGGCATGATGGAATATTAAATGCCTGTTCCTATCCTGGTTACATAATGTCAGAAACTACCAACCATGGTCAGTATAAATGGTCCATCTGCAGCAAAAATTACATAGAAAACTTTTTAAGGTAATATGCATATATTTTTTTATAGAAATATGTTTAAATCTCTGGAAATTTTTTTAATCTCTTCTCTTTTTCAATTCCCTCTTTCTCTCTATATATATATTGTAATCTTTCTATTTAGTACATTATTGTATAGTTGTTGTTAATGGTCAATTTTAGTAAACATTTCAAATGTTATATAATGATCAATAAAAAAAAACTTATTATTTAATTTATAGAAGAATTTAAAACATATTGCTTCTTTAGTGTTAAATTTGAATTAGCTTTCTTTGGATAGATATAATCTATGTATGTTATAGTTAGAAATATAAATTGAACTATTTATTTTAAAATAAAAAGTAAATAATAGTAAATCATGTAAGGTATTTTAAATGTATAATTATAATGTTTAAAATTAATATTTATATAATTATTAATAATTAAATTGAAAATTTCTATTTACTTATTGTTTTAAAATCATTTAATTAATGATAAAATAAATGGGAAGTGAGATATGTGTTATAGATGTGCACACACACAAATTTAATAATAAATAACATTTACTTACTCATACAATATGTCATTTGTTAATTGTTTAAATAATAAATGTTATTTTTAATCATATAAGTTTCATTAAAAATTCATGAAACAATAATTAGAATAATAATATATATTGTAAAATTTAAAGTGTAAAATTTAATTATAAATAAAGAGAATTATTCAAAGGTAAGTTAATTTTTGTAGTATTAAAATTAAGAAATATTGATTATTATATTTGTTTTTAATTATTTTTAAATGTAGCTGTATGTAAGTAAAATTCTGCTCTATATTTAGTTATGTAAATTAGTTTATTTATTCATTTTAAAAAACAGCTAAGGAATGTTACTAAAGGAGTGGCATACAATCATTTTAATAAATAGATGAATATTATATTGTATTATAATTAAATTTAACATAGGAAATTTTAATATTAAATACAATTTACTTATTTTATTATGAGTTATTGGAATATCATTGATATTTTAGGGGGTAATGTATTGTGATATTCCTATACACTCAATGTTAAAAAGGGGTACTTTCTTATATGATTACGTAACAAGTCTCATGATTCTTGTTATTTTATTGTAAACAATTTATTAATATTGATATAATATATTAGACATAAAATTAGTAATATTTGTATTATTAGAATTCTACATAAAAGAAAGAAATCTGATTAGATTGAGCTAGAAATGTGTTGCTTATATCTACCATATATAATTGTTGGTGGGTTGGTTGTCCAGTCAAATTACTATATATATATATATATATTATAACAAAACCCATATTTACCTCTCACTAGACATGTATGTACTATCGAATATGTATGAGGTGTATTAATATTAATTAATTCGACCTAAAAAATATTATTATTTAAACTTGTGGTTATTGTTGCAACTGTAATATATCCCCAACGCGTATTTATGGTTGTCCCAAGGACACCAAGTGCCAAAGTTATACGGATATAAGTATTACATGAAGTAGATATATCACCAACAAGAATACTATTTACGGAATGTAAGAGAGGTTCTGACCACCAGCAAGCTGAGTCTCATGGTCGGGTGACGTCATAGCCGTGAGTAGCTATGAATGGGGTAAAGAGTTCACTTTTATTTCTATTTTTAAACCTAAAAATATCTAAACAATCCTAAACCAAATAAAAGGATTTTATAAATAATCAAACTGAGTCAGTACTCTACTTTCTTGATATATGTTTATTGAATAAAAAAATTATAATAATATTTAGCACTCTGTTATTTTTTTTAAATCGCAATCATGCGTCATTCTCTCATACATCTCAAAACATATCTTAAGTAGTGAAGATTGATACTACAAGAGTTTGTATCATGTAACTTTTAACCCTCATTGCTTTCCTACGTTCGTAATGGAATGATGCTTTAAAGAATTATCATAAAGTTATTTCACAAGTCACCTTCACTGATTATAAAAACACAAAAATTTCTTTTTATAAAAAATTTTTTTAACACATTAATAGTAAGAGTTCTTTACCTGCTTTCCCAGGAAGTAGCAGAAGCAATTTTTTATTTATTTATTTGTTCTATAGTTCCATTCCGCAGATAATTAGGCTATTCAAGATAGTGATCTTAGATTTTTTTATGTTCATTGGCTGATGAGGTTTATTTGATTCCACACTGGAATTATGTGTTATTCGAGGTATCCTGGTTTTATGGAGGCAGCTGCAGTAAGTTGGGATCAGGGGCTTTAATCCGATGCGGCTTTTCTTACCCTGACATGTCTGTTGAAACCGCCATTATATAGTTTTAAATATTCACTCATTGAGTTGTTTACTATTGTAGCTCTGCTGGAAAAAGATTCTATGCATTGTGGGTGGCTCGCTTTTATAGCCCCCTCCATTGTTTCTAGAAGCTTCTTTTTTACCTCACTTCCGATCTTCAAGGTGTAATAACCAGATCCGTAGAAGTGTGATAACTCGTGTCGCAATTTCTGTTTTAATATAACAAAACAATAAAATCTCATTCTGCCGGAAAACTCTAGTTTTTCAACATGAAACAAAAAAATATCATTTCTCTCTTTTCACTACTTAATTCATTTATACACGCATTTATCACACACACATATATATCATTAAAAATGACAGCGTCCCTCCCCCCATGTTTATGTATTTATAACCACCACGTAATAACAAAATTAAATATTAGATTTATCTTTACATATATATATATGACTACCAATTAAATACTTTATTTGTGACTGGGTTCAAACCCATTCTGTCACAATACCCCCTCCTCCAAAAGCCTTCAAATACATTTGCGTATTTTGAACGGCTCCTTTTGTACAACACTTATGTATTCTGCCCAATATGCCTCTCTGCTTCTTTTCCTGGTCCAAACTTCGGCTTCTCCGGTGGTCTCTTCTCTTCAGGTGTTGCTCTCCATTTTGGAAAGGTATCCACTCCCATTCTCCACCCTCTTTCATCCTCTTTTACTGCTTCATGATGCCTGCCATAGTCATATGAACTCATGTCAATGGCATTGAGCAGCTCCGCAATCTCTCCCAGTGATGCTTTCCCTGCCCCCAAAATCATCTGTTCCACTCTCATGGGCATACTGTGTCTTATAATACACAGTATATGACTTTCTCTCATGTTGCATGTGTCCAATGTCCGCAGTCTAGCCACCTGTTTATGAAAGAATTGAGAGTAGCTATCATTTTACCCTTCCTTAAGCTTTTCTTGCATAATTTGATAGCGCATTAACTCCTTCCTATCCTCGGACCAAAAGGCCTCTCTCACTTCCTTTTTACATTCTTCAAAAGTAGCCAGATGTTGACCAAGTGCTTCCCACCTCAACTGGGCATTATCTGTAAGGTTGCCGCACACGATAACTATCTTACTTTCTTCCGACATGGGATTTATATTGAAATATTTTTCTAAACTATGTAGGTGTTTGACTGGTGTTTCCCCCATTCTACCTGCAAATGGATGAATTTTTATGAATTGATTTATACTCCCTTGCATCATTGTGTGACTTATTGCCACTGCCAGCTTTCCCAAGGGGTTTGCTTGAGCACCTTTTTTCTGTTCATCTCCACTCTCCATATCTGTCTTTTCACCTTCCTGTTGCCCAAAATCATTCTCATCTTTGATTCCCACTTTCTGTTCTAATCTGTCCATTCTCTTTTCTATCTCTCCAAATCTCAATTCTAGACTTTTGAGCTTTTTTAAAATTCGCTCCAACATATTTTCCTGTTCCTCTTTTTCCATATTCTCTTGCGCTCTTGTTTTCATAAATTTATTTTTTTATTTTACCTTTGATTAATGCTTCGTACCCACTCCCCTATCCCAGCACCCTACACTGCCTTCCTGTTAGCCACTTTACCTCTCGAAACTTCATTGAAATAGACAAAGAAATTAAATTTAATAATTCATGTATGTTTGATTTACTGTGCAGCTACGAAATGACAAGACTGGTTATTTCTTACTAGATATATATTTAACAAATTAACACCCTTTGATTTATTTAATGCTTCATTTGAACTATATATCTAAACAACCCTTTTCTTCCATAAAATATAAAACCTTTCACTTTTCTCACAATACTATAAACAAATATCGCTTGTTAACGTATTTCTAATATCTCATAACTCTACCCATTCTCTCTACTTCTCTTCAAAAGTCCTTTAGTTGGGACGTCATTATAACAAAACCCGTATTTACCTCTCACTAGACACATATGTACTATCGAATATGTATGAGGCGTATTAATATTTAATTAATTCGACCTAAAAAATATTATTATTTAAACTTGTGGTTATTCTCACAACTGTAATATATCCCCAATGCAGATTTATGGTCATCCCAAGGACACCAAGCACCAAACTTATATGGATATAAGTATTACACGAAGTAGATATATCACCAACAAGAATACTATTTACAGAATGTGAGAGAGGTTCTGACCACCAGCTAGCTCAGTCTCATGGTCGGGTGACATCATAGCCATGAGTAGCTATGAATGGGGTAAAGAGTTCACTTTTATTTCTATTTTTAAACCTAAAAATATCTAAACAATCCTAAACCAAATAAAAGGATTTTATAAATAATCAAACTGAGTCAGTATTCTACTTTCTTGATATATGTTTATTGAATAAACAAAAAAAAATAATATTTAGTACTCTGTCATTTCTTTTTAAATCGCAATCATATGTCATTCTCTCATAGATCTCACAACATATCTTAAGTAGTGAGGATCGATACTACGAAAGTTTGTATCATGTGACTTTTAACTCTTGTTGCTTTCTTACGTCCGTAATGGAATGATGCTTTAAAGAATTATCATAAAGTTATTTCACAAGTCACCTTCACTGATTATAAAAACACAAAAATTTCTTTTTATAAAGAAGATTTTTAACAGATTAATAATAAGAGTTCTTTACCTGCTTTCCCAGGAAGTAGCAGAAGCATTTTTTTTGTTCTATAGTTTCATTCCACAGGTAATTAGGCCATTCAAGATAGTGATCTTAGATTTTTTCTATGTCCATTGGCTGATGAGGTTTATTTGATTCCATGCTGGAATTGTGTGTTATTCAAGGTATTTTGGTTTTATGGAGGCAGCTGCAGTAAGTTGGGATCAGGGGCTTGAATCCGATGTGGCTTTTCTTACCCTGACATGTCTGTTGAAACCGCCATTATATAGTTTTAAATATTCACTCATTGGGTGTTTACTATTGTAGCTCTGCCAGAAAAAGATCTTATGCAGTGTGGGTGGCTCACTTTTATATCCCCCTCCATTGTTTCTAGAAGCTTCTTTTTTACCTCACTTCCAATCTTCAAGATGGAATAACCAGATCCGTAGAAGTGTGATAACTTGTGTCGTAATTTCTGTTTTAATATAACAGAACAATAAAATCCTGTTCTGCTGGAAAACTCTAGTTTTTCAACATGAAACAAAAAAATCTTGTTTCTTTCTTTTCACTACTTAATTCATTTATACACGTATTTATCACACACACATATATATCATTAAAAATGACAGAGTACCTCCCCCATGTTTATGTATTTATAACCACCACCACATAATAACAAAATTAAATATTAGATATATCTTTACATATATATATGACTACCAATTAAATACTTTATTTGTGACTGGGTTCAAACCCATTCTATCACAATATATATATATATATATATATATATAAATGCCCCAACATAAAAATATACTTCTTATACTAAGTCTAATTCCTTATTATTTAAAATATAGTTCTAATTAAATTGTATGTAAACATATTAATTTTTAATATAACCTTTTAAGAGGACCCATTACTCATGAAGAGGAGTAAATATGATTAATATTTCCATATCAATCAGACACCTGATCAAACTGAGATTTAATAAAATATTAAACCACCTGTCAGCTTTCCAGACCAAGGTAACCCTCTCCAGCTGCATGAAATGTGAAAGACATCAAGGGGAATTATTTATAAAGGTTTAAACCCAGGGCACCATCCAATATGCACACTGGAAACCATGAAATGTCACTAACACATTTCAAGCACTTGACCCATGGCTAGTTCTTAAATATAAAACTGAAAACACATTTACTTGGACAAATGGAGAGAGACATAAACAACACTAATAATTTACATCAATTTATTTACAGACAATAATAATAATAAAATGTAAAACATATAAGACATATTATACATTTAACAAATATGCATGCTTATGAGTTCTATTCAGGGCAATATTTCAAATTTTAATACTAGTATTTAAAGTTTTAAGTTTTAATAATGACATCATGGATAATAATTACCTAGCTATGAATACAGCACAGTTTCTGTTTTATATCAGTGGTTTGAACACAGTCTCTGTTTTCCATGAGTGGTTTAAATACAGTCTCTGCTTCTGGTTTCCATAAGCAGTTTGAACACAATCTGTAGTTTCTATAAATGGGTTTTGCACAGTCTTTGTTTTTTTTTTGTATATGGGTGATCACCTTTTGTTCAGATCTGGTCAGATTCTTGGCAAGTGTAGGTGTAACATCAATTCAGCTTCCTGATTACTTGTCCTATGGCATGTCTGGTTTTCTTAATTTGGCAAAGCTGGTTTAAACAATGGCAGAAGATGAGTCAGAGTAAACTACAATGGCATTTGGTTAATGACCCACAGGAGACGAGCAGAGAAAAACAGCCAAATAGCAGCATTCAGATCTAGCCATTCATTTCTCTTTAAACATTAATATTACTCAGATACAAATAACTAATCATCTCCAATAATAATCCAATAATAATAATAATAATCTAATAATCCTTGACAATAGAGAAGGTCAGATTTTTATACTACTCTGACCCCACCTTTCCTCGAATGTTAACCACACTATCAATACATTCGATCTTTTAATTAAAAATTACATTCCTTTATTTTCTTATTTTAATTAATCTAAAATTAGCTATATTGTTTAACTAATCAGTCTGGAATCTTAATCTCCAGAGCCTGATTAATTTTGTATGACTTATCTTAATTAATTGTAAGAATTTTTCTTTTAATTAAAAATACTTTCCTTTTTACAAAGAATATTTTTGACAGAATTATAGAAAAAAATGTACATAAAAAAAAGATGTTATAATTAATAACTAATTTCAAACTTATGACTAAATTTTCTTTCTATTTTAAATTCTACTTTTTCAAACTATTAATTCTTAATATTATTTTTCTATTTCAAGAATCTTAAATTTTTTTTTTTTTTTTTTTAAAAATGTACATCATATACACATCCACTTACACAATGTCTGCATATATGAACTGTTACATCACACCCCTCCCAATTGAGAATTTTAAGGGCATTGACCAATTTAAATTCTTCAGTTTTTATAACTTCAATTATTTTCAAAGTGCATATCAGTTTTTGTTTACATTATTAACAATAAATGGTAATATCAAGAGAGGGTGACAGTAGAGTATTTGGCAATTCAACACACAGATCGATTTTGTGCTAATTAAATCAACTTTTAATTTCTTGCAGAATTTGTGATTATAGCATAGGAATTTTTGTGCACAATGGATCATGAATATAGACTTAATGGCAGGATTATTACAGAAATACTTATTTTAATTAGCTACTGGGAATTTTTCTTCCAGATTTATTACGTATTATATGCCAGAACTTTCTGTTGTGCATCATCATCATTATTATTTAATCTTCACACTACCCATCTGTAGAACAAAGTCACTTCAAGAAAAAGCTTAATCCAACCCAAAATCAGGCCTGAAATTTATGTCTTTGCCCAAGTATTTGCACAAACCTCAATCTTAATTTAACATTTTTTTAAATTTTGCATTTGATACGGATTTATTTTTATTATTATTTTCATCATTAGTTTCATATTTATTTATTCGATTTTTATTTTGACAGTATTAATTTTAATTTTTCCTGTTTAAAGTCTCTGGTTCTGGTTTAAATAAACAGTTTGAATACAGTCTCTTGTTTCCATAAGTGGGTTACACACAGTCTTGGGTATTTTTGTAAATGGGTGATGATTTTTTTCTTCAGATCCAGTCAGATTCTTGGTAAGTGTAGGTGTAACATCAATGCAGATTCCTTCAGTGTCTCTGGTTCTTTTAATTTTCCAGAGTGGGTTTAAACTTCAGAAGATGGTGAGTCAGGGTAAACTACCATGGCATTTGGCTAATAGCATACAGGAAATGAATGGAGGAAAATGGCCAAACACCAACGTTTGGATCTATCCACTCATTTCTCTTTAAACAATGATAATACTCAGATACCAATAAATAGTCACCCCCAATAATAATCCAATAATAATAATTTAATAATTCTTCACAATAGAGAATGACAGCTTTTTATACTACTCTGACCCACCTTTGTTCAAGTATTAACCACACTATCAATACCTTTGATCTTTTAATTAAAAATTACATTCCTTTATTTTCTTATTTTAATTAATCTGAAATTAGCTATATTGTTCAAATAATCAGTCTGAAATCTTAATATCCAGAGCCTGATTAGTTTTGTATGACTTATTTTAATTAATCCAAAGAAAAAATTTCTTTTAATTAAAACTACTATCCTTTTGACCAAGAGTATTTTTGACAGAATTATACATAAAAAAGTACATAAAAGAAAGATAAGTTATTAATAATAACTAATTTCTAACTTATTTCTAAATTTCCTTTCTATTTTAACTTCTACTTTTTCAAACTATTAATTCTTGATATTATTTTTCTATTTCCAAAATGTTAAATTTCTATTTTTTTTTTTTTTAAAAAAAAGTACATCATGTTACCCAGATATACACACACACTTACACAACATTTGCATATATAAACTGTTACAATTATATATATATATATATATATATATATATACACACAAAGATTTTCATGTGTTGCATATATAAAAGACATATTTTAAATTTTGCGGCTTCATCCATGTTAAAAAAAAATTTTAAATGTAATTTCACAATGTTGCAATTTACCATACCATATTATTGCTTTGATTAAACATTGTCTCTTTAAACACATATTTTGTATACAATGGACAGCATTACAGACAAGTTTTTGGTACTCCTATGGGCTCAGCTATCTCAGGAGTAATAGCTGAATTTATTCATGGAAAATATAAAAACTCATGCTTCAGAATCATCATCTTTAAAACCTCTCATTTGGCTCACATACATAGATGACACTTTTGTCATATGGCAACATGGAAAAGATAAATTAGATGAGTTTTTCTTACATTTAAATAATATGCATCCTAATATGAAATTTACAGTGGAGACAGAGTTTAATGGAAAACTCCCATTTCTTGATGTTCTAGTCACCAGAACACCAAATAGTTTATCTTTTTCGATTTACAGAAAGAATGCATACATGGACAGATATTTACATTTCCATTCTCATCATCACCCAACTCAGATAGTTTTCATAGCCAAAACTCTTTTAAATAGAGCAATTAACCTTTCTGATAAGTCACATCTGAAAGAATAAATAAATTCAATGATTATTATTTAATTGGCCGAATGAGTTAAAAATCAAAACTTGTAATTGGCCAACTCACAACTTTAACAAAATCTATTGTTAAAATAGATCACTTTTAATAATATAAATACATTAGTTTCGTTTGTAAAAAGTATATTACTGAATTGTCAGATTATGAAACAAATGAAAGTCTTTTCAAAAATAAAATTTGATTTATAATTTAAAAAATATTCAATTGCGGTGAAATAAAAGTAACCGCTATTCAACCAACCATTGACGCAATCTTTTTTTTTTTTACTTTAACGTTACGATCAATATGTAGCAATAAATAAATAATTCTTGGTAATATCTTAACTATTTTTCTAAAATAATTTGATTTTTAGTATTATTTTATCAATAATAATTTGTAATTCAATTCAAATATTGTTTAAAATGTTGTAAACATTCATTTATAATTTTTGTAATAAAAATCAAAACAAACGTAACTTTTTACTTTTTGGCAGCCATTTCCCTTTCTGACAGAAGTGGGACAGCCAATAAGATTCAAGAAAAGTTGGTGAGGAGGCGGTGCTTTGGTTTTGTTTGACATATATGGTCATTTTTATTAATTTTTTACTTGTAAAATAAATCTGAAGAGGGAACCATCTTACAGAACTTTTGATTTTCTTTCGAATGACATATTATATGTATACGTGGAATAAAAAGTAGCCAATTTAGAGTGATGTCAAATCTTCTCGTTTTTAGACGAGTCATGCATTATAAGAGTTAATAGTCTTTTATTAGCAAATAGTTATAATTATATTTTTATTAAAAAAACCTTATTTCCAGCCAAAAATGGACAAAATAAGAAACAAAAAGATGATAAATCAGCTATTAGAATTTGTGTTCCATATGTAAAAGGAACTGTAGACAGTATTGGATGTATATTAAAATGCTATAAAATAAATACCGCATTTTCTATTCATCACAAGATCAGTAATATAATAACCAAGCCTAAGGATTCAATCTCTCTTGAATCTCATGATGTTTATCAAATCTGAAGTGAAAATTGTAAAGCTTTTTACATAGGTATGATTAATAGTCCCACCAGTGTTAGAAGAGATGAGCATGCTAATGCAGTTAAACAACACTCATCAGCAGCAGCACTCTCACTCCATACTATAGATTCAGGTCATAAAATTGATTTTTCTAGTACCAGGATCACATCCATATGTGATAATCTCTACCAGTGCAAAATTAAAGAGACCATTGAGATACTTAAAAGGCCAGATTGTATCAATAAGTGATATGATATATGCAAACTTTCTCCTATTTGGAAAGATTTTTTAAGAAACCATTCTTAATTTAACATTTTTGCTATTGGTGGAATTTTAACGTTTTCGAAATCAATGATTGTAGCACCTCTACAACCGTCTTTCTATCGTTTATCCCCCAGTAGATGACTTGTATGATCAAGTCGAAAGTCGATATATCAATATTTAAAAAAAAAATTAACACGGATGAATTTGCAAAATATGTCTTATATATATATGGACAAAATAATATATTAAAACAAAACATTGAAATTAACTTCACAATTTTGCTCTGTTTATCAACAATTCATGTGCTAGTATAGAAAATGTGATCATGTGATACCAGTATGTAAATAAATAAAAATATAGCTAGCTTATAGTTTTACTGTCATATTGAACAGCATTTATAACTAATATTTACAAATCAAACACTTATTATGATTAAACACAACATTACTTTGAAAATAAGAATGTCTCACTTTTTTTCAAATCATTTTTCACTTTCAAAACATGAACTTTAGCCAAATAAAAACTTTCAAGGCAAATAATTGAATATTCTGCATTTATGGTTTAATGGCATTGTATGTTTTTATTAAGATGGTGATGTTTTTTTATTTTTTTGCAAAAAAAAAATAATAATAATTTGAGAAAAAGAAAATCAAAAGATTTTTTTATAAATATAATATACAATTTATTAATAATAAATGGATAAATAGACATAAAGTCTATAAAGTTGCCGACTGATATTGGGGCATTATTATTGTGTGATACAAATAAAATGTTTTTTTTTTTAATTTTTACTGCAAATTTTTCTCAAGTAGCTATATTACACTTTTATTATGTTTTTATTTATCGTGGTATTCTTTGAACCTTCCGTACTCCGTAATTTCCAAATATTCATCATTTGTAACAATACTTATTCTTGAATAGACTGGAATACACAATTAAAATCACATCAAAATCTAGACACTAATTGAAAATGTCAAAAACACCTTTTCTTGTCACTGCATCTATTTACATACTTGGTAATTTCCAAATAGTCATCATTTTTAATGATACAAATTCTTGAATCCATTGAAATGTGCAATTAAAATCACAATGAATTCTAATGACTGAAAATGTCTAAAACACCATTGCTTGTCACTGCATCTATTTACATACTCAGTAATTTCCAAATATTCATCATTTTTAACATTACGAATTATTGAATAGCTTGAATATGCAATTAAAATCACAATGGAATCTAGACAATAACTGATAATGTTGAAGTATTGCAAAAATAAAAAGATCATGTTAATAAGGAAAAACATATTTTGTCATGTATCGCAGAGATTACTTTGTTTCAATTTGATTGTTGGACATTACACATTTATTGTAGGTGTGAAAAGGCCTCCTATCTTCCCTAGGCTACATTGCAGCTCTAATATCAAAGTACATACACTTTGAAAAGTAATTAAAGTTATTAAAAAATGAAGAATTTAAAGTGAACAATACCTAAGTAAAGGAATTTATGTATTTAAATCCTCATTTGGGGAGGGGGGTAATGTAATGATGTGTATAGATACATATTGCATGTATATGAGTTACATGATTTATTTATTTTTTAAAAAAGTAAAATAGAAAAATTACAATTGTTATATACAGAGTTCACAAAACAAACTCTTAACAAGCTTTGAGAATACCTTCAACCCAAAACCAGTTTCTGCATCTAGCGTCTTCAGTGAGTTGTTAGGATATTCGTTAGATTAAAAATACTAGGACTAGCCCAGCACTTTATCTAATGTATAACTATTGAGAAGAAAATATGGGCTAGTCCTAGTATTTTTAATCTAATGAATATTCTAACACCTCACTGACGATGCTAGATGTAGAAACCAGTCTGGGGTTGAGGGTATTCTCAAAGCTTGTTAAGAGTTTGTTTTGCAAACTCTATATATAACATTTGTAAACATGAGCTTTATTAAAATTAGGTCATGTGATATCTGACTTGATTTTTTTATCAATTTATTTTTTGCTACTAAGACTTTGGAAATTTTATATTGCTAGAGCTATTAATATATGGTGTATCTGAACTTAGTTCAGTCCCATATAGCTATTTGAGTTAGATAGATGGATTTTTAGGCATATAGGTGTCTGAAAATTTCAGATTTTCTTCTCAATAGTTATACATTAGATAAAGTGCTGGTCTAGTCCTAGTATTTTTAATCTAATGAATATCCTAACACCTCACTGACGATGCTAGATGCAGAAACCAGTCTGGTGTTGAAGGTATTCTCAAAGCTTGTTAAGAGTTTGTATTGCGAACTCTATATATAACATTTGTAAACACGAGCATTATTAAAATTAGTCATGTGATATCTGACTTGATTTTTTTATCAAAAAATTACAATTATATGTCAATATTTAATAGTTTAGAAAAAAAGGAAAAGTTAAAATAAAAAAAGTACTAATATTGGGAAGTAGGTTAACAATTATTAATTATAACTTATCTTTCTTTTCTTTTATGTATTTTTATTTTAACATGTAATTTTTTCAAAAAGTACTTTTGATTAAAAGTATTTTTTAATAAAAAGTTTATAAGGAATTGAAAGAATTTGTATAAGATTAATCAGATTCTGGAGATGAAGATTCTTGACTAATTAAACAAACAATATAGGAGTAATTTCAGTAATTAAAATGGAAAAAATAAGAGAATAAAAATGTATTAATTAAAAAAATAAAGATCAAATCGATTGATAACATGGTGAAAACTCGAGCAGGGGTAGAGTCAGAAAATATAAAAACCTGAAATTGACTATTATTGAGATTCTTCAGATGATTCAGGCTATTCAATTGGTTGTGAGGATTTGGACTATTCAAATTGTTCAAGAAGATTATTCAGAAAATTTTGTACAAAACCATTAAAAATATAATAAATAAACAAGATAGTTGATCAGAGAGTTAACCAATGTCAACCAGCAACAGTGAACAAAATCTACAAGCAGCTAAGACAATAAAATCCAGCATAATGACGCCATTTTTATACGATTGTGCCAAGAGAGAAATGTGTGACTAGATCCAAAATCTGAGTGTTCATTCATTTTTCCTCATCTCCTGTGTGCCATTAGAGAGGTGCAGCGATATATTACTCTGACTTGCCTTTTTCTGATGTTTAAACCTGCCAAACTAACTCAATGGAAATAGCCCATGCCATAGGATGTGGAACAAAGAAGAAGCTTCACTTGTACTAAAACCTACCATGAATCTGACTGGATCAGAAAACAGAAGTGATTACCCATATAAAAACCAGAAACTGTGTTTAGACCTGGTAAATATATTCATTGACATCATTAATAGATTTTTTGAATTCTTAATACCAGTATTGAACTTTTAAATTTTCTCTTAAATATAACTTTAGATATCGTTCAGAAGTATTCTTATTTTATGTTATATTATTTAATAAATGTTTTTTAAAATATTAGTGTCATTTTGTATTTTTCTCTTACTTTAATTATGAGTAAATAGACAATTTTATTTAAACATTCTGTGTTGCCGATCTCAAGTTCTAAGAACTAGCCAAGGGATAAGTGCTTGCAACATATTAATGATATTTCATGGGTTTCAGTTTAAATATTAGATGGCACTCTAAAGTTTAAATCCATTATAAATACCCATGAGATATGGCACTTTTCTTGCAGCCACACACAGAGAGAGAGAGATACATTGGTCTGGAAAAGTGATAGTTTTAATATTTTTATTGAATCTCAGTCTGATGGGGTATGGTTAATATGTAAATATTAAACATATTTACTCCTCTGCTTAAGTAACCTGGTCACAAAATCAAACAATTAACGGTCAATAACTTAAATTATAAGTGTCAAAAGAAAATAGTAATAAGAAAGCAGTAAAGTTTTTGTTTCAAACTCATAAATTTCAAGTACAAACTTTACTTCAAATTTTTGTAAAAATTACTGGCAAAAAGGGGGATCCCTTTATCCCCGTTACAATATATATATATTACTTGCAAGGAAATCAAGTCGTACATCACGTGACTTGAATTAATAGGCTTGTACTACAAATGCTATATAACGAGCGTTAATACCCCTTAACAAGCTTTGCCGAATATGACACCAGCATTTAGAAACCGGTATGGGAATAGGGATATTCGGTAAAGCTTGTTAAGAGCTATTAACTCTCATTATATAACATGTTGTATTAAATATTTTCATGTATTTTAATGTAAGCAAAGTATGAGTTATCTCCATGAAAATAATTGGAGATTTCTTTAGCAATGGGGCATCATAGAAATAAGCTATTATTAGATAAAAGAGCAAATTAAATTTAACTTTAATATTGTCAATAATAATTGATCATTGCCTAGAAATACCCTAAACTAAAAATATATTTAATTATTTACATTGAAATAACCCCACACTTTACATTATTTATATATGTTAATAATAATTCAAAAAATAAACATTAATTTTTGCTACTTACCTAATTTGGAATTAACCAAACTGCTGCTTGCAGCATAATAATTAATAAAAGAATTGTTACATACTTGCTCTATTTTTTAAAACCTGCTGCAACACAAGTTTTATATTCAATGATAATGGATAAGTAAGTCATATTTCCTCAAAATATAAGATATTTTTATATCATTTAATAAATGATTTTTTTAAATTCTTGCAATAATCTAAGACGATTTGGAATAACAGTCAGCAAGTATCGCTTAACTAAATATTTTTTCTTATTTAAAAACGTCATAACCATTCCCAAATCGGGTTTTGATTTATATTTTTGTAAAATAATAACATTTTCATGTAAGACAGATAGAATCTCATTTTATTCTAAAGTATCCACTTTTTCTTATTTGTAGATAAAATGATATTTAATAAAAAACAAAGTAATTTGAGGAAAAGTGTGTAAAAATATTTTTTTCCATATTAAAATACAGGCTGGTTTCAATAGTAGTTTTTCAACTACTGTCTGTGGAGAGATTTGAAAATATTTTTGTTATGCTGTGTGTTGAGACTATACTATTTATATATAATTCTCAACCATCTTTTCATATATTAAGGTAATATAATTAACAAAAAGTTAGACCATTTGATGGCTGAAAGCCTCTTCTCTTAATAATTAAAGATATACTTTATGGTAGCTTAATTGTTTTGTCTAATAAACTTTCTATGTAATCATTTAATCGTGAAACTTTAGCCAGTTCTAAATTATGGTACAATTTCATTACGTGTTAGTTTGAAGTTTTTATATTGCCAGATCTTTATACAGTTATTTTTACTTTCGTAGCGGAATTAATGAAGTAATTTTGAAAAAAAAAAAAAGATTTTAATAGATTTATTTGTTAAATTATATCTACATCAATTATTTAGTAATTTTATATTGTATTCTTTATAATATATATTTTATAGCTCTGTCCATAGTAGTTGTTTAATAAACGAACGGAAACAACTTCAAAATTTAACATTCAAGGGAGATTTCCCTGGTCGGGAATTTTCATTGGATGAACAATGTCAATTGGCGTTGGGCAAAGACTCCACTCATTACAGGGATCAACCCCTTTCTGTAAGTAGCATTATATTTATAAACAGAGTATTGAAAGAAATGTTTATTAAAAAATCATATTTTTTAAATAAAATTTTGTTACCTAATTTATACAACCATTGAATTAGTATATTATTTTACTTTAATGTTTGAAAAAAAAAAGATATTAATTTACATTGGGATTAAATATTTTGTGATTTTTACTTAAAAATATGTTCATAAAAATTAATTGCCAACGTAAAACTTATAAGCATATAAGATTGATAATGTTAGGTATATGTAATTAGCGTACCATTTGACTGCATTAAAAATGAATTACTAATGGTTGCCTGTATATTTTTGGTGATAATATTTTATGTACAATTATATGTTTTATTATTGACATTGTCTAATTTAATTCTAAAAAATATATTTGACTGTTTGTTCTATACTAACTTATAGCTACTCGAAAAAATATAAATTAGGCTGGAATTTTTCTAAAACTCTTAACAATTTAAACATATTATAAGTATAGACCAATAAATAACAATATATATATATATATATATATATATATATATATATATATATATATATATATATATATATATATGTAAACAATGATTGAAAAAATTCTAATGGCAGATGAGGTATAGAATACTAAACTGAAGATATAATTCACGTAATGAAAGCGTTTCAAATTAATTACAAATAAACTCATATTTTTGATGTAATTATCAATTGTGTATTTTTGAAAATTAATGTCTAACTTAAACAATTTACCTTCATTTATAGAAGAAATGCATAATACATTTTCTTTATCAGGCATAATATATAAATAAAGATGTATTATGAACCATTGCTCAACTTATTTTTTCAAAATACTTAAGTGGAGAATATATAAAGAATGTGAGTTAAACAAAATCCATCACTTCACTATGCAGAATGTATGTAATTCAACTAGTGGCTACTGTTCTTTACTATTTCTATTAATTATTGAAAATTCAAATCTAAATATTAGTCAAATTATGTTGTGACAAATGATTTATCAGAATGGTGTAAAAGACTAAATATGTCTATAATAATATATATATATATATATATATATATATATATATATATATATATATATATATATATATATATATATATATATATATATATATATATCAGTGACGAAACATTACTTTTTTAGTAATGGAATCAGACTACATAATCTTTTTTTTATGCTTTTTTTTATTTTACTTGCCACAATAGCTAATATATACATATTACATAACATCTAGAACAATATGGAACTCTCTTATCGATATTTTTTAAATGCCTTTAACATTCTTAAGTTTTAATTTTAACATCGTTTGAACTTGTATAACCAATGAATAATGTGATGGTCAAACTCATTATTTGCCTTATATAAAAACAGTCCAACTATTGGTAAAAAAAAAAAATGAAAGTTAACAGTAATTTTATACAAAAAATGAGTTTGAATTGTACATTTTTCTGTTCTATGTTTGACAAAATAGCTTAGAGACAAATATGGAATTCTCCTATCTATTAATCAGACCATGACTAGTTTAAGTATAGATGATACATTATCAACATATTTTTATCTTCCAAATGCTTTTAACAAACTTACATTTTAACTTTAACATTGTTTGAAATTCTTATAATTAACTAATAATTCTATGGTCAAATTCATTATTTACCTTATATAAAATCAGTTCAACAATTGGTTAAAAAATTGAAAGTCAACAGAAATTCCATACAAAAGATAATAAGTTCGAAAAGTTAATTCTTTTTTTTTAATGCAAAATAGTTTAGATAATTTTTTTTACTTTTTTATGTGCAACTTGTTGGATCGATTTTGTGAGGTAGATTATGGACATATTTTAGTGAATTTTTAAAATTGACTTTTAGTTAAAGCTTTTGAACTTTTTAGTGAATTCTTTTACAAAAGTATGTTCAATACCTGAAATATTGTCCCTGATATATATATATATATATATATATATATATATATATATATATATATATATATATATATATATATATATAATATATATATATATATAATGTAAGAGATGGCTTACAACCAACCTTCATACCTGTCCCAGTTTTTTTCACAATGTTTGAATTCAAACCAAGTGGTAGGCAAATAATTTATCCTACATACCTGCTTATACACATGAAGTATATACGTATATAAACATACATATAAACTAATATGTTTGTCTATTTGTAGAAATTAACTTTTTTTTCTTCATTTAATCTCATTAACTAAAATAATAATTAATTGACTCATAGGAAAAACATAATCAAAGGTCAAAATTTATGAGGTCAAAATAGTTGCTAGGTGATCGAATTTCAATAATAAAGACTAAATAAATAAATAAATAAATAATAATAATAATAATAATAATAATAATAATAATAATAATAATAATAATAATAATAATAATAATAATAATAATAATAATAATAATAATAATAATAATAATAATAATAATAATAATAATAATAATAATAATAATAACAATAATAATTATATATATATTATTAAGTTGTAACAATAGCTTTAGCTAGCACAAGAGAAACAATCTAGTGTTTTTCTTCACCTGTTGTCTAACAGCAGAATTATCAGCACATAAAAAAAGTCTTATTTTTTTTAAAAAAAAAGTTCAGCGTTTAAAGAGGAAAGAAAATAGTAAGAATATATATTTTAAAATTAATGCAAAATCTTTATAATTTGGATAGAAAGAAACTGGAAATTTAAACTTCAATTTATAATTAGGTGGAATGAACTAATGATTTAATTTATTCTGCAAGTTTGAATTTGTCGTTTTGGAAATAAGAAAAAAGAAACATAAAAAAAAAAAACTAGAAATTAATTATTTCTTTAAGCCATTTTCTTATATTTATTGAAGCCACAATATAATTAATAGTGATTGATAAAATTGTCATTACAATGTGTCTTGGGTAAAAAACCAATACTGTAGGTGTCTCCAAAAGTTATCTTCGATATCATTTTAAAAGTAACCATCAAAATGTCTATTTACAAAATGCTGGTGAACATCAATCTTCAATGGATTTATATACATTCAGAAGAAATAATTTGTATGTGTTGGTTTTTAACCAAGTAGCATGAAAGATATAAATATTAAGAGAGTGGTGAACAAGAACATTATACATGAAGATTGACATTTAAGTTTATAAACTCCTAACTGTAGACAAAATGCTTGCTTTCCTCAAGAGAAATATATTTTGTTTTGATTCACATGATTATTATTTTTTGCTTTTATTATTGCTATTCAAAAGATTATGTATTGTAATTTTTTATTGTGTATTCAAGATGCATTTTCAAATTCAATCACCTCCAATTTAAAAGTGGGAGCAGTGAATGGATATGTCTTTTATGTTGATGTATTTTAGAAAAGGAATCATAGTCAATTAACATTTATAATTTTTAATAAAAGTAAATTTACAGATTCCTCTGGAAATTCAACATTGATCCATAAAGGTGACCTCAAGTAAGATTTTTATATAATTAACACCAAGTGCAAACTTTTGGACAAACAAAACTATATTATTTACTAATAAGTTTTAATAATATTTACTTGTAATTTTTTTATTATTTATGAGAGCACAATTATTCCACTTGAGTAAATGGTCTTTTTCTTATCTTTCATTAATTTTTACTGTGACTTACATACACATATAGATGGGAGTGGGGCTATATATATATATATATATATAATATATATATATATATAATAAATATATATATATATATATATATATATATATAATATATATATATATATATATATAGTTATAAATATATTTATCCCAACCTATAAATATCATTCTAATAATTATATTAATGGGGTAGTTTTAGAATTTTTGAACTCTCATTTTGCTTTTCTTTTTTTGTTTTAAATATATATATATATATATATATATATATATATATATGATTTATAAATATATTTATCCCAACCTATAAATATCATTCTAATAATTATATTAATGGGGTAGTTTTAGAATTTTTGAACTCTCATTTTGCTTTTCTTTTTTTGTTTTAAATATATATATATATATATATATATATATATATATATAGTGAATTATCTAATATCAATTTGCCTATACTGTACTGTGAATTACTTTGTTTTTGTTGTGTTAAGCCATCCAATGATAGAAGACCATTCTTGTTAACTGAATATTTATTTATTTTTTTGTTTGTAAATATTTATTATTATATGTTAGAAATTATTAATAAACATATTGAGTTGTTTAAAACAATCTGATCTCTGTATTATCATCACCATCATCATTGTGCATTTATTCCACTAGATGTTTGATTATCACTATCATCATTATGCATTTATACCACTAGATGTTTGATCATCACCATCATCGTTGTGCATTTGGCTCATCACCATCATCATTATGTATTTGCACCACTAGCTGTTTGATCAGCATCATCATCATTATGAATTTACACCATTAAAGGTTTCATGATCATCATCATCATTATGTATTGCTTTCCTTAATGATTGATCATCATCAATATTTTTCACATTTGGTCTATAATTAAGTAAGTCCATCCCTGAAGAGAGCTGACTGCAAGAACTATCTGAGTTTGAATTCTGTGGTGTAATGGGGCCTAAAATGGGAGATGTAATGAATATGCTTTAGTCTAAATTACATTAAAATATTTTAAGTAAATTATAATTTAGCATACTAAAAGTAGATGTGATTTGGAACTAAGCATTTCATTGTGACATCTTTAGCATCCTACTCGAAGGCTTAGGTCTAACAGTAGTGAGATGTGCTGCTTTTGTTATATGCCATTTCCAATTTTGTAATATCTGGTGCACCCAAATGCGATGTCGAATCATAGATTTAGGATATGACTTGTTGTAAGTTGTTTGACACATTGTATTCAAATCATCCAACTACTGAGTCATATTCATGTCATCTTATGGTGTAACCCGTGGTTCTGTTATAATATATATATATATACTATAAGTCATGTGTTATATAAAAAAAATAATGCGTACTTCACTTTTAATCGGCAAATAGCTTTCTTATTAAGCTTCCTGTACAATGTCCATAATAATAATTTACCTACTGGAATAGTCCTCTTGGTTAATATTATTAATATTATATTCACAATTATTATATTTATTTTTAAAATTTCCATTAAATACATTTTACTTATCGGCATTTCCATATTTTTACTGCGAAGTTATATTAAGTTTCTGATGAATACTCCTGGTAAAAGAACTTTAAAATTAGCAATGCATATTTAAAATGAAGTTATTAAAATATATTTATTTTACACTCTCTTTGCAAATACTTTAAAAGAAATGTCCTATTAGTTTTGCAAATAAATTGTACGAGAGCACCAAAAAATTGACTAAAATAATAAAATTTTAAAATTACTATCACCTAGATAGATAATGATACCAATCAATGACACATTTGATCACCCTTGACACCCCCATGCAACAGTATTTATATCCTATAAAATACCTCATCTTATTGGTGGATTCTTACTTTTCATTTGATACCAAATTTGCATATTGCTACATTCTTACACAATTAAATTTCAAAAATAAATATGACACATTACTTTACCAAATTAATTAAATACTTAAAATGACTTTTAAAACAATATTTAATAAATTTATCCCACTCTAAATATTTAATTTATCTATTTTATTTTAAAACAAAATATTTAACTTTTATTAACTGTATTCATCTTTATTACATTATTTAAACATTTTATAATGACTAACTTAATATTTGCTCCTGTGATAGGTAATAATTATATCCAATTCTATAAAGCAATTTTAAAAATATTTTGAACTCTACTAATCTAAATACTAACAAGCATGTGTGTATAACCATATATTACACAAGTCACATGACTGATATAAGTAAGACAGACTGTATCCGATTTTCTGTCTGGGAATAAATAATAAATTGCAACACATGTTGTATTAAATAAAATAATACAATAATACAAAATTTAAAGTAATAATTTGGAAAATATAGAATTAAATATAACTTTCACTACCATAAAACTTACTTTTAAAATACATGATATTAATTGTAATTATTAAATATAATTTATAATTTTAAATATAACATTTATTTAACTATAAGTTTAAGACTATTAAAATTGAACTTTTTTAACATACTTTAAAATATTTATAGCTGCATTATTTATTATGGCCAGCTTTTCCAACCATATGTAATTAATATTTTTAGCTTTATTTAACTATTGTAAAGGTTATTCATTATAATTTTATGCATTACATATTTTATTTAGCTTCAAATTGTGCTTTTAAGATATTGTTAATAGAACATAACTAACACATAAAGAGAACATATTCTAAATTTAATTTTTTTTAATAATTTGCTGTGATGAGCTAATTCTGACCTATAGAAAAGGGCACATAACCCCCCCTTCAAATAAAAAATTTTAAATTAAATATCTTTCTTAATATTTATTCTATTCAATGATACTTAATATTCTTATCATCTTTTATAATTAAATTTATTCTATACTATTGAAACATAAACTAATATACTATTTTGACATATAAAGATCATAAAATATTTGAACATTATACTCAGAATCTCAACTAGAAATACTAAAAAAAAATTTTTACACTTCTGATGGGTATGGGTTTAAACTTCTAGCGTTATACATCCCTTTTTCATCATCTGGTGTAGTTAACATGAACACATTTTTTTCTACTTTGCAATAAATCTTATATGGACCCTCATATAACTCAAGGAATTTCTTAATTTGATTCCTTTGAAGGTTGCTAACATGGAGTGTTCTAACAAGAAATGGATCATCAACTTTAAACAGATGAGGTCTATTATGGGATTTTTTAACTCTCTTAGCATCCCTAATATGCAGCTTTACTTTAGCCTGATTTATATTTATTGGTTGTCTCACTATAGGTAAAGGTGTTTGAATTAGTAATTTTTCATGTTTGCCATAGTGTACACAAAAAGGTATAAAACCTGTGCATTCATTGCAAGTGCTGTTGATATAATTAACAACCTCAAAGAGTTTATGAACACATTGTTTATGATCGTCGGCTACATAAATCTGAATAATCTACTGAGCTCCTGCATAACACGTTCACAGTGATTAGACTGTGAGTTTCTGATGGAGCTCATAATATGTTTAAGGTGTTGAGTTTGAATCCACTCATTCCATCTACCAGATATAAAAGCAGTTGCATGATCAGTAAGAATTATTTCTGGTTTTCCAACTAATGGAAATTGATAATCAAGCATGTGCTTGATTATGTAATGAGTGCTGGTTTTAGGTACAGGATAGTCTGAGACTAGCTTACTAAAAACATCATATGTTACAAGTATAAATTTTTGACGATTGAATGGTGGAAAGGGCCCATAAAAATCGATCGCTAATAATTCATTAGGATGATCAGGAATAATGGGCTGCATGATTTCTATGTAAGATTTACTACAGTGTTTAGATTTTAAGCAACTATTACACATTTTAATCTTTTTAATTATGCGTTTATACATTTTATTCCAATAAAATATCGACTTTAAAACATACATAATTTTTGGTGCTCCATAGTGCCCATAGCTACTATGAATGTACATAATCACTTTATCAATCATGGAGTTAGGGACAACTATCCTCCATGATTCCCCCTGATTAGAATTTATGTTATAAATAAGCAAATTTTGATAAATTTTGTACTTTTTAAAAATCATTTTAATGCGTTTATTTTTACTGTTTATATTATCATGATTATTTAAGATAGCCATGATCCTATTTAATCTCTGATCCTGACTCTGAATCATAGTGAGATTATTGTAATCATCAACTATAGATTCATCCCTGACCAAATCTACATTACTTAAAATTATGTTTTGACTCTCAGGATTTTGTGACATTAAACAGATAGGGTGGTAGCTAAGAATATCAGCAGGGATATTCTATCTCCCTTCAATATAGAATACTCTATAATTGAACTGTTGGAGATACAAGCTCCACCTAATAAGTCTCTCATTACTGAGGTAGCTTTTATTTAAAAACTCTAAGCTTCTATGATCGTTCAATACAATTACACTAGAACCTAATAAAAATTGCCTTAATTTCTGAAAAGCCCAGACAACAGCAAGGGTGTCCTTTTCAGTAATAGTGTAGTTCAACTCAGTAACTCTTAGATGTCTGCTCAAGAAGTACAATATATGAGGTACCTGATCCTCATCAAGTTGAAATAACACTAATACCCAGACCATAGTAACTGCTATTTGTTTGCACATAAAATGTTTTGTTGAAGTCAGTATATATTAAAATTACATGTTTTAAAAATTTACTTTTAATTATATTAAATTCACTATCATTATTAGTGGTCCACTTACACCTCTCAGCCTTCTTTAGCAATTTGGATAAATGTACAGTGTCCTCAGCAAAATTTTGATAAAAGCGGTTATAGTAATTACACAACTCAAAAAAGGATTTCAGTTGCTTTACAGTTTTTGGTGTGGGGAAGCGTTGAATAGCTGCAATCTTTTCTGGATGAACTGGATATCATGATCATTTATTAAATGACTCAGAAAAGTAATTTCTTTAGCTGCTATTGAACACTTCTCCAAATTAATTTTGACATTTTTTTTTGTAGCGCATTCATTAAAAAACATTTCTAAGTGTTGGATATGTTCTTCTAAACTGTCAGAAGCAATGACGATATTGTCCACATACATGGCTATTTTTTCCTTCAATTGCTTTAAGAAAATCATGTCCAAACATCTGATTAAGCCAGTTCCACTATTAATGAGACCAAAAGGCATCCATGTGAAAACATACGACTGGCCTTGTAATCGAAATGCAGTGTACTGCTGATCATTCTCATGTAATGTTATTTGCCAATAACTAACTGTTAAATCAAATGTAGAGAAAATTGACCTCTTGTGAAATTTAGTTAGGAGCTCGTGTATGGATGGAGGAATGTCATGCTCTGGCACAGTCATAATATTTAACATGCGAGCATCCAGACATACCCTAATATTGCCATCCTGATTCTTTACAATAACCAATGGGTTTACATAATGAGAAGGGCACTTTTTTATTATATCTCACTTTAGCATCATGCCAATTTGACTTTGTACCTCATCCTTATATTGGTAAGGGATCAGGTACATCTTTTGATGGAAAGGATCATTACACTTCAATTTAATTTGATGGATATATCTCTCTATTAGACCAGGGATTTTAGAAAAAAATGATTTTAAAGCTATACATTAATTGATATAATTTCTCACTTAATTTAGAATTGACTGCATAAATATGTTCATTTTTTGCCTTTATGCTAGCATCAATCAATGTATTATGGATGCATAGTAATTGATTGGAAAGGTTATGCATACCATATTCAAAATTAAGCTTTTTCTTCTTACAAATAAAAAATTTATTATAAAAGTCTATTTGCCAATCATTTAAAATCATGAAGTCAGCACCTATTATGGCTTCATGTATTAATCCAGGCATAATAAGAAAAACATGCCCAAACTCAGTGTTATTAATTTTGAAGGTAATCCAAACTTGTTTATTTGTTAACTTCGTTCTCTTTCCATTTGCTAGAGTTACTTGTTTTTGTTTTACTGGCAATGAAGGTATATCACCTTTTATGCATACCAAATTTTGATATGTTGACTCTGATAATATGGAAGCTTGGCTTCCAGAGTCAATCAATGCTTCAACTTTTATATTTTCAATATTTAAAATCACAACCAGACATTGATACATTATAGGTGGTTCACCTATAGTAAAGGGCTCTAAGAAATCAATGTCTAAATCTAAAGTATTTAGCATCTACATCTGATCATTCCCCATTTTTTTAGCACTGGGTCCTTGCAAAGAGGAACTAATACACAAAGACCTTTTTAGTTTAAATTCTCACTTGTTTTAACATTTGGCCTTTTTACGATTGTGGTAACACCACTAGTAGAGGGTTGAGTAGTCTGTACTTCCACCTTATTTCTAGATTTATCAAATCTCACTACTTTCTTTGCATAAGGAGATACCACATCTCTCTTTAAAATTATACCTCCTCTTAAAACCTGCTGGAGATCTCAGACTATTGTTACTAATATTAATATTAGACAGAGGATAATTATTTCTTTTTCTATTTGCCTTAAACCTACTGTCTAAAGGTGTTTTACTAATTTGAAGGGCATCTAATACCTCTGACACATCTTCTATTGAATAACGATCCTCTGCTATTAACAATTGTTCCACGTTTCTGGACAAATTATGGCATACTATCCTCACTATCTGCCCTTCAGATAAGCATTTTCAATATGATAGCTTGGCTCCAAAAGAAACTAGTGTAGCTGCCCTTACTAGTGTGATATTTTTCTTGAGTAATTTGGAACCTAATACTATCTTGCTTATCTGCATTTCAGAAACTCCTATAATTAAACACCTAACATCCCCATAAGTATTTGGCCTTTCAAAGCGTGACTTCCACCAGTCTTTGGCAGTTCCACTTAAGTGATTGCTACAAATAGCTAATTTTTTTCTTTCTGTGAGTAAAGATATCAAAAATATCTCATCTAAACTATTCAAAAACTCTGGTGGGTTCTCTGCATAATCTCCTCTAAATGGTTTTATTCTCATAAAATGCAACACTATAGAGCTATTTGAGCCTCCATCACAACTAATATTTTCCCTAACTCATCTAATGTCTATTTCCTTAACACTAGTATGATCTAATTGGTTATCCTCACCTTTCCTCTTATTTATTGTTGATGGATATATACAGTCTTCATACTTTCTATGCAATATTTTTTCTTTCCCTAATTCTAAAGTTTTATTACTAATGAACTTAATTTCCTCCATTTGCTCATATACTTGCTGAAACTTTTCCTCAAAATTTATCTGTCCCAGCACTTGTTCCGCATATATCTTCTGTTCACTTTTAAACTTATCCAAATTTTGATCCACTATTTCTCTACACTCACTATTATTCTTTTTTAACTGCCATGCCTGCTCTTTTACATCTTTCTGTAAATGTTTCATACTCTCACCACTTTAGATCTATATTTATGTTCATCAACTTTCTGAATATCAAGATCCTTTAATTTCTTAACCAAATCCTGTTCTATTTCCTCCTTTACATTTATCTTAGTTTGTACTATCAAATCTTTGAACTTTTCTATTAATTCTTTTTCCATTTCATCTTTTATATTTATTTTGGTCTGCACTACCTCTTCCTTAACAAATTTGACACTTTCATTCATACGATCTATATGATCTTTTACTTCACAAATTTTATAAACAACATCTGATTTATAACTATCTAGCTTCTGGGTTAAGTTGCTATTGCTTATCTGGCACTGATTAATAGAATCTTCTATCTGTTTTCTCAAACCCTTAATAGTATTTTCAGAGAATTCGGAAAATTTATTTTCTAGCAATTCCTGATTTTTAACATCTATTTCTTCCTTTAAAGAATCAATGACTTTTTCATTGCTATTAAATCTCAAATCTAGATTATTAAACTTATCTTTTCCTTAAAATCTCCTACCGTTTTACAAGTTTCATTAATTTTTCGACTTATATCTTCACTAAGAGATTCTAATTTTCATATTAGTTTTATTTAGATTTTCATTAAGAGACTCACTAATTCTATTCATATTTTCATTAAGAGATTTTGTATCTTCTCTATTTTTATTCATATTTTTATTAAGAGTATCCATATTTTCATTAAGATTTTTCATCCATTCTCTCATCCACATCGGTGGTATCTCTTCACTATTCTCTTTTTTAAGCATTATTACCTCTGCTTTTACTATTTTCAATTCCATAACCTCTTTCTTTTCTTTTATTTTACTATCTATAATTTTGACACTATCTGCAACTGTTTTCATATCCATTATTTTTTCTATTTTTTTTTCCTCTTCACAAATATCATCGACAATAAACTCAGATATTTCACTCTCTAAATTATTATCCTGATTATTCATCTTTTTCAAATATGCTTTTCCTCAAAATTCAATATTTAAACAATGTATTACTATTAATTTTTCATAAAAAATAGTTCTTTACCAGTTTTTTCTATCTCCACCTAAACATCATCCACAATAAACCATAGATAATACCTTTTTAAACCTCATACGATTTAATACAAATTAACTATTATAACTGTAACGATTAAAATTATTTGTGTTATAACATGCATGATCCACAGATAATTTGCACATAATAAAGCATTTTCAAAATATAATTTTAATATTTTATTAATTAACATGGTCATAATATGTAATAAGATAATCGTTAGCCACATATCTTAAATATTTATTTGCATATTGTTTTACAAACAATATAATATTTTATTTTAAACAATCAGATTATATAGCTCATAAAATTGCAATATTTTTAATAATAAACACTTATCTCAATATGATAATCAAATTCTAAATAATTATTGCTATGTTAAAATATTAAACTATCTATCTTCTGTGAGATATACCTATCAATAATCTCCAAAGTTGCGTGAATAAATTCAAATACTAACTATTGTATTATGTAAATTTAGCTACCTTCACTAAATTACAACTATAATTATGGACCCTTTGCATATCAAGGCTGACCATCCTAACCTATATCAAGCCCAAGTTGTGGCACCATAATCTAACCTGCTGTTTGTAGTCCTCACTTCCGGGCAATATAATATTAAATAATATGGTTATCTCAGTTAATGATTACATTTGTTTAAATTCAAATAATTAATAAATAAAATATTCTGTATTAATATTAAATGTTCCACTAAACTCAAATTCAAAAATAAGAATAAGGTTCAGTTTATAAAATAAATTAAATAAAATTTAATTATATCATGAGACTTGGAAGTAAAAATACAGATGACAAGAAAAATTACATTGATCCAATATCCCACAGGATACTACCTCAATGGCATAAGAACACTATCTCTCCTATTATTATTTCCAATAAATAAACTTATAGTATTCTTATGACTTTAATAAATCCTACTCATTAAGATAAACTAATAATTAAATCTTAATCCTTTTATCTACAATAATTTAGCTCAATAAAATCTCATTTTCATAAAACTATTTTAGTTAATTAAAATAACTGTAGTAAAACATGATAAGGGATTTTTAATGTCATATTCTACTATGATTAACTAATAATAATAATCATAAATAATAATAATAAAAAAATAATAATAATAAAAAAAAAAAAAACAACAAAACAACAACAACAACAACAACAAATAATACTAATTCTTCATTGCATGGACTAAATCTTTTCTTCAGTATAATTTTATTACCATAATAAAATAATAAAATACTATAATATAAACTTTTATCTTCATATAATAATGTAATAAATATGTGATAGCATTTCATAATCTGACAAATATATGTGTGGCAGCAGATAGAGATGTACTCTTATAATAATAAATTTATGACCATAAGATAATGTAAAAACATGATTTCTTAAATAAATAAATTCCAAGAAAATATTCAAATTCTTAAAATAATACTTTATTTATTTCTGTGCAAAAATTTTATATTTGATGCTATTATTCTAGGTGTATCATGCATTTTAATGGAAAAGAAACAGTCTGAACACACAAATTTGAAAAACAAATTTAACAGTTTTATTATAACAATAAAATAAAATAACAATTTATTTACAATATTTACACTTGACATCCTAAATTTGCATTGTTATACATTTCTTATTAATGATAGTTATTTTTAAAACAATAGAGTGCCTATTTAAGTCTTCACTCTGACTTAAAAATAATAATAATAAAACAATACAATTTTATTTATCTTTTTGTGATTAATCTTTATGATGAAATTATATTTCTTTATACTTATTTTAACATATCATATCTTTAAATATTATTTAATTATGCTTCCTTTTAAAACATCCATTGAAACATAGTACAGAAAATATAAAAAATAATAATAATTGAGCATGGATATTTTTCACTAGACAATTTCATTTTGCAATGTTAAAAAATATCATGTAAAATATCAACTGATAATTTATTACTAGATTGTGTGGATATCGTTGTTCACTACACTATGATTATTAAATATAATATATCCCATTTAATATTACTCTAATATTATATAGTTGTAATTATTGATATATTCCCTATTATTTAATAAATATAAATTTGTACCTATGCTTATTGTTTATATTGTTTTATTTTATAACATTATATCTTAAAAATATGCAATACTCATTAAAAAAAATGAAATAAAATATTGAAGTTATTTAATATTTCAAAAGCAACTTTGCTTCACATATTTTATTCCTGAAATTTATTTTATTTCCAAAAATAAAAATCTAAAAACATATTTTATGATTCTTTTTCCTTTTAGATCTGTTGGATTTTCAATTCCAATTTGCACAAACTATACTTCTTCTTACAAGTAAATGAACTTATCTTATTTAGACAATAGTATATCCTAAACTCTAAATTATCTATTATTTCCTTTAAAATATACCATACTGTGCCATGTAGTTACTTTGGAAATCTAGATAACGAATAGATGTGTAGGCCTAGGGAAAAAAAACTAGAGTATAACTCATAGTAAATATTGGAGAAAAATACTATGGCACAGTGCATCTATAAGAAATAGAAGCATGACCTATTCTGTCTAATGATCTCCAATACTATCAATAATGTCAAAGCTATTCCTTCAGCTTTATTTAAACATCAATACTTAAAAAATAGACACTGACCACAAATAAATATACACCTACAGGGCTTTATTAACTGTACTGTATATCTACTAAGATTACAAAATACTATTCATATTCCCTTATTATATCCTACCTTAATATCATCTCTTGGGTTCATGTTCATAATATTACAACCAAGTCACTACCTTATCGTCATTTCCTAAAAGATTTACCAAATCTTACATTGACAAATAACTAACTTACATATTCAAAATAATAAACAAAATTCAATTATAATTGGAGCGATTTTATTAATCCACAAGAAAAGTCTGCTTTACTTCCTTATTCTATATTCTAAACACATACACACTAGTCATATAAATACTTTGAACATCCAATAATATGATTTTTTTAAAAAAAGAATTACATAAATATTCATCATCATCTTGTGTTATATTGCTAGTATAAAATTAAAGTATGCATATTCCCAAAATAAATCCTAGTCTCATAATTTAAATGTGTTGTACAAATGTGTTTGCATATAATTCAACATTTATATTTCCATACATTATAATTCATAGGCAATCTGCAAAAAAGAAAACAAAAAATACATCATAAAATATATCAATATTCATTAACTATTACCAAGTGATATCGACTTGTCATCACTTTTGCAGTATTCATTTCCATCAATTAAATACAACATGGTATACATGATATACATCCATACTTTTATTTAAATGTTCTTATTTAAAATATTAAATTATTCTACTATAAGATTCTAATATTATCAATAAATTAATATTCATGTTCCTACTCTTATAAACCAAAAATAATTATGTTTTAAAAAATAATAAATAAGTCAAAAACCATATTTACATAAATCTTCAGCTGAGACGAATGTTTTTCATAAGTTCAAATATTTTTATTTCCTTTCTTGAGAGTTTTTTTTTTAAATATTCTACTAAGAGCAATTTTTACAACTCCCTCATTGCTAAGTTTTACTTGCTTGACAATGAACAATTGTCCCCCACTTTGTACATGTGCTGTACTCCTTCCAGTACAAAAATCTCAGTTTTAAAAAATGAATAATAATAAAAATAATATGACATCTTAAAAATCTTGAAAAATTAAATAAACTAATCATCGATCTGTCCTGGAAAAGTTTATAGAATAATAGTTTATGTTTTCTATTGTCCAGAACGATGATTATTAAAATCATAATAAAATCATAATATTATAAAATAAATCCATGAAGCTTGCATACTAGAGTATTCTGTATATTGGTGTAGTGATGCATCATGTCTTGTTGGCTTAGCTCGAATATCCAAATAAACTTTTTGCACACTATAAGATATTTTTATAAATTCCATATTTTTATTTACTCATGTATTCCTTTTCTTTGTAGGTTTCTTCTTTAGGAAAATTTATTGCTATTTATTATCTATTTTCAGTGTTTTCATTCTTATCTTAAAATTCAGTTTTTTAAACAATTTTTTATGAATGCGTATAACCCTATATGCCTCAGGTTTTATAGCATATGCTTTTGTAAATATTTCCATTAGTCTTTACTTAAGAAAATTTCGTGTAAATTTTAATAATATTTTCCTTCAAAAAGGATATACCATTTATTTCTATAGTATTGTTTCCATTAATTATTATATAATATACTTGTCATATTACTTATTAAACTTGGACAAGACTATCTATCTTGCTGTTATATAAAAAAATAATGCATACTTCACTTTTAATTGGCAAATAACTTTCCTATTAAGCTTCCTGTACAATGTCCATAATAATAATTTACCTACTGGAATAGTCTTCTTGGTTAATATTATTAATATTATATTCACAATTATTATATTTATTTTTAAAATTTCCATTAAATACATCTTACTTATCGGCATTTCCATAGTTTTATTGCAAAGTTATATTAAGTTTTTGATGAATACTCCTAGTTAAAGAACTTTAAAATTAGCAATGCTTGTTTAAAATGAAGTTATTAAATTATATTTATTTTACACTTTCTTTGCAAATACTTTAAAATAAATGTCCTATTAGTTTTGCAAATAAATTGTATGAGAGCACTAAACAATTGACTAAAATAATAAAATTTTAAAATTATTATCATCTCGATAGCTAATGATACCGATCACTGACACATTTGATCACCCTTGACACCCTTGGCATTTATATCCTATAAAATACCTCATCCTATTGGTGGAGTCTTCCTTTTCATTTGATACCAAATTTGCATATTGCTACATTCTTACACAATTAAATTTCAAAAATAAATATGATGCATTATAATTTCAAAAAAATTATTTAAAATATTAATTTTAAATCAATTATTAAACTTTACTAAATTAATTAAGTACTTAAAATGACTTTTAACCTTTGTGATGAAGCTTACGAGACTTTTGTTGATGATTGACGTCATTCTAATTCCATTATTTTTAATGCTAGGATAGTCGCTGTATAGTCAATAGTTAGATTTTTAAAAGTTCTGTAAGATGCTTCCCTCTTTTGAATTATTTTACAAAAAAAATCAATATAAATGCCCAAATATGTCAAAGAATAACAAAGCTTCACCTTCTCTTGAATCTTATTGGCTGTGTAAATTTTGACAGCAAAGGAAATGGCTGCCAAAAAGTAAAGAGTTACGTTCGTATTTTGTTTTAGTTTGAAAATGATAAATGAATTTTTTTTGAGCAATTTTGATGAATTATAAACAATTTTGATAAAACAGGCTAAAAATACAACTATTTTAGAAAAATATTTAAGATTTTAGCAAAAAAAATATTTACTTTTCCATAACGTAAAAGTGAAAAAAAAAAAAATTATGTCAGCAACTCTTTTTAATTGGATTACTATTTTCACTTTACATTTGCTGCTACAAAATATTTCTACAATAAATAAATAGAAATTTATTTTTGAAAACACTTTCATTCACTTTTATAACCTGACAAGTTATTAATATATTTTTTACAAATGAAACTAAAGTAAATATCATATTAAAAGATAAATATATTTTAACAATTGTCTGTCTTCAGTAATTAGTGGTATATGGGTTAAAACAATATTTAATAAATTTATCCCACTCTAAATATTTAATTTATCTATTTTATTTTAAAACAAAATATTTAACTTTTATTAACTGTATTCGTCTTTATTACATTATTTAAACATTTTATAATGACTAACTTAATATTTGCTCCTGTGATAGGTAATAATTATATCCAATTCTATAATGTAATTTTAAAAATATTTTGAACCCTACTAATCTAAGTACTAACAAGCATGTGTGTATAACCATATATTATATAAGTCACACGACTGATATAACTAAGACAGACTATATCCGATTTTTTGTCTGGGAATAAATAATAAATTGCAACACTTGTATTAAATAAAATAATACAATAAACAAAATTTGGAATAATAATTTGGAAAATATAGAATTAAATATAACTTTCACTACCATAAAACTTATTTTTAAAATACATGATAATAATTATAATTATTAAATATAAATTATAATTTTAAATATAACATTTATTTAACTATAAGTTTAAGACTATTAAAATTGAACTTTTCAAACATACTTTTAAATATTTATAGCTGTGTTATTGATTACGGCCAGCTTTTCCAACCATATGTAAATAATATTTTTAGCTTTATTTAACTATTGTAAGGTCATTCATTATAATTTTATGCATTACATATTTTATTTAGCTTCAAATTGTACTTTTAAGATATTATTAATAGAACATAACTAACACATAAAAAGAACATATTCTAAATTTAAATTTTTTTAATACTTTGCAGTGATGAGCTGATTCTGACCTATAGAAAAGGGCACATATATATATATATATATATATATATATCATTTATTATCAATCCACTGCAGGATGAAGGTCTCTTCAAGTTTAATCCATCTTCTCTGATCTTTAGCTTCTCTTCTCCATAACACCCCTGCACATTTTCTTATTTCATCCATCCATCTCACATGTGGTCTCTTTCTGGGTCTTTTACAATCTCTTGGACTCCATTTTAAAAGTTCAATTGTCAATCTATTATCAGCTCTTCTAGCAATATGTCCAGCCCAACTCCATTTCAATCTTTTAATTTTCTCAATAAGGTCAGTAACACCTGTTTGTTCTCTTACCCATACATTGCATTTTCGATCTCTTATTGTTACTCCCTTCATACATCTCTCCATACTCCTTTCAGTGGTCTGAAGTCTCTGTATTGCTCTTCTATTAAGTGTCCAAGTCTCAGATATATAAGTAAGAACTGGTAAAACACATTTGTTGAAAACCTTCCTTTTCAAACACAGAGACATATTTTCCTTATAGTATCAAGTTATTTCTACCAAAAGCACTCCAACCAAATTTAATTCTATGATTAATTTTCTCCATTATGTTTCCATCTGTATTAATAATCTGACCAAGGTATTTGTAACTGTTACCTTCTTGTAATTCTTCATAATCAATCTTAATTTTCATATTTTGAGCAAATCGATTAAATATTACTTTAGACTTTTTAACATTTCATCTGCTAACTCCTGCAACATTTCCTGCAGCTCTGAAGCATTATTTGCAAAAACAACTACATCATCTGCGAAATCTAAATGACTTAAATACTCTCCATTTACTTTTACTCCTTTAGTTTCCCATTTTAATCCACAAAATACTTCTTGCAGCACTGCTGTAAAAAGTTTTGGAGATATGGAGTCACCTTGTCTTACACCTTTCTCAATGTTCATTCTCCCAGTATTATTATGTAATCTAATTGTTGCTGTTGCATTTTTATAAATATTCTTTAAAATATGACAATATCCTCGATCTATACCTTGATGATCCAATGCTTTAATCACTGAAGAAATGTTTATAGAATCGAACGCCTTTTCATAATCTACAAATCCAAAACATAATGACAATTCATATTCATTTGTCCTTTCTATAACTTCTCTCAATACCTGGATATGATCTACTATACTAAAGCCACATTTAAATCCAGCTTGTTCTCTTGGTTGGTGGAAATCCAATGTTCTGTGGACATGAGTTGTAATTATCTTGGTAAAATTTTTATATAAAACTGATAAAAGGCTGATAGATTTGTAATTTATAATATCTTCTTTATCACCTTTTTTAATTATTAATATTATTACTGCATTATTCCAATCATCCGGTACATCTTTATCATTTAGACATTGGATATATAACTTTGCTAAAAAGTTTTGTATTTCTTCACCTGCTTCTTTTAATATATCAATTATAATTCCATCATTTCTTTGGGGTCTTTCTTTGTTTCATACATTTCATTGCATGTCGCACTTCATTTAAAATTCTGGGTAATTCGGAACATGTAATAGATATAGGAGGTACTTGTTCTTTATTACTATATAATTCTTGATAAAAATCTTCTACCAATTTCATGATGTCATTTCTCTTTTTAGTAATAATTCCATCTTTTTTTTCTTATTGCAGATATAAATTTCCTACCAATACCAAAATGTTGTTTAACATTCTTGAGACTTTTATTTTCTTCTACAGCTTTCCTTGCTATTTTACACTTATACTTTCTTATATCATTTTCAACTCTTTTACGCACCATTTTACAAAATTCGAGATATTCAATTCTTTTTAATACATCTTTTTTGTATATCGTCATATTCCTTCTTTTCTTGATAAATTCTATAGTCTCAGTAGAAATTTTATTAGTCAATTGTTGCTTTTTTCTACCAGCTACTTTTGTTGCAGTGTTTAAAAGTGTATCACTTATTTTCATATTAATTTCATTCAAATCTGAATCACGTTCAAAATCTCCTAACATTTGAAACCGATTTGTAAGTTCTAATTTAAATTCATTAGAATGTTTCTGAAGATTAGGAATATCAACTGTAAATATTGTTTTTCTTAATAATTTTTGTCTCTCTAGTTTTACATTAATATGTATCTTACACCTTACTAATTTATGATCACTTCCGGTGTTAAATTTACTAAGAACATTACAATCTTGAAATATGTATTTCCTGTTAGTCAAAATATAGTCCAATTCTGCTGTACCTTCATTTGGATGCTTCCATGTCCATTTCCTTTTAACATTTTTTTCAAAAAAAGAATTTATAATATAAAGTTTTTCTTTTTCTGCAAACTCCACAAGTCTATGTCCTCTCTCATTTCTATTACCATAACCAAAATTACCTACAGCACTTTCATCTTTCATTTGTCTACCAATTCTACCATTAAAATCTCCCATAACAATTTTAAAATATTGGTTACTTTGATAAAAGCATTTTGTACATCCATATAAAAATCTTCTACTACTTCATCACTATGAGAACTTGTTGGGGCATAAACCTGAATTATCTGCATTTGGTATCTGCTATTAAGTTGTATAACGAATCTTGCCACTCTGTCTGATAGACTATCAATCTCCACAATGTTGTTCTTCCACTTTTTATTTATAACGAATCCTACTCCACTTGTATATGCAATATTTGTGCCTTTATAGTAGACTACATGTTCACTTTTTAAACCAATTGTCTCTTCACCTTTTGTTCTAACTTCGCAAAGTCCAATAATGTCCCATTTAATATAAGACAGTTTTTCTTCTAATTCTTGCAATCTTCCTTCACTTGAAAGTGATCTGCAGTTGTATGTACCTAAATAAAAAGTCGTCATCAAATGGCAGCCTGGGTCTGCAATCAGCGAATTCTTAGCACCCTCCACTTTCAGCCACCATCTGCTGTCTTGGTTGGTGACTTTACAGCCTCCTAGGAATAAGGGCCATGACACTATATATATATATATATATTATATATATTGTTAAAAGGAGATTGCCTGGACAATTGATTGACATTTTGATTGGTAATGATGTTGTGATTGTCTGTGTTGATTGATTTAATAATAATAATAATAATTATTATATACATATATATATATATATATATATATAAATAATTCAAAGGTAAAATAAATATTATATTTCAAATTCTTTAGTAGCGCTTTCAATTACAGAGTAATCCTCATCAACTTTCTCTGAATTTCAATTTTTTTTTATTTGAATGTTATGTAAATTTCCATAAGCCGTGTATGGCTGTGTATGGCCGTATTTGCAACTTGCGTATTAATATCATTATCTTTTTATTATTGACTTTTTCTTTAAGAAAGAATTTTAAAATAAGTTTCAAGATAATAATTTTGTTAATTTGTCTTGTGTGGATCTCATTTTTCAAGAAAAATATATTTTAAATCTTGGTGCAAAATATGTTGGTGGCTAGTGGAAAGATGGTGATCTGGAATTGAAGTCTGTGGTTGAAACTTCCTTGGGTGTAACTAAATGTGATTCAAAGGTTGGCAACGATTTAGTTAAAAAAGTAAAAGAAAAGAATTTCAAATATACAATAAAAAGTAATTGGAATGTACAAATTTCTAAGTTTAAAAAATTTGCATTTGATAATAATCTTGTGTGTATAAAGGAGAATAAAGGTTTAAGGATGTGTTTGTTACTAAAGTCTGATTACGAAAATAAAGTTATTACTCAAATGAATATTCTTAATTTTATAAAGGTTAATAAGATAAATATTGAAAGTTTACATTAATTTGTTAATAACATTTTTAAAAAAGCCAAAAATAATGTGATTGATAATTCTACTTATTATAGGATTTATCTCTTGGCTGCAATGTGTCCTAAAATATTTTCAAATATAAAATTACATAAAGAAAAAAAAAACATTACGATTACTGATTGATTTTGGGGGTGTATTTTATTATGAAACATATAAATTAATTGAGAAAATATTACAAGAAAATCTTAGTTTTTTGTGTGTATACAATAGGCTCATCATTTGATTTCGTTGATAAAATTAATAATGTTGTTATTGATAGATGTGATGAAATTTGTACCTTTGATGTCAGTGAATTGTGTGGATCAATTGATAGAATGTCTTCTATTGAAATAATTAATAATGCATTAAAGTTAAAAAATGTTAACGTTAAAATAATAAAATTTATTGTTGAAACATTAAACTTTATTGATAGAAATATTTATGCGATTTTTAAGCATGAATTTTATAAAATGAATAATAGCTGGCTGATGGGTCTTCCTACAGTTGCCCAAATATGTAATTTTGTTTTATCTACATATGAAGAAAATATTTTGAAAAAGGAATATTATCAGAAAAATATTACTTTATACAATCGATATGTTGATGATGTTTTTGTTCGTGGAAAGCCAAATGCTATTAATGATTTGTTTAATGAATTAAATTATATAAAGGGCTTAAAATGGATTAAAACAGATGAAAATTCAATGAGTGTTCAATTTTTAGATCTCAAGATAACTGGAAACAAAGATAAACTGGATTACTATATGTCTCTGAAACCAATAGCAAAAAGCGGGTATATTCCATATGAATCAAAAGTACCAATGTCACATAAAATGGCAGGTTTGAAGTCCTTCTTATTTAGAAATGATAACCTTTGTAAATTTGCATCGGATAAAACCAAAAATGTTGAATTTATTATAATGAATTGTTAAACATCGGGTATAATTATGATTGTGTTTATTATACTGTTAAAAATTTTAATTCTAAATATAAAAATAATATTAATAATAATGGTAATTCTTCTGATAAAAAATTTTGGATATCAATACCATATATTTCAAATCAATAGGTAAGTTTCATTAAGAAAATTTATAAAGGTATATGTGATATTGCATTTTATGCACCACCTACATTGAATAAATTGATAAATAATTCAAAGGATAAGTCTTTATTAACAAATAAAAATTGTATCATTTACAAATGGACATGTAGGTGTCGCAGTGGATATATAGATGAATCGAAGTGCACATTGGAAGAAAAAAAACAAAAGCACACTTGTTATTAAAAAGGGTCCAAAATACAAAACAAAATTATAAAAATAATGATAATTTATCAGCTTCTGTCTTTTATGACTATAATAAATCATGTATATATGGTTTTGATTTTAATTATAATAATGTAAAAATATTGGAAACTAAAAGAAATAATAATAAAAGATAAATTAAAGAAGCGATGTTAATATATAAATACAAGCAAAATTTAATTAATAGGCTAGCATCAAACGTTAAGATCATGGCATTATGGAAAAGTTAACATCATGGTATTATGGGAAAGCTGACATTTTTAAAGTATTAGTTGATAGAAACTACAAAGATAGTTGGAAGCACTTCTAAGTGATGGTTAAAGTTATAAACTTTTAAGTACTGTATTTTCTAATATTTATTTATAAATTTACGTATATTATTTTGAAAAAATACAGACATCGATTTGTAATATTATTAGTATATATATATAAGACATATTTTGTGGGTTCATCTGTGTTAAAAAATTAAATATTGATATACTGACAGTTCAACTCGATCACACAAGTCATTCACTGGGTGATAAAAGGTAGAAAGACGGTTGCAGAGGCGCTACAATCACTGATTTGAAAAAAAATGTTAAAGTTCCACCAATAGCAAAAATGTTAAATTAAGAATGTTTTTTTTTTTTAAAAAAAATCTTTCAAATAGGAGGAAGTTTGCTTGTATATAATCTGGCTTTATAAGTATCTCAATGGCTTTTCTACTTTTGCACTGGTAGAGATTATCACATCTGGATATGATCCTGGTACTAGAAAAATCAATTTTATTACCTGAAACTATAGTATGGAGTGAGAGTGATGATGATGATGAATGTTGTTTAACTGCATTAGCATGCTCATCTCTTCTAACACTGATGTAACAATTACTCATACCTATGTAAGAAGCTTTACAATTTTCACATGAGATTTGATAAATATCATGAGATTCAAGAGAGATTGAAATCTTAGGCTTGGTTACTATATTGCTGATCGTTTGATGAGTAGAAAATGCTGTATCTATATCATAGCATTTTAATATACGTCCAATACTGTCTGTAGTTCTTTTTACATATAGAACACAAATCCTAATAGCTGATTTATCATCTTTGTGTTTCCTTTTTTGTCGATTTTGGGCTGGAAATAAGGCTTTTTTTTATAAATTTATAATTATAACTATTTGCTAATAAAACACTATTAATATGATTTATTTCTTCTTTCAGATGTGACTTATCTGGAAGGTTAATTCCTCTATTTAAAAGAGTTTTGGCTGCAGAAACTATCTGAGTTGGGTGATGATGAGAATGGAAATGTAAATATCTGTCATTGTGTGTATTTTTTCTTAAATCGAAAAAGATAAACTATTTGGTGGTCTGGTAACTAAAACATCAAGAAAAGGGAGTTTTCCATCAGACTCTGTCTCCATTGTAAATTTAATATGAGGATGCATATTATTTAAATGCAAGAAAAAATCATCTAATTTATTTTTTCCATGTTTCCATATGACAAAAGTGTCATCTATGTATGTGAGCCAAATAAGAGGTTTTAAAGATGATGATTCTAAAGCACAAGTTTCTATATATTTCAAGAATAAATCAGCTATTACTCCTGAGATAGGTGAGCCCATAGGAGTACCAAAAACTTGTCTGTAATGCTGTCCATTGTATACAAAATATGTGTTCAAGAGACAATGTTCAATCAAAGCAATAATATGGTCTGGTAAATTGCAACTTTGTGAAATTACATTTAAAGCTTCATCAATTGGAATGTCAGTAAACAAAGACACTACATCAAAACTGAACAGAATGTCATTAGCATTAATTTTTAAATTTTTTAAAATAGAAATAAAATGAAAAGAGTTTTTAATATATGAGTTAATAGATGGGATTGTAGGTGTAATGAAATCTGATAAATATCTAGCTAAAATATGAGTTGGAGATCCTATTGCACTTACTATTGGACAGACGGGGGTATCTGGTTTGTGAATTTTTAGAAGTCCATAAAAGGTTTGGACAGACACATGATTTTTCATGAGGGGTTATTTTATATCTCTGTTTTAATAGGTGATTTATAAATAATGGCTTTTGTTGTTTTTTTCCAATATGTAGTATAATCTTTTTTTGATAATTTATAAGTTTTATCATTAAGCAAATCTAAGATTTTATTATGGTAAATGTTACAATCCATAACAACTGTGGCATTACCTTTATCAGCTGGAAGTACAACAATTGATTTGTTGAATTTTATATTGTTTAATCCTTGTCTTTTTTCTTTGAAATATTATTTTTAGGAAGCTTAGCTTTTTTCAAAATATTGCAAATCTCAGCTCTAGCCAAATCAGCTGATGAAGAATCTATTTTATCATGAGCTGATTCAACATTACAAACAATTTTGTCAAAAGGTATCTCAGAAAGTGTTATAGCAAAATTAAAACCTTTTTCTAAGACTGAAATTTCATCTGTACCAGGATCATATCCAGATGTGATAATATCTACCAGTGCAAAATTAGAGAAGCCATTGAGATACTTAAAAGGCCAGATTGTATCAATAAGCGAGATGATACAAGCAAACCTCCTCCTATTTGGAAAGATTATTTAAAAAAAAAACATTCTTAATTTAACATTTTGCTATTGGTGGAACTTTAACATTTTTTTCAAATCAGTGATTGTAGTGCCTCAACAACCATATTTCTACCTTTTATCACTGAGTGGATCACTTGTGTGATCAAGTTGATACATTGGTATATCAATATTTAAATTTTTTAACATGGATGAATCCACAAAATATGTCTTTTATATATGCAACCTGTGAAAATCTTCGTATCAACATATTGTACCAGACGAAAGCTTTTGGTTTCATATATTCTAATCATAAGGGCGCCACTAGTCTGAAAATCGGAACTAGACATTAATTTTAAGTGTGGGCAGAATATACAAACATGAATGTGTTGGACTAAACCCAGAAAGAGCAAGTGCTCATAAATGTTGTTCAGACAATTGAGAAAACAGTGAGACAAACATCAGCCAAAATAATTACAAGAACTTTTTAAATTTATTAAATGTAATACAAAATAAACATGAAAACTTGATCTTCATTTTCTTAGCCGATCTTAACATTGAGGTATGTGAGCATTAATACATTAAATAGTCAGGCAGACAAGTTCATTTCTCATCTATAACATAATAAGGACTTATATCTTCTTGCTAGTGGTTCACCCAACCAATTCCCTTTTCCCTATAGCGATTTAGTTAGATGGATGCTTGTGGAGAACAACAGGACAGTGCAGATGAGCTTTTCTTAGTCCAGAAAAAACATTGGAACCAAAAATGTCCTAATTCTGAAAAACGCTCATGGACAAGTACATTTAAATGACCCAAGGTTAGTGTCAGAAAAAAAAAGTAATATTATGAACTAAGTAATCTCAATTATAGAAAATAAATCTCTACCATGAAAACAAAATCACATATTCTCTAAACTTCCAGACAAAAGATCAGTGGTCTGCAGAAAATGCAAACCAAGTTTGAGTGAGTTTAAGGACAAAGCAAACAAACAAACAAAAAACAAAAAAACTGAAGAGTAAAAGAAAACTATTAAGGTCGGTCTGAGTATTTATCAAGGGTTAATCATAGAACTGAGAAAATATTAAGCATATAAAATATCACTCGCCATACACTCTCAAATAAGTAATATTTTAAGATGGAAAATCTTGCTACTATGATTCTAATGTAAACATATAAAAAAACTAATACATTAATATTTAAATTAATAGATTACACATCCCATGATCACTATCTCATACTAGCACAATAATTGTTATTAAACAATTCAAAACAAAACAACACTCTCCATATAGTAGTGCCATCTTGTTAAAGAGCCAAAGACACCAAAATGTATGGGTACTGAATTGAGTTCAGACCCATATGACTATATAAGCTATTGAGCTTGGATTGAAAATATTAATAGTGTTTTCAATTTCATTCTCATAGTTTTGTAGTTAAATAGAGTTAAAAGGTGGGTGCTGGAGGGTTGCATTAGATCCTAAGATCTAGGTGCAGTGCTCTCAGATCCAAGGCTCCTCACTGATGAAGGCCACAAGCCAGAAACTAGTCTGGGGATATTGGATGAGTAGGCACTAGATAGGGATTTTATGCACAAGCCTTCTGGCATCCATTGATTGCTCTTGTTAGCACAAGATGGCACTACTATATGGAGAGTGTTGTTTTGTTTTGAATTGTTTAATAGATTACACATCATAAATATAATTTCTTTTTAAGATTAAGCTGAGATTTGCAACAAGAGACTTAATTAGAGATTTAGCCCTGATTTTGATTTGGAAAGGTAAGTTACCTCGAAGTAATATTAATTTCTGCTGATCACATAAAGTTCAGTTTATAAAGTCCTATACAATGGCTGTCATTTATTACAAGTTCAGAAGAATGGAGGCACTATTGGCATCTGCTCTGGACTTGACACTTAGGTCATGATTGAAGTCACAATTTGGAGCTCCAGAGATTCATCTTTGGAAAGGCTCAACCCATCATGTTATGGAGATTCTTTGTGGCATATATTATAGGCATGGTGTCTGAATGGCTGATACTATCATGACAAATAGAATTATTGTCGGTCAATGGAAATTCAACTTGGTGATTCTCATGGAACAAATATCAAATAAAAATTAGAATCACTTTAACGATGCAGCAGTTCAATAACAGCTAAAATCTGGATGAATCCTCAATAACAAGAAGCTGAATAAGCTGAGCAATCAGAATAAAAAGAACTGAATGACAAGAATTGTCCCTCTGAATAATCTGATAAGAATCAATAAAACAAAAAAAAAACCCAGAGCTATTTATGTCCTTCTTATCTCCCACACAATCTTTTTTGCCATCTTTCAACCGCGGTAAACCTCTATTTGCCACTCAAACTTAATTACAAAAACAATATCTTACAGAGCTTTATCTTACAAAATTATTATTATTTTTTAAAAAAAAAACATACAAAACTAAATCTCAGCTTTAAAAATAAATCAACATTATTATTATTTTTTTTATAAAATACTTTTATAAGAAGACTAATTAAACTTTTTTTGCTTTTAATTACTTTAAAAGAAAACAAGCATCATAAAAAAAAATTATTTTATACTAAAATCGACTGAGAATTAAAAGTATAAGATTTCAATATAAATAGGTATGTGTGTTATTGCACATATAAAACTTGTTTTTTTAATTTATGTGATAGAACTTTTGAATCGGATGAAGTATCCAGTTCAATATAGTTTTTTTACAAGAGAGAAAGAGACACATTTCTTTATGCACCCCCCCCTTCTCTTACTATTACAAAACCCAAAGTAATTTCGACATTTGAATTTCAACTTTTTTCTTTTTTTTCCCTTCCTTTTTTTAGTTTTAGAGTAGCTAACTTTTTACCTTTATTAATTTCTAGAAGCTAACTTATCTAAGTTCATTAATAAATATATACGTGTGGCGACGATACGTGGTCGTCACAATATATATATATTCTAACCTGGTGCGTTTGCATCCTCACTTCCTGGCAGTATATTATATTAAATAAACGGGTTCTAGTTCAGTTAATAATTAATAAATAAAATATTCTACCTTAATACTAAAATGTTCCACTAGCTCAAATTTAAAATACGAATAAAGTTCAGTTTACAAAAAATAAATTAAATAAATATTTAATATTTTCATGAGACTTGGAAGTGAAAATACAGGTGACAAGATAGACTACATTGAGCCAATAACCTACAGGATACTACCTCAATGGCATAAGAACACTATCCCCCCTTATTACTATTTCAAATAAATAAACTTGTAGTATTCTTAAGACTTTAATAAATTCTACTCACTAAGATTAAGCTAATAATTAAATCTTAATCTTCTATTTATAATAATTTATCTCAATAAAATCTCAGGTTCGTAAATGTATTCCAAGTTAATTAAAAATTACGCTAGTAAAATGAGAAGGGATTTTATGTCATAATCTACTACATTTAAACTAATAATAATAACAATAATAATATTCTTCATTGTATTGTTTAATTCTGTATACCTTTACTTTACTATAATCTATTACAATAAATAAAAATAATAAAATATCATAATATAATCTTTTATTTTCATATAAGAACGTAATAAATATGTGGTTGTATTAGATAATCTGACAAGTTATATGTGTGGCAAATAAGAACATCATATTTCAATGTACCATTATAATAATTAAGTTATGATCATAAAATAATGTAAATGTGATTACTTAATAAATATCCCAATTCTTAAAACAATTCTTTATTTATTTCTGTGCAAAAAATATTGTGTTTAATTTTATTGACTCTGTGTTTAAATTCATGAAGATAATAAACGAAATACACAAATTTTGAGAAAACAAATTTTAACAAAAGTTTATTATAATATTAACAACATACAAATTTATTTACAATATGTACAGTTAAAACATCTTAAAGATTTGTACCATTATACATTATTTATATTCGAACCTCGTTAAGTTTTTATTCTGACTTAAATCAACAACAACAAAAAAATACAATATTATTAATCCCTGTTTGATCAATCTTATATTAAAATTACATTTGTTTAATGCTTACTCAAATATATTTTACATCTTTTAGCTATTATTCAAGTATGCTTTTTTTTTATTAAAACATCTATAGAAATATAGTACGGATAAACATAAAATAATACTTATCGAGAACATGGATATCATTTTTTACTAGACAATTTAACTTTAGCAATATTAACGATATCATGTAAAACATCTATTGATAATTTATTTCTAAATTATGCATACTATTGTTCACTACACTATTTATTAACTATAATACATTCCATTATAACAATATTATAGTACTATATAATTATAACTACTAATACATTCTCTATTATTGAATAAATATAAATTGTACCTAAACTTATTGTGTAGATCGTTTTTACTTTATAGCATTATATTAAAAATATGCAGTACTCATTTTAAAAATTGAAATAAATATTTTAATATTATTTAATATTTCAAAAGCAATTTTGCTTTACATATTTTATTCTTAAGATCTTATATTTATTTCCAAAATAAAATAAGTCTATAACATATTTTATGATTCTTTTATTTGAAGTCCATTGGATTTTCAATTCCAATTCATACAAATTCTTTTTCTTCATACAAATAAATGAACTCATCTCATTCCAAACAATTGCATATCTTTAACTCTAAATCATCTATTATTTTTTTTAAAATATACCTTACTGTACGATGTAGCTACTTTTTGGAAATCTAGATAGCTAATAGATTTATAGGATAGGGAATGAAAACTAGAGAGTATAACTCATAACGAATAAAAATATACCATGGCACAGTGTATTTATAAAATAAAGACATTAGCTATTTTGTCTAATGTCCTCAAATACTATAAATGATGTCAAGCTATTTCTTCAGCTTTATTGAACATCAATACTCCAAGAAAAATAAACAGTCCAAAATAAATATTTAATTACAGGGCTTTGTTAACTGCATTGCACATCTACAAATATTATAAAATACTATTCACATTCCCTAAATATCCTAACTTAATAATCTCCTGGACTCATGTTCACCATCTTAATAATACCAGGTCACTATCCTATTCTTATTTCCTAAAGATTTATCAGGTCTTACATCGACAAATTACTTGCTTGCATATTCAAATAATAAACAAAATTCAACTATAATTAAACCAATCTTACTAATCCATAAGAAAAGTTTGCTTTACTTTCTTATTCCAAACTAATCACATAAATATTTTGATCATCCAATATTATGAAAGTTCTTTAAAAAGAATCACATAAATATTTATTATCATGTTGGGTTATATTACTAGTATAAAATCATAGTATGCATATTGCCAAATAAACCCTGATCTCATAATGTTGCAAATGTACAAAATGCGTTTTTATATAATTAAAACATTTATACTTCATTCATTATTATTCATAGGCAATCTAAAAGAAAAACAAAAAAATACATCATAATAAATATCAATAATTCATTAGTTATTACCAAGTGACATTAGCTCATCATTATCACTTTTTGCAGTCTTCTTTTCTCCAACTAGATATAACATTGCATACATAAAAAAACATTCATGCTTCTATTTAAATGTCTAATGTAAACTACTATAGGCTTCTAATACCATAAATAATTAATATTCATGTTCCTATTCTTATTAATCAAAAATTTACATTTAAAATAAATAGTTAAATTAAAAGCATATTTACATAAACTTCAGATGAAAACGTATTCTTTTCCTAGGTTCAAATATTCCCATTATCTTTCTCAAAAGTTTTTTTTTTAAATGTTCTCTTCAAGAACACTTTATTTCTTCAAGAGCATTCACCTCCCTCATTGCTATGACGATGAACAAGACACTTTGTCGGGTGGGCAGCAGTGAGCAATTTAAAAAATATACATAGTAAAAAAAAAAAAAACGACATCTTTTAAATCTTGAAAATTAAACAAAATAATTATCAATCCATCCTAGGAGAGTTTATAGATTCGTAGTTTATGGATTCTATAGTCCTGAAAGATAATTATTGAAATTATAATACTAAAATAATCCCGTGAAGCTTCTAGAATATTCTATATAGGAGTAATAATGCATTATGTTCTGTTTGGCTTAGCTTGATCTATCCGGATAAATTATTTGCGCAATATTTATTTCCATAGCTCCATCCTTTTATTTAATCATATATTCACTTTCTTTATAAGTTTCTTCCTTAGTAAATTTATTTCCAATTAGTACTTTTTTCAGCGTTTCATTATTATCTTAATTTTCAAGTTTTTTTTTTTTGAAACAAACTTTTATAAGTGCGTATTAACCCTTTTAGACTTTAAGTTTTTTTATAATATATACGCTTTAGTAAATATTCTCCATGAGTCTCTTCCTGAATAACTTCTTGTAAAATATTTTTTTTAAAAAAATGTTTCCTTCAAAAAGAATATAACATTTGCTCTTTAATATGATATTTCTATAAAATTATCATAAAGTATACTTGTCATATTGTTTCTTAAGCTTAGACAAGCTTATCTTACTATATAAAATAATGTGTCTTTACTTTTAGATGGCAAATAGTTTTTCCATTTAAGTTTCTTGTACAATGTCCATACTGCTATTTTATTCACTAGAACAGTCCTCTTGTTCAGCATCAATGAAACTGTATTAACAAATATTATATACATTTTTAAAATATTATAAATAGAATATATTTTACTTCTTGGTATATCCATTTTATTATTGCAAAATTCTAAATTAGACTTTGACAAAGTACTTCTGGTAAGAAAACTTTTTTAAAAACTAGCAACACATTTTCAATGAAGTTATTAAATATATTTTAGTTTAAACTCTCTTTTGCAAATTCTTTTTAAAATATCAATTAGCTTTGCAAATAAAATTGTACAAGAGCACTAATTGACTAAATAATAAAATTTTAAAAATTATTATCACCTTCATAGCTTCTGATACGATTCAGCTACCTTTAATACATTTTTTAATCACCACTGATACCAATTAATCAACTCAGTGCACTTGGTATTTATATTCTAGAAAATACATCATTTGATTGGTTGATTCTCACTTTCAGTTCGATACCAAATTTGCATATATTTCAGTTTTACACGATTAAATTTCAAAAATAAAAAATATGACGTGTTATAACCTAAAATATTATTTAAAATATTGATTTTAAATCAATTATTACTTTACCAAATTACTTTAACTATTTAAAAATAACTTTTAAAAACAATATTTAATAGACTATCCCACTTTTAATATTTAATTTATCTATTTTTATTTTAACAAAATATTTAACTTTTTTATTAACTGTACTTGTCTTTATTACTTTATTTAAGCATGTTATACGATAGTTAACTTAATATTTGCTTTATAATAGGTAATGATTCTATTCAATTCTATAATGCAATTTTACAATATTTTAAACTTTACTAATCTAAATACAAACAAGCATATGTGTATAACCCTATATTATTATACAAATCACATGACTAATATAACCAATATAACCTAGACAGATTATCCGATTTTCTCTGTCTGGGAATGAATAAATTGCTACACTTATTGTATTAAATAAAATACAATTATATAATTTGGAAGAATAATTTGGAAAATATAGAATTAAATATAATTTTCACTACCATAAAACTTATTTTTAAAATATACGATATTAATTATGATTATTAAATATGATTTATAAAATTAAATATAACATTTACTTAACTATAAGTTTAAAACTATTAAAATTGAACTTTTTAGACATACTTTTAAATATTTATAGCTGTGTTATTTATTATGGCCAGCATTTGCAACCATATGAAATAATATTTTTAAATTTATTTAACTGTTCTTAAGTGATTCATTATAATTTTTAAGTATTACATATTTTCTTTTAGCTTTAAATTGTACTTTAAGATATTATTAACAAAATATAATCAACACATCAAGAAAACATATTCTAAGATTTAAATTTTTTAGTAATTGACTATGATGAGCTATTTCTGACCTATTGAAAAGGGCGCACGCACACACACACACACACATATATATATATATGATAAGAAGACTATTTAATTGATACATAAAATTATTTGGGTTATAAGATAAACTTTTGTACTTGAAAATACTGTTTTTTAAATTATTATACTTTTATATATTTTTAGGCCATTTGTCAAGGAATAATTTGTGAAAAACCAGGTCCAAGAATCAATACTATATATGTTAGTAAAGAGCTTTACCCCGCTTTACCAAAAACATCTTGTGGACAGCGTATGGTAAAGTATACTTAAATTGAGATCTTACAGATACATATGTACAAACTCTCTCTCTCTCTCACACACATACACACACACACACACACATATATATATATATATATTGTAACCTTCTCCCTGATCTAACTGGTCATCAACGAATCATGCCGTACGTTTTAGCGACTAAATTCTCCTATGCAACCTATCATACTCTCATTATCAAGAATATAAGCACAAAGAAACAAAAATGTAAAACTAACGAAATGATTCCTGTATTGAATAAAACTAGCATGAAACTATAGATATTAAGCAGATCACAAGGTGATTACTAAAGATAATAACTTCTGGTCAAACCAGCTTTAAAATCCACACAAAAACAAAAGGTGGTGAGTTAAATTTGATATTCAGCAAACTAATAAATAACTAATAATTATATCTCTGGAATGATTATGAAATTAAGCTTATAAATGAAATGATAAGTAAATTATGATGTAGATGACTAAATGGAATATGGAAAAAAGTAATAATTAAATAGTGGAATGAAATGAGTCTAAGAATGAAGAGAAAAGAACGTAGATGTATGAGAATAATGAATGATTAAGATGATGATAGAATAAGAGTTAATGAATAGTTAAGATGATAAAAGAATAAAAGCTAATGTATGATTAATCAATTATGATAATAAAGTAATATCAAATGAGAATGAATAAATAAAAGAATGATCTAGATGAAATTGAAGAACAATGTTAATGATGGAGACTGAAATCTTAAACTATAAACTAATATGGTATTAAATGGTAAAAAGATAAGCTAAATAAAAATAGGGATTCCAAGCTTTACACAACCAGTTTATTTATCATGAAGTTAAAACAAACTATCCATTTTATGCCAAAAGAAGTAATTTACATCTTAAAGCTTGGTTAACTTTCATAAATCAGTGAAAGTAATCTATTTCAAGTCCAACTATAATAATTAACTAGATATAAAATTTATTACAAATTCAAATTCTACCTTGAAACTTAACAACTAATTCTTCTCAGGGTTCAAACACTCAAAGATCATTCTCCAAATTATACTTGGGTCAGTGAGAGGGATTTTACCACTACCCGAATAGAATGTACAAAACAGCTCTCAATATAAACTCAAATTAAGAACTATATTTTGCAGTTACACATCAACTTTATGAACTCAATAACTCTTATAACTTTAATATTTAAGAAATAGGAATACCTTTTTAATACATAAATACAATAACTTACCAAATTCCTTTTCTCAAATAATTATAAACCATGTGATCAAGATGAGTGAATGATAGCTCTGTGGGTTCAACTAAACCAATTAAATCAATATTATATTTATCTTTTAATGTATTACTTAAAATAATCTGTACTCTAAGTTATTAACATTTTGATTATTGTGTGATGATGCATTAGATGTACTAATAAATTATAAGGCTTAACAAAATTATTATGATATAGCATAATATATTTAATAGCACTATATTGGTCGATGATGATTTTAATTTATAATTTTCTGATAGGTCAATAGCAATAACAATAATAGTGTACATATGGTGCTTAGCAATAAGATTACAGGCAACTAAATAAATTTTTAAATACAACAAATTTTATTTACAATATTTACAAATTTTAATTCAAAGACATGGTATGAAATAAAACCAATACATTTAATTAAACTCAGGAGTGGGAAAAATACCTGATATACCATTGATCATACTCTTAGTCAATGTGACTAATTTATACAATGATATTAAAAGTATCATTTATTACTATTTAGCCTATCTTAAGGAATGAAATAATGAAACTTATTTAATCTGAACTTACACTTAAATTACAAAACTAACAGGGGATTTAGGACCTTATGGTATGCACAAATTTTAAATTTAGAATTCAAAAGTTATAACATAGTGCATTATAACAAAGCCATTTCTTTAATCAAAATATGATAAGGGCAATTATCATATTCTGTGCAATTAATAACTGATTAAGATTTGAAATGAATAGGTTTGGTGTATTAAAGAACAGACATCAAAAGTCAAATACACACATGTCACTAAAACATTATCTATGTCCACAACCTAATTATTGAATACTACATAATCTTACCAATCCATTGTTAAATCATTATTCGATGAAGATATATCCACACTTCCCATGTACATGTCTTGCTTTTATATCTATAAGTTCTACAATAACAAATAGATCTTGGTTTGGTCTGTCTATAACTGATAAAGATCCTACAACATAATAAAACACTATAACAGTTAACCTTTTAACCGCTAATTATATTATTGGTTGTATGAGGTAAAAATCAAATCTTTTAATTGGCCAACTCACAAACTGAAGACAAAGTCTATTGTTAAAACATATTCGCCTATAATATTAAATTCAACTCAGATACATTTATAAAAAGTATATTACTAATTTTTCAGATTATGAAGAGAACGAAAGTTCTTTCAAAAATAAATTGCTATTTATTTATTCTAAAATATTCAATTTCGGCAACATAAAAGCTATAATATAAACAAAAAGGTCGACTTTTATGTTATAGAAAAGTAAATATTTCTTTTAAATATTTCTTTAATATTTTTACTAAAATCTTCAATATTTTTCGAAAATAATTTTGTTTTTTTAGTTTTTTTTTTAAAAAACTAGTTTAATTTCTGAAATTATATTTTTTTAATAATTAAAATTGCATTCGAAATGAAAATCTCAGCGTTTTTCTTTATTTTCTTTGATCAGGCGGTTTCTTTGTTCTTTCCAGCCAATCAGAATGTCTTTTTCGGCTGAGAGCATGCTAAGAACCAATCACAAATAATGTTCTTTCTTTGTTTAGGTTTAAATGCATTTTTTTTTATTTTTTACTTGTAAAATTTATCGGAAGAGGGCACCATCTTACAGAACTTTTAAAAACCTATTCAAAACCTATCAAACGAATTTTTTAGCATAAGAACTGGCAGAGTTAGAGTGACGTCAGATGTCTACGAGGAGCCTCATAAGAGACGGTTGAAGAATTAAGCAAACACTACAGCTTGATTAGTGTTCCTAAATCTAACATTATTTTATCCTTGCCATATGATTTTTTTGAACTACTATACTTCACCATACATGGTGGAAAAACTAACTCTATATCATCATGAGGGATTTAACACTAAAAAGGGAGGCTCTATAAACAACATGACAGTTGTATAATAATATGACTAATTCTACTATCTCTCTATGGGTATATATATGTGGGCTTTTCCTCATCATGAAAAAAATAGAATTCAGACCATGGATATCCTTTCTTTTTAGGATTATTTATGCTAACAAGCATTGATTACTACTCAGCCTTTACCAAACTTTCCTCTCATGGAATCAGCAATAGATGACTCTCCATTAGACCATGCTCAATATTAATATTAATCTATTGGATGCCATTCTATTGGAACATCCTATCAGCTAAAAGCTGTCACAAATCATTCTCAGTATTATAGCAAGGTAAAACAACACTAACAATAACAATGGAAATATACATATTCCATTTCACAATGCAGAACCATTAATGTATCAATAGACAAACCAATATATATATATATATATATATATATATATATATGTCAAATGATCATTAATTACTTTAAAATGACAACTATATTTTTGTTAGAGAGAGCACAACATATTTAAGCAATAAAGATCAACCTGCATTTGTATTGAAAGTGGACAAGTTCATTTTTATTCAAAATTACGAAATGAAAAAGGCTTATATCAAATTTTCTTTTATATAAGAAAATAATCTGGTCATTCTAGTAACTTTGACAAAATATTTGTTTGTTTAACTTTAATAAAATACAATAAAATCAGTTTTAAAATATGAGAAAAGTAAATATTTCTATCACTCCCTCTAGATAAATGATATATATATATATATATATATATATATATATATATATATATCATGTTTTCCCTTGACTGAAAAAAAAAATACATGTAATAGATGTATATATTTTACACATCTTTTTTTAACTCAATATATATATATATATATTTTCATGCCACAATAAAACTATATGTTTAAAAGCAAAATTCCCAAATAACACATGACATAAGCATTATAAGCTAACACAGCAGTAAAAAAAAAATAAAAGGACATTTTCTTCCCTTAAATTTTTTTTAATACTATTTGTCCAAGTTATTTATCCTTGTGAGTTAAAATGATAAGAATGGATATTATGATGAGCAAACATTCCAAATAACACATGGATATATTTTTATTATCCTGTTTGATGCATAATAAAGCAATATTCAACACTTCTCCAAAGGCAAAAAAAAAAAAAAATTATTTAATTGTTTCTGTACCGGTAATTAATAAGACAATTAAAATTCACACTTCCAATTGTAGCATACTTAAAATGATAGATTTATCTACTTTTCTCTAGATAATTTTCCTATAGGTTATTATAATCTTCAAAATGAACTTTTTTAAAGACATTTATTGATTTATTCAATATTAACATCCTAAAGATAACTTTATAGTCAACATAGTGAGACAAGATGTAAATGTTTCAAGTGGAATATAACTAAAAGTAGTTTATTTACACTTTAATAAAATAATTTTTCTCGAAAGTGAATTTAGAATTTTATTACAATTAACATATTTTGACTTTTTAAAAATCTTTATTAATTTTATTCTTTCCTCCATGGTATGATTTGTAACAATCTTTAAATAATCTGGCATTTTAAATATTTTAAAACCTTATTATGATGACGTATATTTCACAATAAAACCTTAAAAGTCAATATTTTTGTTCCATTTTATTAGCAAAGCATTATATGATTAGCAAAATTAACAGAATTTATCCAATTATAAATATAATATCCTCAACATTTTAATGAATCTGTAACTTTTCTATTATTACCATTACACAAGTTCGTGCTAAAAAAAAAATCAGCAGATGAGTGTTTATTTCTTAATAAAGAATTGAGAATAAAATCACTTGCAATTATCTTTTAACTTTATTAAAATTATATGATATAAACTGACTTTTGATTTTATTTATAATATCTTCTGAAATCCTTCTCTAAAATTACTTTGAATTATTTTTTTGAAATTATGATTTTCAAATGATCATATGTTCTGCTTTATGTTTATTAGTGGCACAAAATATAAACATTATCAACTTCTTATTTTAACTATAAATAATTTGTGCATTATTTTTAAAGAAGAGATTTAAAAAAATATGAATAAAATACAAGCAAAAGCTTTTTTTTTGAATTTTTTAGGTTTGAAGCAATATTTATTTAGATAAAGACTTATTCCCATGGCTTTCATTTCCTTCCTCAGTATGAATCCTAGGAACTATATGGTCGTGGAGATGGTGTTTAAAATGATAGCAAGGCTTTGAGATTTTCTATTCAGTCATTTTTAGATATCAATATTATAACCCCATTCAATTAGATTCCAAAATTTTCTGATTTTTAGCTTTTTTCCTCCTTATTTTAGAAAATCAGAGTTGAAGTTGGTGGTTGCTAGTTCTTTTTTTCTTAATCACCCCCCCCTACAACTTTGTTAAATTATATATAGATTTTTTACAATGCATTGTGGTCACAAATGCACCAATAATCTAGGTGTGAATATATTAATATTACCCCCTCAGTCTTCATTCTTAATAACTACTCAGAATATCAAAAACTATTTTCAATTCACTACAAAAAATATGCTTAAGAATTGCTGTAATGATTAATTTTACAAGATTTACAAATTTGATTTAATTATTTATTTATTTCAATTGCTATTCAACAATAATAAAATAGCAATATATTTATCTCCCAACTAATAACGATATTTTTGAATTGTTATTTTAGTCTAGTCAGAGCTTAGACTGGGTTTGAAATCTCATCTCCACTTAAGCAGATTTCCCAGTGCATTCAAAACAGTCTTTATTTAAAGGCCACTTTATTAAGATTTTACTACCAAATATAGTATCATTTAAAATTTTGGATTATTTAATACAGCGACCTGAATAAAAGGTCGCTATATATATATGCAACATCAATATACAATTATATATATTATATAAAGAGTACGTAAAAACAAACTCTACCAAGCTTCAAAAATACCCTCAACCCCATATTTAAAATTTTGGATTATTTAGTACAGCGACCTGAATAAAAGGTCACTATATATATATATATGCAACATCAATATACAATTATATATATTATATAAAGAGTATGTAAAAACAAACTCTTAACAAGCTTCAAAAATACCCTCAGCCCCATACCACGGTTTCTGCATCTAGCATCATCAGTGAGGTGTTAGGGATTAAAAATACTAGAACTAGTCTAGCATTTTATCAATGCCTAACTATTGAGAAGAAAATCTGAAACTTTCAGACATTTAAATGTCCAAAAATCCAGCTATCTAACTCAAATAGCCCAATGGGACTGAACTGAATTCAGATACACCATATATTAATAGCTCTAGCAATATAAAATCGCCAAAGCCTTAATAGCAAAAACTAAAATTAAACTGATAAAAAATCAAGTCAGATGACCTAATTTTAATAAAGCTAGTATTAACAAATGTTATATATAGAGTACGTAAAAAGCTTCAAAAATACTCTCAACCCCAGACCGTGGTTTCTGCATCTAGCGTCATCAGTGAGATGTTAAGGATTAAAAATACTAGAACTAGTCTAGCATTTTATCAATGCCTAACTATTGAGAAGAAAATCTGAAACTTTATTAAAATTAGGTCATATGACTTGATTTTTTATCAATTTAATTTTAGTTTTTGCTATTAAGGCTTTGGCGATTTTATATTGCTAGAGCTATTAATATATGGTGTATCTGAATTTAGTTCAGTCCTATATGGCTATTTGAGTTAGATAGCTGGATTTTTGGACATTTAAATGTCTGAAAGTTTCAGATTTTCTTCTCAATAGTTAGGCATTGATGAAATGCTAGACTAGTTCTAGTATTTTTAATCTCTAACACCTCACTGATGATACTAGAAGCAGAAACCGTGGTCTGGGGTTGAGGGTATTTTTGAAGCTTGTTAAGAGTTTGTTTTTACATACTCTATATATAACATTTGTAAATACGAGCTTTATTAAAATTAGATCATCTGACTTGATTTTTTTATCAATTATATATATATAAAACATAGCTTAATATATATGTAAAGAAAGGAAGTAAATCACTTTTCCTCAGAATACAAATTAAAAGTAGTGAGAGTGGTTGATTGTTTTTGTTCATATATATATATATATGTGTATAAATTAAACATGGTGCAAAAAGATAAATATTATTTAAAATGTTAATTTTATTCTTTAATATAAATACTAACAATCCTCGTTTGATTAAAAAAAATATTTTGTTTGAAATATGTTCATAGCTATTGTTATCAAAAGCTATAGAAATCAGCTGGTATTTCACCAAACATACAACAAATTTTATCTAAATTGACTTAACATAAAGTTAGGTGGTTATTTTTACTTAAGTCTTCTTTCTTTCAACATAATGGTAAAAGACGAATCTGAATTTTCAATCAAAATTATTTTTTTTTAAAATAATCTTAATTTTTAATAAATATTTAAATATGTAAATAAGTAATTAAACTTAATATAAATGAATAAACAATAGTACAAATGTTAATTTTACTTAGTCGTCTATATAAAATTTCACCGATTTTTCATGCTGCAATGTTTGATGAAAAAATAATTTTGAACAAATGTTTCAGTTATAACATCTCCAAAATATATTTAAATCTAATCTGTGAGATCCTCATAAATATGTATTACGCATATAAAATTTTGACTCACTGTTATCGTTGAATCAGTGTGTCTCTCATAAATATGCATTATGTATATACAACTTTGACTCACTGTTACCTTTGACCAAATAGACTAGTTTTTATAAGCATCATTTTAAATTCCGTATTCATGAATATAAATATAATTCAATAACATCATATGATAATATAGTCAATGCTTATATCAGCAGCACCTGACAAAGAAAGGCAAATAATCTCATATAAAATGTGTATTATATTCTTATCTTTTTTATTATGATTAACAGTTTATTGTATTTCAGAAGTCTAAAAAAGCTTGAATTTTTTTTAAAGACAGTTGAAATAAATAAATACACCATTAATAGAAAATTGCCACTATCACAAAATTTGATACACACACATGCACACACACTATATGTAAGTATAATGTCTACACTAAACTTCATGTAATTAGAAGGGACTTGACTACAACTATGCTTTCCATCTTACATCTGATACACATGACATACATGTGATAAAGATAAACGATGTTCGATATATGTATTTTGTGCTGAACCAGTACTCATCATTGAAGTTTGAAAATTCAAGCCCTACTGAATTGCAAATTCCATCAGATAGGCTAAAGGGTATTATTCATCTCAATGTACACAGTCCCAATGAGGTGTCCAAATATACCTGACAGGATTCAAATTCTTGGTTTTAAACACACAGAAGTGATCACCTATATTTACACACACACATGCTTTTGAAAGACATAATAATTCGATTTTACATGGAATTCTTCTGGAAGTTTTCCTATGCATTATATGATGATGAAAGATTTATACATTAATGAGCACAAGCCATTTTAAACATTATTATTATTATTATTATTATTATTATTATTATTATTATTATTATTATTATTATTATTATTATTATTATTATTATTATTATTATTATTATTATTATTATTATTATTATTATTATTACTACACCTGTTATCACCAATAAATTAATTTATCTTTATATAATTAATGTTATAAATCACATACACAATACATTCATCTCTTCAAATACAGTTATTTATATCTATTTTAAATACTGCAAAGAATAGTGAAAAAACATATCTTAATAAAACTAACGATTCAATAGAAGAAAAAAGATTAAATTACAAAGGCATTTCTAAAACTCCCAGGAAATAAGCATTTTTTAATATATAAAACGATAATAATAATTAAAAAAATTTATGTATTAATAAGTCAAACAATACTCTTAAAAATTAAAAAAGATTTAAACATAGGAATTTATAAAAAATTACTTTAGAAGTTTTTTTTTTTCATCTTTTTTGTTTTAAGCTACATGACTTTTAATTTAAAAAAAATGTATAACAATTTAATCTTCATATAAATTAATTAAATCTGTTTATCTATTCCAATTAACAAAAGAGATTTAAGACAAAGTTTAAAATGCAAAAAAAAAAAAAATAATCAAAAATGAAATGTTTATTTTTTTTTTTCTTTTGCAAGGTTTAATAAACCCAAATAACATATTTCATTTTATAACTATAATTTATAGTCATACAGAATTTTACATATATTTTAATTATACAATTTGCACATTTTAATATAACTTAACTTTTTTTTTTTATTGAAGAAAATGCCCATTTATTTTAATGAGATGTAATTTACTGGGATCAAAGCCATATACCATAATGTACCAATAGATACCTTTCACCAAAAATAAAATGAAAATGGTCATAGAGTTTATCATACTCTGAATTCATTTTCTTTCATTTACTAAACAAGTTTATTAATCTAATCCTTCACACTTGGTTTATTTTATTGTTTATTTTAATTGTATTATTTTAAACCTATCTGATCTTGATGAATGACAGAGTGTTCCAAAACCCTATTTATATCTGTATTTACAGATTTACCATCACATCCCATAACTAAAATATGCAGATGTTCATCTCTGAAAATACCTGAAATGCTTCTACAGCAAAGCCAAGTTTTATAGTATAATCATGTTTCAGATATATGATGGAAGCAAGCCAAGGTCATGTACAGCCAAAAACCAAATGAAATAAAAAGAACAAGTGAGGAATTCCTGTACTAACAATTTAAATGAGCAACTTTGATTAATACAAAATGCTGCTCTTGGTTATAATAATGGCCTAGGGGTTTTCCATATCCTTTCTTTAAATTTTCAAAATATTTTCAAAACCAAAATTTTAGAGGATTATAACACTTACACCTCCCAACACACACACAGACACACCACAATCCTGAGTTATTCAGTGACTCAGCAAACATTGACAGACACATACCCTTTCATTTTATATTATTAGTTTATTCGTGATGAGTTCATATACTAACATCTAACTGCTTTAAATTTTTAAGCAATGGATGGATGGCTCTTCATGTAATTTTCTTTATTTACTTTTTGTAATAGCCATGGTCAGAATTTGTCTGATATAGTATTCAGTTCTACTTTTTTTATTATTCAATTGAATAAAAGTGTATGTGCAATTATATAAGTGATTTAAATACAGAAGGTCATGCTTTCATCCTCAAACATATATCCTAAACATATTCCACTCATTGACAACCATCTTTTATCTTTCCCATATAGGTAATGTGAGTCTAATTTTTTATCTGGTGGTTCTCACTTATGTGATACCTGGATAGAAGAGCACTGTGATATGTAATTATTTATTCTCTCTTTTTCTATAGGTTCAGAATGAAATTGATATCCAGAAGTATGCTTTATCTGATTAGATATCTCTTAATTGAGCATATAGATATTCACATCTAATATTAAAATAAAAAAATATAAATATATGATGTTCCATTTCAATATTAAATTTAGATTGTTGTAAATTTTTTTCACTACATTCATCAGCATAAATTGTCTATTTTTATTCATCTTTTGCATAAACTAATATGGTTTGTTTTTCAGTAATTCCAGTTTTGGTTTATTTTCTAGACTTTCTTCGAATAATTTTTGTACATCTTCTTTATCTTTTTATTATTTGCTTTATGTTTTTATCTACTCTTTCTTATTTTTATAAATTTTTCCAATTGTTTTATTTCATCTTATTTTTATTGTTTAAATTGATCTTGTTAATCTTTAATGCTTTTCATGTCATATGGTATGATTAGTTGACATTTTCGTCATTTACCTTTTTATTAGAATACTTATTCAAAATGAAGATCAATTATTTTCTTTAACATTATCAATAGCTTCTACATCCCTGACATATTTTTCTCTGCCATGTTTCTTGCAACATTATTTTGTAACCCAATAACATCTTTTCAAACATTTAAAAATATTTTCTTCTTGTATCACTTCATTTTGGAACAGTATTTCTTGTAACACTTTCTTTTCTTCTTGAAACACCTTTGTATTTTTACCTTGTATAGCTTGTGTTTTTATTTGTATTTTTATTACATTTCTATTTTCTAATTGTAACATTGTAAATAATATATACAGTGTAACTACTTTTCCTTCTGCAAGCTTATTCACAGTCTCTGCTGCTAATTCTTTCATTTACTCTGTATTTGCTGCTTTATTTAAATATTTATCCATTTTATATTATTTTGACCTAATGATCATTTATTTTTTACTTTAACAGCAATATTATTTGATGTTGGTGTAATTTCCAAATAAATATTAACTAAAATATTACCAACAAATTATACTTCCAAAATATCATTAAGAAATAAGTATTAATGGCCATAATTCACCAGAAATAGCTCATCTATTGACCTAGATGTCTCCTAACAACTTCATTGCTAATTTATAGCTCTCACAAACTTGCTTTATTTTATAACATATATTTCTATTTATTAATGAACAAATCTAACTTTTATTTATATAATGATAACAATTAACCATTCTTTATTTTCTATTTCATGCAGCATATATATGTATGTGATCAAATTTATACTTTATTATAATTTATAAAGCATTCTAACTCTTGTTTCATGGTTTACAATAATTTTAAATATTATTTTATAGGTATTATAGAATCATTGAATCATTATATAATTTGATTTTTATGTAAACATAAATTTAATTAAATGATTTGACTCCTTCCTATATATATATATATATATATATATATAGGTTATAATATATATATATATATATATATATATATATATATATATATATTTATAAACTTAATTTATTCATGCTTAGTTGGGAATCCCATTGTTTCAGATGGTCTAAGTGCTCATTGCCACTAAGCTGGGTGCCAAATGTACCAGATAATTTAAGGCTAAAGGCTCCATGTGGGTAGTCAAAATACTACATGTGCTAAATTGTCATATTCATGCCCTAGTTAGCTGTCCAAAAATACCACATAGGATTCAAAACCAGTGAGGTTGGTAATTATTCCAGATAGCCTAATAGTTCAGATTCATCTTGATGTAAACAGTTCCAGTGGAATGTCCAAATATATCAGATAAGATTTAAACCCTAGGATTTGAACAGAATGCATTTGGGCAATTACATAAGACTGATCAACAATAGTTTCCACATATACATATACTTTTGACAGACATATTAACTACATTTCTAACAATAATTTTTTCTGAACATCACATGATGACCAAGACTCATCAGTGATGAAAGTCAAAGCTAGAAACTAATCTGTGAATATTTGATGAATTGAAACTAAATAGGGATTTTATTCACAAACCTTTTTGCATTGAGTGATTAATCTGGTTTGCCTTGAATTGTGCTAATGTATGGAGAGTTTTATTTTGGGTGTGTATAATTCTACTGGTGGTTTGCACATAAATATTATGTTGAAATATTTATATGTCAATGAGCACTGTACATTTTAAATACTATGACATTTTTATTATAACATGTTAGATTAACCTATTTCTTTTAGACAACATATCACCCATAATGTTCTCTTGCATATAATTAATTAACCTTCCTATAACTAATTTCATAAATCACATGCACATTAGATTTATCATTTGAATTACAGTATTTTCTCTCTATTTTGAAATGTTACATAGAATAATAAAGAAAGACATTTTAATAAAACTAACAATTTAATAGAAAAAACAAAAAAATACAAACACATTTTAAAATCTAAACTACCTCCCATTAAATAAATAGCATGTTTTTATATATATACAATAATAATAATAATAATAATAATAATAATAATAATAATAATAATAATAATAATAATAATAATGATGATGATGATGATGATAATGATGATGATGATGATGATATAATAACAATGACAACTGAAAAAAACGCATGTATAAATAAGTCAAACAAATATATATATAAACAGAAAAATATCACTCTCAGGCAAAAGTGTTATGACAATTATTACAGAAGAAAGAAAAAATAAAATAACATAATCCTATATTTTGATATTGAGCATATTACTGTAATTTCAAAATGCACACTTTTATATCTCTGTTATGAATTTTCTTCTTGTACATATATATTTCTGGTTTCTTTTACAAATGTCAGGTCTTCATCAGAATGTCCTTGCTCAGGATTACATATTTTCTCCTATGGTTTTATATCTGATAATTTATTTTTAATGAAAGGGTTGTCCATTGCCTGGGTATTTGTATTAATTTATATCCAAGATAATAACACATTTGTCTGGAGATCTGATTATCTTGAAAACCATTGAGTGTAAGATTTAAGTTTTTAACAGTCTTTTTTTATTCTTTCTCCCTCTCTTTTCATCAGGTTATTCTTAAAAAAACATTAGACAGGCTGATATATTCTTTTTGAAATAAGTTCTTTGTTTGGTGGCTATGAATTGCAGGAATGTGTACTTAATTTTTTTCTACTCATTCATGTTGAAAATTACCAAAATTAATATTTTTAATTTTTCTATTGGAAAGCTATCTTCTCCTTCACTTTCAATTATTACCAATGGTTTTAAAAGCAGTTTGTAGAAGCAAATGCCTTTTTTATTATAACCTACCACATAGTTTGGATCATCTACTCCAAGTCAGTAACAGGCAGAAAAAAGAGGGCAAAATGAAGACAATGTATTTTATAGCAAAATTTCTTCAGTTGTATAATCTGATATAAATAGACAAAATTAAAAAAAAAATACTTCAGATTCTTCTTCTTATTTTATCTTTTTCGTTTTACCTCACTTTTATCTCAAAAAATGATAAACAACTTAATATTCTTACAAATTAATTAAATCTGTTTATCTATTCCAATTAACAAAAGAGATTTAAGACAAAGCTTAAAGTGAAATAAAAAATTAAAGATGAGATATTTTACCTTTTTTTAAAAAAAAGTGTTATAAGTTTATCTTTTCTTTTGCAATGTTTATTAAAGCTGAATAAGATATTTCGTTTTCTATAAGTAATATATAAGCACACAGGACTTGTATATATATTTTTGAGGTGAAATTTACAGGGTTCAAGCTCACATATTCTGGAAATAGTCATTTTACTGTACTTTCTGATGAAAACCAATCTGCTGCTTGAAATATTAAAGCAGCTTTATAGAGAAAAAAGTGTATTTTTATTATATTTTTAATTTTCATATATATATATATATATATATATATATATATATATATATATATATATATATATATATATATATATATATATATATATATATATATATATATATATATATATATATATATATATATATATATATATATGTAGCATTATATTCCTGGTACAAATACTATCATGTTAAAGTATGAACTGTTAAATTTTTTTTTTGATTGAATATTTTATAGTAGAGAGATAGATCAAGTGATATTTTTAAAATACCATGTTAACTACCATAAAGTTAATATGAAATGGGACAATCTTTTTTGAAATAGTAATGAGATTAAAATAGTTCAGTGCTAATAAACATATGCACATTTTCTTTATAATCATTAGAAACAAATAACCAGATAGCATAGAATAATCTTTGTCAAATAAACAATAAGTAAATATCATAGATAGTCAAACATTAATAAATTATGATATTTACAACAAGTTCAAAACAAATAAATTGTCTATTAAATCAGAAAAAGTGCTAGTTGTTAAATATATATATATATATATTATAGCAGTCGGATATTGTTGTGGAAGATTCCAGTCTTACTGTATCTGCCATACAGGGTGCCACTAGGTTAATTGAACCTAGAAAATTTATATAGTAGGCAGATACATGAGTTAAGATTCAAATTTTACATGTGTATTTTTATTCCGACTGTCAGCCCAAGGTGACTAGCTCAGTGAGACACAGAGATTTACAAAATATAAATTGTTAAAATATATTAATATTTAAAAATATAAAATAAACCACTACTAGTAATTAACACACAACCATTTATTAATGCACATATAAATAAAATTGAGAATAAGATTGCTTTAGATTTTAATATTAATTTTTAAATTTAAATTATTATTTTAAACTATTCACACAAATGAAAATTTTAATAAATTTTACTTTAGAATGTTGAGTATAGATAGACTATATAGATTACTAAGTTAAAAACATTTCAAATAAACATAAATGATCAAAATATAAAGTCATTGATGTAATTGCAGAGGGAAGTTTACAAGAAACCCAATGGCATTCATCATAAGATACCGCATTGACACCAATAACTTAAAAGACACTCGAATAAATACATTTTTAGATACTCAATGTGAGGTATCATATTTACCAAATATCTATATATTCTAATCAAATATGAAAATAAAGAAAACATAATTAAACATTAACAAATCTATGCAGTCATCTATACTCAACTTAAATTTAATGCATTTAAATAATTTAATCAATAAATATTAAAAAAAATGGAAATGATTAAGTCAGAAAACTCTAAAGTATAAAAATTAAACATTAATAATTGATTTGAAAAGTCAGATTAAGTTAATTTTAAAAGATTTAAATTTAGCTTGTCAAATCTTGAAAGTTCTTAATTTTTTTTTAAATTTCCAGTTATATCTCTTACAGTAGAAGAGTCCCGGTTCCTGATGTTAATTCCCATGAAGTCTTTATTTCAAGACCGGTCTATCTGAAGGTAGCCTTAGCTGGTTCAATCCTGATATTATTATATTCAGGTTTGCAACAGTACCATTCATAATTCAACAGTCATATCATTTGAAATAAGTGAGAGAAGGCAACAATTGCGTCTTATCACCCTTCTCACAAAATCAAGCTGGAAATGTTTTTAATTTCAATATTTTTCATTTTATACACATTGTCCGGATTCACTGAACAATCAATCATTTTCATTAGAGTCCAAGTGCTGATTTTTGCTTCTATTGGACATTCTGCTTCAGAGCAGGAAACAATCTTTAATTTTTATCCATATCTTTTATCCTACTTTTTAATTATATAAGATTCCCAAGGGCTAGTTTGCTTTTCGATAATTAACAACACAATCATTTCCATTTTGAGATTTCAGGAATTAAATCTTGATGATTCTATTTTTACTTACGTTACTTTTTACTAAAATATTTTATATTTATATCTTTTATCTTTTTATTACAAAAAAGTACATTCAACTACTTTTTTTTTATTTTAAAAAAATACTTTTAAAGTTTTGCATCTGTGCGAATATATTAACGTTTAACAACTCTTTAATTTTTTAGCTTTTAGTTTTTATTTACAAACTTAAGTTTTACTTTTAATCTTAAATTAATGTAATGGCAAATTATATACTGTTACAGTATATATATATATATATATATATATATACTGTATACATATATATAATTTTATTGTTATATATAACTTTATTTTATATATATATATATATATATATATATATATGAAAATAAAGTTATCAGTAACAATAACTGAAATTATCATACAAATATCTAAACCATTATACAATTACAAATATTCAATAATACCCTCTGTTTAAAAGTCTATATCTCAATAATAGCCAACTTTAAAATGATACCACTTTGAAGTTGTATGCTAAACAATGTTAAATATTGAAATACAAACTAACTCAAACACAGAGCATGAAATTTTAAATAAGCAAACTATCTTAAATTTTGCTAATAAACTAACAAGTTTACAAACTTTTTTAAAGACAAACTAAACATTCGATTTTAATCTTTAGATAACCTTCCCAAACTATAAATGAAAATAAAATTATCATTATCACTAATTGAAATAATCATATAAATATCTAAACCATTATACAATTACAAATATTCTAATAATGAGATATAGATTTTTAAACTGAGGGTGTTACTGAATATTTATAATTGTATAATGGTTTAGATATTTGTATGATTATTTCAGTAAGAGTAACTTTATTTTCCTTTATAGTTTGGGAGGGTTATTTAAAGATTAAATTCTAATGCTTACTTTGTTTTTAAAAAAGTTTGCAAACTTGTTAGTTTATTAGCAAAATTTAAGTTTGTTTGCTTATTTAAAATTTCATGCTCCATTTTTGAGTTATTGTATTTTAATATTTAACATCATTTAGCATACAATTTCAAAGTGGTATCATTTTGAAGTTTACTATTAGTGAGATATATACTTTTAAACAGAGGGTGTTACTAAATATTTGTAATTGTGTAATGGGTTATATATTTATATATATACATTTACGGATAAATATGCATGAGCATGTATAAATAAAACATACAAAATTAGAAAAGTGTTTTAGAAAGACTAACAAAACAATTTATTGAAAGATCAGATACATAATATTTCAATTTTACCTAATACAATTATTGACATTGAAATATTCATGAAATTTTAATGAGTTTATAATATTCATTGACAAAAAATCATTACTCTATTAAATTTAAAAAGGGGATAATTGAGATTACAAAACGAATATGTATTTCATTTTTTGAAGTTGATGTAAAATATGCTATTTTTATTATTTTGTATTTCAAAATGATTACATGTTTGCCCAATTGGGAGAACATTATATAATTTGCTGATTTTTTATGGTGCTATGACAACACCCTGAAAATCAAATATAAAGAGAGAAGCATTGTAGAAACAAATCAACATCATCTCAAAAAAAACTTATAAATGCTGGCAAATTTAAAATAAAAGAGTGTGCAGTCAAAACTCAGGCATATTCTTATCCCAAATTGCCATATTGTACTTATCTACATGAAGATGGCTGAGTAGAGAATATTAGTAAGAGTCTATCCTAGATAGGACCTGCTTTCCACTTTGTTCCAATAACATCAATGAATATATTCCAAATCAAAAAATAAAAGTGCAGTGTTTTCAGAGAATTAAAACTCAGCTGAAATTGCATAAATAAGATTGGACTCATAGAGGTTTATAACTTAATTATTTTATTATTATAGTAAACAAAACATTTATAATATAAAATTAAGGTACAAAAAAGCCTGGATTATTAACATTACAATTGTATTATCAGTTATTCGATGATACATCAGTTTGATTATTTACAGTGGAACTTAAACTAATGTAATCCCTTTCTATTACTTTGTATTGATACAGTTCATTATATTTTAGCAGTCCTTAGATTACAACTGTTTTGTACAGGTTGTTACTCCATTATTTTTTCTACTTTTAGACTTACAGCTTTAACATGTCCACTCATCAGGGAGTATACCAATCGGGAGAAAGAAGCAAGAGAAAAACATTCTTTTCTATTTAATTCTTTTCAGAAATGCTTCTACATTCACCACCCACTCTCGAGTCATTATTTCTAGAGTTAATTAGTCCATTCAGTGCATCTCCCCTCACTCTAGATTAGTATTTTAGTCTGATTGGTAATCTGCATTCTTGAGAGTTTTTGAGAACAGGAGGTCTCTCACTTTTCTGGTCTGTTTGATTGTGTGCAGAGATAGTGGAGTCTGTTTTTCCTTGTATCATACTTAATGTCTCTGGTTCAACAAGAAGATTCTTTTCCTGTGGAATTCATGGTAGCATTTCCCTGTCGTCCTTTGTTAAAGATTCCCCCTGGTGAATAGTTTCAATAAGAGTCTTGTTATCACCTAACAGAACAACTGCTGAACTTCTTATGTGGTTTACATGTCTCCACAGAGAAGGACCATTTTCCAATCTTACAAATAACTCTAGACACTGCATTTATAACAATTCCAGGTGTCAACTTCTTCTTTATAATGTCCCATACTCATACTAGATTATCCCTTCTAAACTTTGGGAAATGTTTTTGAGTGTCTGGGTAGATCTCTGGATCTTTTTCAGTCCTTTCATCCTGAAGTATAATCTTTGACATATGTGTACAGCAAATCCTGCTAAATAGTAGGTCAGCAGATGATTTCCTATTATTTGATTGAGGTAGAAAATGTTGGTAAAACATATTCTCCATTAATGTTTCATTCCTTTTTGTATAGCTTGTTTTCTTCAACTCCTTTTTTAAACTTTGGACTGCTTTTTTGGCCAATCCATGTGAGGTAAAATGATAGGCAGGTGTCAGGACATGTCGAATCCCCCTTTCAGACAGGTAATTTACAAAATTTGTGGATGTGAAACCTGTTCTATTATTTGATACCAGCATATCCAGATATCCATGTGTGGCAAAAATTTCTTGGAGAGCCCCTTTATGGTAGAATTAGCATCAACTGATTTGACTAAATGGTATTCAATCCAATTGCTGTAAGAGTCCACAACTTTTAAAACCAAGTGTCCATTTATAGGGCTTTCATGGTCAATGTGAACATGTTACCATGGTTTACTAGGCTCAGACCAATAACTAAGTGTTGTATTTTGGTAAGTTGGTCACACTTTGGCAATTATGATATTGCTTCACCAGGGTTTCACTTTCTTGGTCAATGTGTGGCCACCACACATATAATCGAGATAGGGCCTTCATCCTTATTATCCCAGGGTGTCCAGCATGAAGTAATTTTAATACATGTGAGCATCCCTCCATAGATATGAACACTCTATCTGCTCTAGTGATGCAATCATTACAGATTGACAGATACTGATGGGCATTCCAGATAGCTGTATGTAGAATTTTTGGGCAGTAGTTAGGCCATCCATTTTTGATCTATGTTTCAGCTGGTGACAGCCAGAGTTTCTATGTACCCATTCTACTACCTTGGTACTATTCATGGTATCATTCAAATTGACTACTTCTAGTAGATTTACCTCCACAAATTCATGTGGCCTATCAGCTTTAAATGGTGAGTGTGTTAGAGCATTGGCATGTGGCATTTATTTTCCTGGTTTAGGCTGTAAAATGTTTATCCATTATAATATTCTTTGGCTGCTATGGTCAGGAGTATTTGTTTTTCCCAATATACCAATAAGGGACGATGGTGCACACATATGGTGAACTTCCAGCCATAGATATACTGGTGGAACTTTTTTACTGCAAAGATAATAGCTGGGCTTTTTTGTCCAATTGACTGTAGTTGATTGCAGCTAACAACAGTGTGTGGAAGGTGCATGAAATTGGACATTCATGACCATTTATTTGGTGAGAGATTACAGCTCCAATGCCATTCTTGGAAGTATCTGAGGAGACTATAATTTCTTGATCACTCTGACTGTTTACTAATAGGCTTTCTGAAGATAATAGATCTTTTGCTGTCTGGAATGTGATCTGTTGTTTTATCTGCCACTTCCAGTGTTGCCCTTTGCATAGTAGTATATGCAGGGGTTTTAATTTGTGTGATTTTCCCTTCAAGAAAATTTCAAAGAAACAAAGTAATCTAAGAAAGCCTGTAGGTTCTTCACATTTTTTGGTGTGGGGACATTTTTTATGTCCATAACCTTTTTTTGATTTGGGCATTTACCATTTTGGTTAATGATATGTCCCAAATTTTTTTTTAATTCCCTCATAGACCAAATGCTTTTGGTGACATAAATTTTAATTCCTACTCCTTCCAGTCTAGCACATATGGTAAGTATACATTCTTCCAATTCTGTCTTTGACTGAGCACAAATTAACAAGTCACTCAGATAGGGGATTATGGCCTTCACATTATGCATTAATTGATGAATCTTAGCTTGAAAGATGATGGTAGCTGTCATAATTCCAAATGGCAATTTGTTGCATTGGAATAGTCCAACATGTGTACTCAAGGTTAATATTTTGGCTGTTTTATCAATGGCTGCGATCTGGTGGAAAGCAGACATCAGGTCAATTTTTGCAAAAATAGTTTTCTGAAGTGATGCCAGTATTTCTGGGACATTTGAAACAGGATATGCACTTCTTGTTTAAATAATGGTTTATGGTAATTCAATAATCTCCACAGATCTGTAAACTTCCATCAGGTTTTGCTACTATCACAATTTGAGTGCCCAATCTGAATCTTCTATGGATGATAACATGCCTTCTTTTATGAGACTTGCTAAACTCTCTTCAACCTTGGTTCTGAGTGCAAAAAAAATGTTCCAGGGTTTACACCTCACTGGTTGTGCATCTTCAGTTAGTTCAATATTTACTGAATTTATTCCTAAAACAGTCAAGTTTTTTTCAAAAATTTTCAGAAACTGTTTATGCACTATATTTTCAAGTTTTACCATTTTGATAATCTGAATGGATATGCCCAATGGCCAGAACCAGTTTTGGCCTAATAAATGTTTGATGCTACTCTTGACTATATACAAAGGTAGGGTTTTGTTTTTGTTATTTAATTTTACTGGAACAGAAACCTTCCCACAGATTGGTATGTTATTATCATTCACATCTGTGGCAATTACATTTGTTTTATCTAGATTAAATTTTGACTTGTGTGTAAAATTTATTTTGTTCCAGTCCATTAGAGACATGTAGGATAGTCTTGCTCCACTGTCTATCTCCATTGTGACATTAGTTTCCATGATTATTAAATGTAGTATAATCTATTCATTTATCTTATTTTTTACTTATTTAATTTCTGACCTTTTGTTCATGGTTCCGATTAATTTTATATGTTTCTGTTGTTGATTTTTAATTTTTCTGCAAATTCTTGCCATGTGGCCTTTTATGCCACAAATATGGCACTTTTGGTTTTTGAATTTGCAAACTCTTTTTACCTGTTCCTTTTTGCCACAACAAAACCAATTAAAATCCTGTCTCAGGGTTTGTGATGGATGTTTCCACTGTTTCCATTTAAAATACACTTACAGCAATATTTGCTTCCTTAGTTCCAGCTTAGAATTCCATCACGTTTGTTACCATCATCTCATGAGCAATGCATTTAGTAATTTCAGTGTTGAAATCAATATCTATTTCACTGAGCAATAATTTTCTCAAATTATGGTCACTGATGCTGTAGAGAAATCGATCTAAAAGCATGTCATCAAGATCAGGAAATAAACAGTCTCATGCCAAAGTTCACAATGCAATATTATACTCGGAGTAAGTTTCATGTAAGTGCTGTTTTCGCATTTTAAACCGTAGGTATGCGACTCTTTTGGTAACTGCAGACTGAAAATATGCAGTAAGTATTTTTAGTAATACTGTATATAATAACTGTTCTAGAGTTTTATTGACTGCTAATTCTTTGGCAATTTGCAATACATCTGCTCCAGTGAAGGATAATAATAACTAATAATGGTGAGACTTTAGTTTAGTCATCTTCGATTTCATTGGGCCTCATGTATCATTCCAATTGTTTCATGTATAGAGTCCATCCAGTTGGATTTCTGATCTCAAATTCTGATATTTTGCAAAGGAAAGCCATGTTCGTATGAGCTATTCGAAATTGCTTTTTATCTTCTCTCTTTTGTTTACAAAACAACCTCCATTATCCTGTCTGACTGCACCATCTGCAGTGTTTTCAGGGAGTTAAAACTCAGCTGAAATTGCATAAATAAGATTGAACTCGTATAGGTTTATAACTTAGTTATTTTATTATTATAGTAAACAAAAAACATTTATAATATGAAATTAAGATACAAAAACCTTGGATTATTAACATTACAATTATGTTATCAGTTATCCGATAATACAGCAGTTTGATTATTTATGGTGTAACTAAAACTAACATAATCCCTTTCTATTACTCTGTATTGATACAGTTCATTATGTTTTAGCAATTCTTAGATTACAACTGTTTTGTATAGGTTGTTAACTCCATTATTTGTTCTGCTTTTAGACTTACAGCCTTAACATGTCCGGGAGTATGCTAATCGAGAGAAAAAACAAGAAAAAAACATTCTTTTTCTATTTCACTCTTTTTCTCAACGCTTCTACATTCATCACCCCATCTAGACATTATTTCTAGAGTTAATCAGTCCATTCAGCTCAAAAAGAAAACGAAAAATAAGGCATTGTTTAAAATTTTCCATTAAGAAAATATTAATATTAAAATCCTAGAATATCCTATTAAATTCATATAAACGATTACTTTGCTAAATTGTGTCTCTTCAATGTTGAAAGAATATGTTTTAACATGTATTTCATTAAAATCTGTAACTATAATCCCAGGACTTTTATTTAATAAAGGAAACATTTGAGAATGATTCCGAATTATTACGGAAATGCCTCAAATCTAAAAATAAATAGTATATTGTCAATTAAAAGAAATGGCTGAAATACTTTTCTTAGATCATTATCGGAATAAAGGCAGTTAAATAAATTGGCTTACTTGTTTGGCTAAAGTTTCACTTGAAGATTTTATTTATGCGTGACCGTCAAAACAATTAAAGAGACTATAGACATTGCAAATTATACGTTCTATATTGGAAATAAAGAATTTCCATGATAGGTTAATTCATTTTGGATAAAAATGATTTTCAATAAATTCAGATAATAGTGCTACAAATAGTTAAATTTGCTGTTATACAAGAGTTCTATTAGTTACAAATTTTGGGAATATTCGATATTTAAGTGCCGTATTAACTTTATATGAACAATGTGTTTTTTATTTTGTGTTTTACTTAATATATTAATAAATTATTACAGTAATAAAAATGTGCTAGATGTGATCTTATAGCCCCGGTGAAAAATCCAGGTAGTATAATTTATATTCGATATTTATACATAAGATGTGACCGATAAGTGAGAGTGTATACATATTAAATCTTTGTTGTTGGAGAGAAATTGTGTTGTTAACCATTATTTTAAATTTAAAGTATAAATATTAAATTGTATTTCATTAAGTGTTTTTTTTATTATTATTATTGATTAATATTTTAGCATTAAAATAATTATACGTTTAAATTAAAAGTGTAGGTCAAGCGTTGTTAGCCGAGAGGTCAGCGCAGCCGCCTTGCAAGCACGCAGTTGTTTGCAGACGATTGTTGTGGGTTCGCCTCCCGACCGATTCTATGACATATGGAAAAAAAGTATAATAAATACTGCAATCAGTTTCCGCCAACATGTGTATTGTATTGCCACACATACCGTGAATCTATACACCAAATGTAGCTATACTTGATTCAACATTTGCACTTCTAAAGGAGTAGTATACATTTAGTTTTAATATTTGATATTATATGATTATAATCAATACTATATTATCGTTATATTTCTTTTGTTATTTACATGAAATAAACAATGTTGTTATTTTTCAATTATATAGTCTTATTTTAATCTTTATCTTAATAAAATTTAAGATAAGATCATGCTGTTACCTGCTATTTCATCTAAGGTTACACTTAAATATTTTATATTTGGTATTTGATCCTAAAAAAGTTAAAGGTAGAAAACGTACATTAAATCCCTTATACGTATATTTGCCTATATAATAGTAAATGTTTGTTGAAGAAAAAGTCCTGAGATAATTATTTAGGGTGATCCTGATATATAATTATAAATATAAACCATGATGAGGTTATGTAATTAAGGATTGGGTAAAGAATAATAATAATAATAATAATAATAATAATAATAATAATAATAATAATAATAATAATAATAATAATAATAATAATAATAATAATAATAATAATAATAATAATAATAATAATAATAATAATAATAATAAAAAACATTAATTACTAATGTGACAAAGTTAATACCATATATTGAAAGTATAAAGGTTAAAAATTCAAATCCCTGAGAAAATATATGTTTATATTTATTTTATTTGGGAAATCTCAAACATTCATAAGAATTAGGGTTTTATAAAGGCTCAACCATACGCGAATGTGTTTTAAAAATGCCTGAATAACTGAATCACACTTTTTAGATTCTCTCACTCAGATTTTCGTTTTATCACAGTTAATCTTTAACTTAATGCAACTTCCCCGATCTAAAACAGGATTTAGAGGCTACAATTTGGCGGTGCAATGTTTCAGGCAATGATTTAAATATAGTAAAGACTAATATTCAAATCCAAACGTTTTTAGCAATCATTGTAACATATGAATTGAAGATCTCATTTATTAACTATACTAAAATGAAATAGTAGCGTGATAATTACTATTTAGTAATTTGACATTAAAAGTTTAATATGAATTAAAATGATGATAAAGTCATAGTTTAATATTAGCATGATAAAATTAAAGCAAAAATCTTCATGATCATTATAAATCATAAAGAAGTAAACTATCAAATATCTGTAAGTGTGAAGAGACTAAATATCATCAGGTTCAAACAAGTATGTTTTCCAATGGTTGTTTAGAATATTCAATAATTGATTTTTAGTAATAAGAAGTTAAAATAATACATCCATTGAATGAAGCAAGATGTATGCCTACTTGAGGGGTGGATTTCTAGGTAAACTATTTATTGATCTTATACTTTGGATTTTATTGCATTTTTTATATAATTTTAGTTAGTATATTTCAAATTCAAATGGATGAAACTAATTCAATCACTTTAAAGGAGTCTGAAGCAGAGGTATTATTTAGTTTAGGCCAAATCGCTCAAATGATTATGGTGAATAGTAAAAAGATTGAAGACTTTAAATAAGAAATTAATAATAGTATTAATAAATTATGTGAAGATTTTAAGAAAGATTTAAGGTATAATCAACATAAAATGTATGAGAGAATGAACAAATTCAAAGAAAACCTTAATAAAAAATAGATGATTTAAATGAAGTGTCTAGAAATGAAGTGGAGAGTCTAAATAGGAAAATTGATACATTTGAAAATAGTTGTCACAATGCAAAAAGGGATTTAGATGAAAGGTTAGACGAAATTAAAATAAAATTAAGTACATATCAAGAAGAAAGGACTTTAAATTTGCGGTACTAGTAAAGAATAAAACAAATAGAATGTAAGTCAAACATAATAGCAGAGACTTTTAGAGATAAGACAGAAAATAAATTGGTTCTTTATCAAAAGAAAATAAAGAAGGAAGTTAAAGAAGCCCATAAATTTTAATGCAAATTTGGGAAATTTAAAAACTCTAAAAGGATTATAAAGAAATAGTTGTCAAAGTACATGAACTGCCAGAGCAGACAAACAAGCAAGAGAATAAAGTTGCAGTTGAAGTTAGAAATCGTGATGAAAAAAATTACAGAGGAACAGCACATTTGCAAGGAGGAAGACACAGATAAAACAAGTGTTGAGACTAGATTGGAAGGATGATAGGAGAGGAATATCAGATTCTCAGAATAGAGATAGAGTTCGGGATATAACTGGATTAATAATCCATAATGATAGTTTAAACTAGATTTAATCTGTAGGCTCTCCTCAAGAAATGACTGAAAGTTTGTCCTTAAAAAATAGTCAGTTCAAAATACCCATTCTGGAATCCGAAGATAGTGCTGTAACCAATTCCTCTTTCCTAAAATTTATCAAAATAAAAATGTTCAGAGGAGACCGTTATGAAAATCCTTCGGAATACTTAAATAGTTTAGAGGAGTTGTTTAAATTGAGTCATTTTAATGAAAAAGAGAAACTGGCCATTACTAGTAAACATTTATGCAATGCAGCCAAAGATTGGTGGCAATCTTTGTTCATTAAGTCGCAGACATATGGGTATTTTAAGTGCAAAATAATAATAGACTTTTGGGGAGAAGATCATCAAGACAATGTCAGATATCAAGGCCTCCAGGAAATGCTTTAAGGAAATGTTTTAACATAATGTCCAATTGTAGTTCCCAAATATGTTCCATATCTCTGCCACATCTTTTCAATGAAAAACATTCAATATTGCAATTTTTGGAATGGCTATGAGAAATCATTTATAACGTTCATAAATGCATTTAGGAATTTCTATAGTTTTTGCTCGAGAATTTTTATATCTTTTCTTCATTCCATGTGCTCATTCCAACTACAATATCAATTTACTCTAAACTCTATAATATCACATTGAGCAAGTTGAAGAATAAAATATTAGAAGTTATGATCTTGCCATCTTATTTTAAAAATTTTCCAGAAAAATTTTTAAATAAATAATTTTAATGGTGTTATAATATACAGTACATATATGTACTTGAAGTGCAATGCAAAAGCTTATAGAAAAAAGAGAAATAATATTAACTAAATTAAAATAAGATATCAATGCTTAAAAGATTGGATAATTATATATTGTAGAAAGTCAAAATTTAAACTTCTTACCCTCCTATTATTATACCTAGATGATATATATGTTAGAGTCATTTTTTATGGTGCCAACACCTTTAATAAAAAATTTTACTGCTTACCTATATTCCAGTTCTTGAGGCTTAAATTGTATCATAACTGAATAGATAGCGATTACTCTCAAGATAGATGAAATTATTCAATAAAATCGGGTAAATTCTTTGAAAATTAGTATTTTGTATTTTGATGATAATTTATATACAAGTTGCTAAGGAGACCTGTGCTAAAATATACTTTGTTGTGATAACTTTCTGTAAGCAGATTAAGATACTAAACACTCTTAGATAAAATTATATTAGTGACCTAGTGTGAATGAATTTTAAACAATATGTTTGGGTCAATATTATTGCATAAATATTGGATAGTCTAACTAATTGTGGACTTAAAATGCATATAAATTATGAATATTGAATACCTCATCATTTATATCAATTGTTCAGCTTCAATTTATTTTATTATATGCTCATTTGGAGAGGTATTTAATGCATAGATGTTTATTGAAGAATAAATGTTTAGATATACACACAATTTGAAAAAATCATAATTAATATTCAAAAGTGTAATTAACAAATACTTATATTTTATTTTAATAACTTATTTAGATTTTTTTAGTATTGCTATAATTCTAAATCGTAATAAGTTGGGAATTCTTATAAATTTCATGTACTTGATAAATAAATGTAAATATAGATTGTTTTTGGTTATGAAAATTAAAGCTGTTGTTTAACACCATCCTAAGTGCTAACATTTCTATAGTTATTGCATATAGAGTTTATTCCTTCGTCTCTCATTACTTCATTTATTATTATCTTATGTAAATAAATTGTTATTCTTATTATTTCCTAAAATAGAAGTTCTACATTTTTACTTATTCTAATTAATTAGCGGTAATAATTACAATTGTACTAAAAGGGATATATATATATATTAATCCTAATATTTTCACGGATAAATGATGTCTTCATATTATTTTTACTTTACCATAGTAGTTAGTAATTATAATCTCTAGAATATTTTCTTTGTATAATTGAAATATCTAAATTTTTGAATTGGTATTTTTCGTATTATGTAATATTTCTTTCCTGCAGTAGTAAATATTTAAAAAATATTTTATATTATTATTTTTCAAGACATCAGATAGGAATTTAAAAAAGTGTATAATATTTTATATAGTTTAAAATAAATGTTCTACTGACATTTACGATTAATTGTATTTTTTAAAATTTAAATTCATTTATATTCTGTTAACATTTTTTAAAATTTCTATTTGTTTTCCTGGCATACTTCTTGAATTTATTTATGCTCCACGATAAAATTTATTTTCGTGATGTGTAATAACATTATATTTACGAAATTGTACTTAGTACTGGTGACCTCAGTTATTTTTCGGAGTAATATATGCATCACGCAATACATAGACATGTCTATAAAGTATAATAATATTTTGAATTTATTACAGTGCTACATTTTGTTTGAGAATATTTCTTCTTTAATAAATTATTTTTATATGTTTTTATTAATATATGAAAAAAATAAAAATGTACTTAGATCTTTATGAGCTATATTTAATTAAACCCAGTCATAACTTACAATAATATTTTGAGAAAGAATTAGACTGAGATATAATAAAATTTTCCTTCACATTCCAATTGTGTAGGATGACATTTTTTTAAATATATCTTAAAACAGTTTTATTTTTCTCTCTACATTTTAAACCATCATTAGCATTAAATAATCCATGGCTTACTGAAATAAATTTAACTATCAGATGTAAAAATAGATCGTTTGACTCTTTCTTAGATTAGATTAACAACTACTTTTTATAAATTCTGATGTGAACAAGATTTGGTTTGTAGGGAGAGCATTTGATCTTACATTTCTATGTTATACACACACACACACATATATATATATATATATATATTGTAACGATATATGCCATACATTAATTTAAAATTAGAATAAAAAATTTTCTTAAGTTCACATAAATAAAAACTAAAAGCTAAAAAAATTAAAAGAATTGTTAAACATGGATACATATATGTATTCTCACCGATGCAAAACTTTAAAAGTATTTCTTTTTTAAATAAAAAAGTATTTGAATGTACTTCTTTATAAAAAAATACAAGATCTAAATATAAAATATTTTTATAAATGGAAATGATTGTTTTATAAATTAAACGAAAAGCAAACTAGCACTTGGGGCTCTTATATAAAAAAGTCAGATAAAATATAGATAAGAGAACAAAAATAAATTAGTTGTCCAATAGAAGCAGCAATGAAGGCCTGACTGTAATGAAAATTTGGAACAGGAAAAATTGTTCAGTGAATTCAGACGATAGATATAAAAGCAAAAATATTGAAATTAAGAACAGTTCCAATTTGATTGTTTTTGAGAGGCATGATAAGATGCACTTGTCACTCTCTCTCACTTATTTAAAAATGAAATGACTATAATACCAGGATTGAACCAGCTAAAGCCACCTTCAGATAAACTGGTCTTCAAATAAAGACTTTGTGGGAATTGAAACCAGGAACCAGGAGCTCTTCTACCGTAAGAGATATAACTGAATTTTTTTTAAAAATAATTAAGAACTGTCAAGATTTGATAAGCTCAACCTAATTTTTTTAAATGAACTTTAATCTGACTTTTCAAATCAATCATTAATGTTTAATTTTTATACATTTGAGTTTACCAAAAATCATTTCCATTTTTTTTATTAATATTTATTGTATAAATTATTTAAATGCATTAAATTTAAGTTGGATATAGATGCTTGCATAGATTCATTAATGTTTAATTATGTTTTTATTTTCATATTTGATTAAAATATATAGACATTTGGTAAATAATGATACCTTACAGTGAGTATCTAAAATGTATTTATTCAGATGGCTTTTAAGTTATTGGTGCAAATGCTGCATCTTATGATGAATACCATTGGGTTTCTTGTAAATTTCCCTCTGCAATTCCATCAATGATTTTATATTTTGATCGTTTATGTTTATTTTGAAATGTTTTTAACTGTGTAATCTATGTAGCCGATCTATACTCAACATTGTAAAACAAACTTTTATAAAATCCATCTGTGCAAACTTATATAAATGTTAAATTTAAGTCGGGCATAAATGGATATATAGATTTGTAAAGTTATATTAATTCATTAAGGAAGGGTTAATCTTAGGTTATTTGTTTCATAGTTAGATTGAGTCAATGGATTGAATATATTGGCATAATTAGTAAATGTAGTATTAGTAAATGTAACATGAGGTTCGCTATGTGCAGGATTTCCATTATATGCCAGACACCCCCTTTTTGCCTATGGAAGGGGATAGTAAGATGGAAAATGCAGTCCCTTCCTATGGAGTTTTTTATTGTTCTTCTTGCCAGAAAGATGTAGCATTCCTGTACTGGGTAAGAGTCAATGTCTTCTCTAACCATGCTGTTCAGATGTACATTCCTCACAGTATAGTATTTTGTGCTGTCGTATTTCATGCTGCATTGAATACATTGATGTATCAGATGGATTGACTGCAAACTTTTGGCCTAAGATTAAATAAGAGATAGAATATTTTCTTTTCAAATGCAATTTATGTAGTTTATTCATACTCGACAATCTTAGAAAAAAAATATTATTAAATTCATCTGGACAGATAGTTGAAAATTTAAAATAATTTAAATTAAAAGTTAATATTAAAATCTAAAATAATAAATGTTATTCCTCAAATTTTAAATATTATATATGTGCGTTAATAAATGTTTGTATGTTAATTACTGGCAGTGGCGTATTTTATTTTTGTTAATATTGAAAAGATATTTTAAATAATTTATATTTTATAAATCTCTGCATCTCGCTGAGCTCGTGGCACTGGGCTGACGGTCGGAATAAAACCATATATATGTAAAGTAGGGTCTTACGTGTCTGCCTACTATATAAATTTTCTAGGTTCAAGTAGCCTAGTGGTGCTCTGTAGTGCAAATACGGTAAGACTCCTACTTCCTATCACATCCGACCGTTATAATATATATATATTAAATGTGTGCAATTTTGAATAACAAATGCCTACAAAGCGTTTCCTTGATAAAAAAAGACTACTGACCAATAACTAGTCTAAAATTAAGATTAGAATTATTGTTTTATAAAATAATTCTGTCTCAACTTTATGTCCATAAAATTCTAAAGTAGAGTTATATTAGATAGATTATAAAAATTAAAACAAGTGTTATAAATTTTCAATCTTTTACGACCTATGACAAAATCACGTTTGTTGAGTAAAATGCTTAAGCATAATTGTTTAAAAGTCAGTTTCACATTATTGTTGTGGAAATTGATTATGCTATTTTCAAATTATCAGCCAATTACATTTTCATAATTGTCACTTAATTACCACGGCAAAAAATAATACTTTAAAACTATTTTTATATATTAATATTTTTTACAATATTTATTTTGCAATGTTGTAAATAAAGGTTATTTTCAAAATATTATCAATATATTTGTTCCCACTAGTAAACATTTTTTTATTAAAAAAGAAAACAAAAGATTAACAATGGTGTGTGAAATTTTGTTTACACTAATTCTACAGAGAAATATTTAAGGGATTGTTAAATACCTCATCAAATATAAATATGTTACTTAAATAATTACTAAGCATAAAAATAAGTAATTCAAAATTTGCATTTTAAAATTGTAATTTACACTTTCATTCTACAGTTAATTAAGAGTACATTGGCCAATTATTGATGAATATATACATATTAGTCTACTAGAATTAAGAATAATTAAAAAAAAAAGTAAAATCTGAGATACATTATGCCTCAATGGCTATCAAAAATTTGATATTTCTATTTAAAAAAGTTTTAATACTGTGTTTGAGTGATATGTAAATTTCAATTTCAATTGAATATAATTTATTACATTTATCGCCTTGTGCAGTCTATCCCATTCATTTTATAATGAATTTGAGAACTAAAGTTTTTTGCATCAATGACATTTTCGGGGCTTGTTAAAGATATCTGTAGATATAATTACTTGGTTACTATTTATCGAATCTATAACATTATTTATGTTTGCTACTATGTTTTCTGTCTACATAAGTTAAAAAAATAAACTTACTTTTAGATCTTTACTAAATAAATAATAATTTAAGAATACCTATAGTAATATTATTAAGCATTATCATTGATACAAATTCAAGGAATGTAAAATAAAAATTTATTTACATATTTTTAAAGAAGTTGTATCAATGTTTACATAAATGTTACAAATATTTTATTATTTTATCATTATGATGTGTATGTAAAATTCTCCGACATATTCAAATAAACTTATGGTTTTAATACTTTATATATTATGTATATAATTATTAAAAATCAGTCAATACTTAGTCGATTCCAATAGCAATAACAATCAACAAATTCCAAACTGTCGTCATAGCAAACTCCTTTTAACAATAAGGGTAGAATCCCTTATATATATATACAAGTAAAGAAAAATATTTATCAACTTATATTCCATTGTATTTAAGCTTTAATTAAATATACTTTTATTGCTGCTAGCCATAATCCATAATTATAGTATATAAAGTAATATTTATTGGAATTTTCTATTATTTATTCATGATTCCATAGTGATTAAGCTATTGTTTATTCAGAATTTTATATTTACATTTTTCAATTATATACATATATATTTATAATGACTTTTTAATAGTGGTGTGTAAATGGTGTTTGTTCAAAATAAACTCTCTACTGGTTTTTATAAAACTAACAGGTAAGAAATTTTTTTATTATAAACTTTTTTATAATGAATATATTTTTTACATATTTTACTTTAATAAAAGAATAATTTTACAAAAGTACATAATAAAAATGCGATACCATATTGTAAATGTATACTAAACGTAAAAGAAAAAGCTTAAAGTTTATCTATAATGTTGGAAATCAAATTATACTATACTTGTAATTAAAATACTATGATGTTAATTGTATATATGGGCTACCTACTAGGGAAGTTGTCATATATATATATTAATAAGTTTTATTTTCGGTAAAGATCAAAAGCAGCAAGACAAAAAAACTTTAAAACATGTTTAAAAATGAGAAAATATATATATAAAACATCAAAAATTATTACATCTTGTAATCTGACAATGAATCTAAAACAAATATCATGTTTAAATATATATTTATATATAGAGTTCCAAAACAAACTCTTAACAAGTTTAGAGAATACTCTCAACCCCAGATCGGTTTCTGTTTCTGCATCTAGCATTGTCAGTAAGGTGTTAGGATATTCATTAGATTAAAAACACTAGGAACTAGCCCAGCACTTTATCTAATGTATAACTATTGAGAAGAAAATCTGAAACCTTCAGACACTCATATGTCTAAAAATCCAGTTATCTCACTCAAATAGCCATATGGGACTGAACTAAATTCATATACACCTTATATTAATAGCTCTAGCAATAAAAAATCGCCAAAGCCTTAATAGCAAAAAAAAAAAATTGATAAAAAATCAAGTCAAATATCACATGACCTAATTTTAATAAAGCTCATATTTACAAAGTTAAATATAGAGTTTGTAAAACAAATTCTTAACAAGCTTTGAGAATACCCTCAACCCAGACCGGTTTCTGCATCTAGCATCGTCAGTGAGATGTTAGGATATTCATTAGATTAAAAATAGTAGTAACTATCCCAGCACTTTATATGAATGCCTGAAGGTTTCAGATTTTCTTCTCAATAATTATACATTAGATAAAGTGCTGGGCTAGTTCCTAGTATTTTTAATCTAATGAATATCCTAACAACTCAGTGATGACACTAGATGCAGAAACCAGTCTGGGGTTGAGGGTATTCTCAAAGCACGTTGAGTTTGTTTTGCGAGCTCTATATATAATTTTGTAAATACGAGCTTTATTAAAATTAGGACATGTGACATCTGACTTGATATATATATATATATACCAAACATTCCATAGTAAATTAAAATAGTGATGAAAATAAAATGGTTGCAAAACATTCATTTAGAAAAATAATAAGACCTAAAAGTCATTATTTAATAGAGAAAACACAATTTCTTAATAAATTAAATTAGAAAACCAAAAAAATTCTGAATTGTAATTCCCCAAGGTGCGAAAAATTGGTTCAATTATGTTAAAAGCAGTGACAAAGGTAAAATCTTTATGTATAGAGCATATAAGCTTATGATTTGATGAAAGTAAACATTTTCAAACTTAACCATTGAGCATTAATATAACTTTATAATTTATGATAGGATTTGGCAATGTGAGATTTTTTATACCCTAATTTATTTTAATTTGCAAATAATATTTTTGATTGTCCATATTATTTCCAAAAAAACTTTGTTGAAATATTTTTGTTGCCAAGTGATAGCAGTGAAAAAAAATTTTCTGTGATAAGCACTGATTAAAAGCTGTATTATACAAATTTAAGCTCCAGAGGACTTTTCATTAAATTTGTCTATAGCAAACAAAATAAGTGTTTGTATGTTTTCCAATATTCTCCAATTATATCTAGATCACTTATGTTGGAAAAACTTTTAACAAGTCCTAATCAAAAAGTAAATTCATTGAATTTTTAATAACATATGTAATGCTTTCAGCACATAGTGTTTTTCAAAAAGACTTTCTTTAACTATTTTTGATTAAAAATATTTTTTGAGATTTTCCAACGTATTTTGACGTTCTGAACATATCATATTCCATTTTTGAAATTATTTTTAAAATAAAATATTTAATTTTTTGTTTTTAAACATTTTATATAATTTCAATCATTATTTTTTATAAAAATATGTTATTTTCATATTTTTTGGTAAATAAATATTATTATTTGGAATGATGTTATTTTCATCTTCTGTTGTTGTTTTCATTCTGTATCCATATGGACATTTAAGACTGGGTGTTTGATGTTTCAGCAAGCATTACACTATTGAATATTAAATCATCAAGCTTCCAATGGTCAGGGCTGATAACATTAGCCAGAATACATTATTTTGCAGTTTATAAATGATTACAATTTTTTTAATTCATTGTTTGGTATTTAATAATTTTAATAAGAACATAATTATTTCATCATTTATATATATCACCATGCTGATTACATTCTATTTTTGTAGCTTTATCCATATTCAAAGAATATCACAGTCCTTTTATTTTAAATGTCTATTTAAATCAATTCAATTATTTTATCCAACTACATAAATCTATTAGAATTCTTTCTGTTTAAATATCGGATGTAGTTTCTTGTAATTTTGCGTTACAATGATCAAATGAATAATTTGGAGTGTTTGAATAAGCCATTCATGTTCTCTTAGATTCGAACATTCGATTTTCCGATGTTGTTGTCATACAGGTTTTGTAGACTTTTGAAAATAGTAAAAGATGATTAAAATGAACTAAGTTTGTTTTTATACTGGACTTGACTTCCATTATTTAGTATATTTAGATTTTATTTGCTTTTCTATTGCTGTATTAACCCTTTTGTTCTGCGTATTATATTGACCTTAAGTAAAATAAAATTACTTAGTAAAATTATGCTTTCATCTTCCACATTTGGTTACCTAGTGACTGGTTTGACATTAGGTAATTACCATGTTTACTAAGTCTAAGTCCTTGTATAATGACATACAATACATTCACATGGAATTCATTATCTGTATATATATGATTTTTTTTAAATTAGGGTTTTTATCTTTTTATTAGATAAGTGAAACTAATTTATCATGATATTTCTTTAATATAGCAAAAAAAAATAAACTTTTGTTTCATCTATATATACGTGTGTGTGTGTGTTTATTTACTCCATAAAATGAAAATACATGCTCAGCCATCTATTAACTAATTTTACATTATAAATGAGTTTGATTTCGTGGTGAGAGTGAACAATGGTTGGAATGTAAGCTATTCTTACAGTCATCTCTTTCAAATTTATCATAAACTGAATCCCCTATTTATAATATTTAGTGAAATTTAAAAATAAGGTAAATAAAAGTAGTTATTTTCCGTTTTGATTAATAAAAACAATATAATTATTTAATTACATTATACTGTTTGTCAATTGAAATAAATTAAAATTATTTTTTTGCATTAAATGTAAATTATTAAATATATATATAATCCAAAAACATTCTTCTCTCTTTGTTACTTTAAAATATTTTACATTTTTGTTAAAATCAAAAAACAAAACAAAATTATTTCCATTAGAGATTTTTATATTTGATTTTAAATAATTTACATTAATTTAAAATATCAAATAATATCATTTAATTCTGTTATTTTAGTCTATAAATTTTAAATAAAATTATACAGTAAATTTTGTCTGTGTTTGTTTTTCCTTTTACGATTTATATGTCCATGAGACTCTTTTGCCTCAATATATTGTAACTGTATATAAATATGCCGTTACATTAATTTAAAATAAAAACTTTAAGTTTTCAAATAAAAATAATTTTTTTTCTTAAGTTCGTAAATAAAAACTAAAAAAATTAGGAGTTCTTAAACGTGTATACGTATATATATTCGCACAGATGCAAAACTTTAAAAATTATTTCTTTTTTAAATAAAAAAAAAAGGTATTTGAAAGTACTTTTTTAGAAAAAAGTACAAGATGTAAAGATAAAATATTTTTGTAAAAAGATTTATATATAATCTCTGTAAATTGAAATGATTGTTTTATAAATTAATTGAAAAACAAATTAGCCTTTGGGGCTCTTATAAAAAAGTCAGTTAAAAGATATAGATAAGAGAATAAAAATTATAACGGTCAGGGAGAATAGAAGTCTTAACGTATCTGCACTACAGGGTGCCATTAGGTATTTGAACCTAGAAAATTAATATAATAGGCAGATATTTAAGACTCCTATTCTCCCCGATCGTTATAATTGGCCCCGATCAGGGTGAATAGGAGTCTTACATATCTGCCTACTATATAAATTTTCTAGGTTCAAATGCCTAGTGGCACCCTGTAGTGCAGATACGTGAAGACTCCTATTCTCCCCGATCATTATAATTTTTATTCTCTTATCTATATCTTTTAACTGACTTTTTCTATAAGAGCCCCAAGGGCTAGTTTGTTTTTCAATTAATTTATAAAACAATCATTTCCATTTACAGAGATTATATATAAATCTTTTTACAAAAATATTTTATCTTTACATCTTGTACTTTTTTCTTAAAAAGTACGTTCAAATACTTTTTTTTTATTTAAAAAAGAAATAATTTTTAAAATTTTGCATCTGTGCGAATATATATATATATACACGTTTAAGAACTCTTAATTTTTTTAGCTTTTATTTACGAACTTAAGAAAAAAAATTATTTTTATTTGCGAACTTAGTATATATTTTAAATTAATGTAATGGCATATTTATATACCGTTACAATATATATATATATATACGTTTATACTCAATTTTTTTAATCTTTCCACATTTTTGTTATTTTTTTTTTAGAATTTCAACTGTCAAGGCAAGCAAATGACCAATGTCTAATAATTTATTTATGTAATTTAATGTACATGTAATTTGATAATAAAGCATGTTTTCAAAATGTATTATGATGCATTTCTATTGTTTTAAAAATATTTCATATATAAATAAATTAAGTTTGACCAGAATAAGATTTTCAATAAGTGTTACAATAATTTTTCACAAAAATACCAAAATAATTTTAAACTTTCTCTGTTTGTTTAAAAATTTATGCATTTTATTTATTTAAAAATAAGTTTATTATACATAATAAAGTCATATTTATGGTTGAGTACATATTTTTACTAAATTACTTTGTAATTAAATTATGGGAATAACATAAAACATTATGTAAATGCAATTAAGAAATGCATTCTTGTAAGAAATAAGAAATATTGTATAGTAAAATTGATTCATAAAATGTAATAACATAATATTATGTTGCCGACATCACATAACTCAAATTTCATACAGTTGTAATAATTCATGTTATCATAACAATAAAAGAAATAAAAAATCAGATATATTAATATTTGGTAAATTGAGGTTTAAAGTTTATATCTGTGCTACAGATAATCTTTAGTTTCGATAATAATCATTATTGTATTTATCTGAAATGGATGGTGTTAAAGTAGTGAGTGGAGGAAGTTTGACAATGGTAAATGAAAATGTAACAATTTAAGTAAATATAGATGGTGTATATAAATGCTTCATAGCACAGTATTAGTAATTCCAATATAGTTAGATCTAGAATCCTTAGATCTAGAAATTTTCATGGCACATTATTAATGGTTTATCTTGTATGGATTAATTTATATTTATATTAGTCCAGTCTTTGATAATAGATGTTAAACAATACAATCAGCTGCACATAGTAAGAGAAACATTTATTACAAAAATTAAAAGACAAATTATTATCATTTTCGTTTATTGATTTATTATTATACAAAATAAAGTGAAATATTTGTTTTGTTTATTGTTATTTGTGATTATTATTAATTAGATAAAAATATTTTAAACTAAAAATTGAGGAAAATATTGTGCGTTTAAAGGCATTAGTGGATTTGCATTTGTTTTTATTAGAAACCATTTTTGATACTTATATATTTAGGTAAAAGTAGATTATTTACTGCTATAATTGTATAGATACACACCAATTAAATCAAATATATTCTCACGAAATATTTACTTATGGGGTATTTAATAATCTGTCAGAATTCTGAAATGTATTAACATTAATTTCCTAGAAATTTGACGTTTTCCTTTTAGAATTAAATTAATAAAATTATATTTTCTTGTTCACAAAGTTATATCAAAAGTTTTATTAACCCAAATGTGTATTTTATAAGAAAAAAAATTCAGATTTTAAAAAGCTTTAGCTTAGCAATTGTTGAAATTTATGCAATTTTGTTAAAATCATTTTGCTAGTTATTTTTAGAACATACACAATTTTTAATTTAAACTGCCATCATTTTGAACAATCTTAGTAGAAAACCAATGATAGCCCACAATCTGCACAGTTTAAATCTTGAAATAAATTTTAAATGTTATTAAATTGAAATATATCTGTTAATTTTTATATCTTCATACACGCATAATATTTTTCTTAACTTTATCCAACAATCTTATATCATTTGTGTGGAACAACTTATATCTTGATAAATTAGTTTTAATACTGGAAACGGCGATTTATAATTTTTTGAAGTAAATGTAAATATAGAATTATATGTATTTACATATATTCCAATACTGTTGTTTACATTGGAAATTATTTATACATATCCTAAAGAAGCTGTACAATATTATTATTCCAATTCTTTTTTTTTTTTCATTATGATTGAATAAAACATGTATTAAAGGTAAAACATACAATATAAAGTCACAAGAACAACTGAAGTTAGATATAACCTGCGTTTTCTTATAGAATAAAATACAATATGAGAAACATGACTGGAGAAGACTTATTTATTTTGATACTCATATACTTAATAATAATCTGTAACGTTTATTTAATGTAGTTATATATATAATCATTTACTTTTAATCCATCACTTGATTCTCACATCTGTTATCAATTAATGCCGAGATTAACTATGTCTGCTGTTAATCATAAAAATATATTTTGAAGTTAATTGTTATGTATTTGAATTTTTTTTCTCAATGACAATTTAAGTTAGTGCTACAACATTTTATTTTAATATAAGAACCATCATTCAATATTTTTAATCAAAAATTGTATTTGATTCATTAAAAATATTTGTTACAAATGAAAAACATTCTTAAAAATATATTTGCATTTAAAAAAAAACAAAAAAACAATAAAATGAAAAATATAAGAACAATTACTTATTTCTTATTGGCTGCTATCATAATGCTTTTGGGAAAGTAAATAAATGAAATGTTTGTTGATTGAATTTTATTTTAAAATGTGAAGAATTATTATTAGTTATCATAAAACTATGAAATTAAGTTCGAAAATTTAAAATTACATCTAAAATTACTAAATGTTAAAAAAGCTCTGTATGATAGTGTTTGTTAGAGTGTAATAATTATTATTTCCTGCTTGTTATTTTAAATGTATTTAAAAAATAAACATTTCAGTATAAACATGATAATACTTTTTTTCTCATGTGTCATAGCACCAGCCGGGAAGCGAATCCGCTAACCCGGGACAACTGCTTGTAAAGCAGCTGTTGCTGATCTCTCATCCACCAATGCTTGCTATGCTATACACACGTTTTGTAAAAAAAAAAAAAAAAACAGCAAATGTGTGAAAAAAATTGAATTCATATGTTTGTTTATACATCCAAGATCGAAGAACCTATGAATTATTCATGTTTTAAGTTTTGTTAATGTATTTGTATTTTCCTCTATAGACATTTTCAGACTTTTTGAAGTATGAAATATTTCTTCACTTTAATTCCGAATTTTTACAATTAAATGGACATAAAGCTAACAAAATAACACTGATTTAAAACTGGAGTACAGTACGCAATCACACTATTTTTCAAACTAACAATTATCGGAATCATAGAGTTTGTTAGAATTTATAATTAAAACATTAATTTTGTGATTTATTAGTTATAATTAAGACTGTCAGATGTCAGACAATACTGGGTATAAAAAGCATTATAGAGAGTTTAAAGCCAATGGAACACAATAAGAGAAAGACTTTATTATGTGAAAAGATGAAAAGATACTAATTTATTTGTTTTTTTTACTGTTTCTTAGTTTTATTTTTTAAACAAAATAATTTTATTTAAAGTCTGAAAAGGAAAAAATATATATATATTTATTATTCACATTTCATTATTATTTCTGAGGGTATTTCTACTAACTGCACATTTGTAGGCTGTCAGTAGCCATGATTCTTTCATGCTATCACTCATTATTCCTATACAGATTTTGACAAATGGAAATATGTGTTTGTGCAAATTTATGTTTGCATTCTCTCCTAACTTATCCCTATACGAATTTTGACAAATGGGAATGTGCTTCTGTTCTAAATTGTTTTACTTTTTCATTTTAGCTCAAATTCTTGATAATTAAGAAAGAAGTAAAAGTAATGAACTAAGTGTGCTGTCATTCCTTATTTGTGATCATTCCTCAAGACAATAGAATCACTAATGTGTCAGTTTAGAAAAGAATTTGAGATAGAAATTCTATTTGGAAAAATTTTTTAAGTCAGATCTATTTAGAGGCATCCCTGCTTAATATGGAAATAGGTAAAAACAAGAAAACATGATTAAATGTGGGCTGTTTTATATTATGTAAATAGTTTGTCGTGCCTAATAAATTACTCATTACAGTGATTATAATAATAATAATAATAATAATAATAATAATAATAATAATAATAATAATAATAATAATAATAATAATAATAATAATAATAACAATAATAATAATAATAATAATAATAATAATAATAATAATAATAATAGTAGTAGTAGTAGTAGTAGTAGTAGTAGTAGTAGTAGTAGTAGTAGTAGTAGTAGTAACTTATGATTAAGGAACTATACTAAGATTAATATAAATGTTTTTACTGAAACTGATATTCCAAGAGAAAAAAGTTTATTAGAACATATAGATGGTTACAGTTATTGGAAGAGTGGATCTATCAATTAAAGGTGAATACATGGTAATGGATTTGCTATAAAGTTTAATTTACTACATTGTTTTACTGTATCAAAGAAAGGATAATGGTCTTAAAATGTATTTTTAACAATGATATAAATGTTCATTTTATTAGTGCCTATGCTACAAACTTAGTCTCAGAGAATTCAAAGAAATAAATATTTATTTTCTTGTTAGATAGTATTATCATGGGAATACCATTAAACAAATATTTCTTCTTCTTGGGGTTTAATACATATCATAAAAACAATAAAAGACAATCTCAAAATCATTGGAAATAATGGTATAGGTACTGTGAAGTCAAATGGTCTGTTGCTATTAATATTTTTCATAACACATAGACTAACAATTCCAAACATCATGCTTAAGTAGAATTATTACTATAAATAAACACAAATGCATCCATACTCCATAGAATGACATTTAATAGATTACATTATAGGTAGAATTGAGAATATAATTGCTGATATTATATAAGTATTTACAAGTGAGGATTGTTAAGCAGCAAGATTAAAAGAAAGAATACATTAAATTTGATCTTACTTTAATAATATTCACAATAAAATTGTTGTTTGATTTTTAGAAGTGTCTCCTGCACATACTAAATTCTGATAGCTATTAAACACTAAAATTCTTAATTTGAATCACCAGGATGTTCATATCATAGAAACATGAAATTCTCTTAAGAATTGTATTATGGATATAACAATATATTGGGTTTACTAAAAAGAAGACCCATAATTGGTTTTGCAAAAAATGATATTATTACTAACAGATTGAAAAGAATCGTGACATTAGCAAATGATTATTGCAAAGATATATAAAGAAGTGTAGTGCCAATTTTTTCCATTAGAAAAATCTGGAAAAGAATAGAATACATTGCAAAGCTATAGTGAGACATAATATTTCAGGAACAACATTTCTGCTAAACAAAATTAAAACAAATAACATTGCAAAATAACCAAGCAAATAAAAAAATGGAGCAGCATGTTTTATATGTGTATATATTTATGGTTAATAGATTGTTTTAGGCATTTTAACATTCACTTTTAAAGTCAATTTAATTTTTCTTGCAGTTATAATTACCATATTCAGTTTTGATTGGCTGCAAGTATATGTATATAATCTATCTTTTATTTTTTTTTGAAAAAAACAATTAAACATTTGTTTCTAAATAAATACATGATATTTATATTTATATTTTTGTTGAATTTCAGTAGTTTTTATCAGAAAATCATCAAAGAGAATATTTATTGACATCAAACAAAAACAAAATGAAAAACTTTCTATCAATATCATTATTACTTTCTTTTTTTTATGATTGTAAATACAGTTTTAATATTTAAACCAAGCTTTCATTATTTAAAATAATTATTTATCAAAACATTTATAAAAAAATAGTAATTTTGTAAAAAAATATCACTAACATGTATTTGTACATCAGTAAAACTAAAATCATTAAACATTTTGTACATCAGTAAAACTAAAATCAGTAAACATCACATGATCAGCATTTCTTATGTTCACTAAAACTGTTATTAAAACAGGCAAAACTTTCCATACAGTATTGCCCCTCAGTGCATGCAAGTATAATCAAATAATTCATTATCATTACTTTCTATCTTGTTATTTTCTACTTTATTTTCAACATCCTGTTTTTTAATTTCACTTTCTGATTTTTCTATCTCCATATTTACTTTCCTATTTTTTCCTCTATGAATGTTTTGTAGTTATTTACTTCTCTTCTTTATTTGAATTCAAATAAAGTGTCCATCTGACTTTGAAATCCTCCATCTCCTATATTTCCCTGCCTGATTTATCTAAAACCCCTATCATAATAATGAAATAAAATTTTCTTTATTTCTCTGCTCACACTCTCTGCTCTCTTCTTTTTATTTACATTGCAATCTTTATTGCTATTTATTACATCTTTATTATTATTATTATTATTATTATTATTATTATTATTATTATTATTATTATTATCATCATCATCATCATCATCATCATCATCATCATTATCCTTATTATTATTATTATTATTATTATTATTATTCATTTTATTCTTTCTTAAATGCTATATCTTGTATGGGCACTGAAAGTATTAATTTATTATTTAACACTCATTAAAGTGCATGTACAGTAGCTGTAAAAGGCTGATATTTAGTGAATTACAATTATAAACATCACACTATATAAATAGATGCTTGCTTACATATGTTTGAGTTTCATTTGAAAGTGACGTTTAAGTAAATTCTAAGTAATTTTGTCAACGTCATTTAGTCAGACAACGTGAACCGTAATTTAAAGTGAATGATCTATCTTCACGCTTTATTTGCCAGTACTTAAGATTTGCCCATATATAAACATTTGGGTTTGGAAAGAATAAGTGGATTCATTTTATTATTTCTTAAATGCTATATCTTGTATGGGCACTGATAGTATTCATTAATTATTTAACACTCATTAAAGCGCATGTACAATAGATGTAAAAGGCTGATATTTAGTAAATTATTATTATTATTATTATTATTATTATTATTATTATTATTATTATTATTATTATTATTATTATTATTATTATTATTATTATTATTATTATTATTATTATTATTATTATTATTATTATTATTATTATTATTATTATTATTATTATTATTATTATTATTATTATTATTATTATTATTATTATTATTATATTTACTTTGACCATCTCTCCCTTTACACTGCTCACCAACTTTAGTTTTTTAATTATTATTATGCACCTTGGTTGTTTAAAGTACTTTGGTCATTGAACAATATTATTTATCTATGCTGGGCCATTTATGTACATCAGTACCCACATTGAATGACATTGCAATGATTATATAGGTTGGGAGAAAAATAATGGAATGGGATCATTTCATTTGGAAAATTGAAAAACATTTGTACCATTTCAATGTTTATTTTATTTATTTCTATTTAGTAAAGACATTATTTTTAATGATCTTTTGATTTTATCTTTTCTTTCTTTAAGATATTAGCTATAAATTTATACATTTTGTTGTAACTTTATTGATCTTAATAGCTTCCATGAAATATCACATTGCATTATTTGAGGTGATTTACTTAAAAGATGCAATCTCACATACTTAATAACTGTTTGTAAATATAAGATAGCTTATTACTGGTAGACTAACTATAAATCATATCTATAATCTAATCGAGATTGCATGAATGCACAAGTCCTGATCATTTTTCCTGATCACAGCACCCCTTCATAACTTCTGGAACTGTATAAATCCTCCAAAAGCAAATTATTTTTTAGATAAGTCTCAGGCACCACGTGGACATATAAACTTTATATAAACAGAATGTCTGGATAATGGCATAGCAAAATCCAACACTTAGAAACTTACCCAAACTAACTCTATCACTATGAAACAGGATTCCTAGTGCATGAATCAATAGAATCTATCAAACTTACCCATTCTCTAATCATGGAAATGCAGATGAGGGAAAGAGAACAGACTAAGTAGTATTTAGCAAACACTATTATTTTTACACTCTCACATTGATAGGTTAATATTTCAATTTCACACACAAACACACACACACACACACACACATATATATATATATATATAAATTCATGTTATATATATATATATATAACATGAATTTATAAATATATATATAAATTCATGTTATATATATATATATATATATATTGTGCCATTACAATTTGGTCACTAGCCAAATTTATAGTAATGTGCTTGTAAGAAAGTGTAAAACAAAATCATCATCCCATTTTTATATAACCATAAAGGAAGTTGTAGGGCATCCAAGTTTAAACCCTACAAGGTCCAGTTCTAAAAGCTTTAAACAGAGAAAGAGTGGGACAACAATTACATGCTTTACTTGTTTGTGTGTTAATAAATCTCAAAAAGAGCAGTACACACATTTAATATTTAAAATTTTAATTTTTATTTAAAAAGCAAAGTTATAACGCATACGTATAGGCAATGTATGTGTAAACTATTTAATTGTTTTATATTTCAAATATTCAACATTTTAACTTTCTTTAAAACTAACCTATGCTTGATCAATTTTAATGTCTTATTCTATGCTTCTATTTTGCTTTTCTATAAATGTAATTGGGATTTAAAAGTTACAGATTTAATTTTAAATAATAGGGTTATAATTACTAAGCTAGCAATTATATTATTTAATGTTAGTTTATGAATGATTTGAAAGAATGAAGTATGTGTGTACATTACATACAGAAATTTATATTTATTAAATATTGAAAGAAAAGGAAGGATTAAATCTGTCAAATTATTTTTTTGTACAATTTTATGTTAAAAGAGGAAATCTGTTTAATCAGATATCTATCTTTGTAGCAATTTTGTTTTTCATGATTGTTTGTTACTTTGGGAGCTTATAATGGGTGGGAACTCTAATTTTGAAATTGTCTTATCTTAAGATCTAAAGAAGGAAGCTCAAAAATTTGAAGTGTTACCTAGATGTAAAAAAAAAGAAAGGAAATAAGGATTAAGTCTATTTTTTTTTAAACAAAAGTGTCTGGAAAAAGGATTAAACTTTTCAGTTGAAAAATAATTTAGTTGAAAATAAATTAGAGATCTAATTAAAACGAATTTGTCCAAAAATAGCAAGTGACGCTATCTCTGATTGGTTAAGTTAACTAAAAATTGGATATAAAAAGCTGTCTGGAATTATTATTATTGTGATTATGATTCAGATTATTAGACTATTAAATTGAATGTTGAAAATATAAAAAATGGCTGGATAGAAAAATTATATGTATGTCCCATCTTTTCTGGACCATCTGGGGAAGCTGCACATCACATAGGAAAGAAAAGATGTTGTGTCTAAAATAATATTCTACACCTTTCAACTGACCAGAGAAATAAGATGTTTTTAATAGAAGGAAGAAAGCATTCACCTGCATTCAAAGAAGATGAATTAATCTACTGATAAATATTAATCATCAAGTCCAATTAATTGTTACAACAACTAATTTTAAACTCAAGAAAATTTATAAATGTGAAAACAACTGCTGTATTTCATCCACTAAAAGAATCATGCATGACAGGAAGAGAAGAAAAATTAATATAATGATTTCCAAATTATCCACTAAAGCAAATAACCTCAATAGGATCATCATCATCAAATAGTTATACACCTCAAGAAAGAGATTGTTCCCACGTAAAACGGAAATGGTAGCTGCAGAAATATAGACATTATACAAGACAAGTTTGAACCCTTGGAAATTCGCCACAAACAAAAGATCGGTAATATGATTTTTTATATCTATTTTCTTTATGATATCAGAGTCTTAATAAACATTTTAGCAATAAAGTGGTATATTTTATTTAAAGAACTTTTAAAGACTATTCAGATCGATTAAAAACAAGAATGTCTTACTAATAATAACTTTGAGCTTCATAAATTATCTTGAATGTATCAAAATTATATGTTTATTAATTTTACAGTTATGAAATATGAATATGTAATATAATTTTTTTTATGGTATTATGATTTTAGTTTTAACTAATATATTATTATTATTTTGGTTTTAAATAATATTTTGTTATTATGGGATAAAACATGCACATACATAATAATATTTTTATATGTGTATAATTGCGAGTGAATGTGAAATAATGAGTAGTATTAGAATATTAGATTATTTTGTTTCAAGTTAAGTATAGCATTTCAGAGGTAGAAGAGAGGGGGAGAAAATAATTTAAAACTTGTTTCTAAAACTTGCTCTTTCAATTCTATTAACATTTTTTTTAACATTCTACTTACATGTTAGATTTATAAAGTGTGTGTGCTAATGAGCAGATAATATTTTTTTTTCTTGAAATACTTTTCTCATGGAGTGAAAATCATGGTCAATGTGACATCCAACTTAATACAAAATACATTTGAAGGGAAAGGGGGAAGAACTTGAAATTAATCTGAGGATTGTTATATAATCAATTATTATTATTACTATTATTATTATTATTATTATTATTATTATTATTATTATTATTATTATTATTATTATTATTATTATTATTATTATTATTATTATTATTATTATTATTATTATTATTATTATTATTATTATTATTATTATTATTATTATTATTATTATTATTATTCATATCAATTTTCATGTTTATCTAGAAATTTTTATGTATATGTTAGAAATGCAGTAATAAATATTAGTTTGTTTTATTAAACAAGGTGTATATATTTCATTAAGTGTAGTCTTTGTTAAGTGTGATTATTCATCATCAATGGTTGAATATTAGTTATTTAAGATATAAGTAAGTATGCTAAAATTAAGCAATAATTATGAATTTCTTTATAAAAATTAGTTTTATGTTTAGGCTTAGTCCTAGAGCTGTAGTTGAAACCATTGTCATTATCGTTATCATCATCATCCTCATCGTCATCAACGTTTTAATTAATGAGCTGTTTAACTGTTTAAAGGCCATAAATAAATATTGATTTTATAATATTTAGTGATTTCTTAGTATTATTATAACCACATTCCATCATCTATTTCATGCAGGGATGAGTGAATTGCCATCCTAAATTAGTTATATATAATCTGAGCTAGTAAACTTATAAAATATTAAAACACATTTGTTATGCTAAGATCTGAGAAATGATTTATGTCTAATATACTCCACTTTGGTTTATAGATGTTTTACTTTTACCTAAATATTAGTGTGTATAGTGATATGGCTCAAAAAGCAAAATCTCCCATTTTATTAGAAATAAAGTACCAAAAAGGGGATTCAAACCCGGTACATGTGAAAGGTTGTTAGATATAACTGTGTCTAGATTCATATAATCTAGTGGCGCCCTGCTAGACCATATTCACTTAGTATTTGTTTAAACATGCACTTAACATCAAACCAAGAAATGAAAGTGGATAAAATCTACTGTCAGTATACCTGAGCAGATATTTCTTTTGAATTACTTTAACATTGTTACAATATATATATATATATATATATATATATATATATACATAAATTTTTAAACATAATAGATATAGATAGTTTAACAGGAATTAATTCACCACATACTTGCATTATATAATTCACATTTGTAATATAAATAGTCCTTCTTCATAACAATTAATTTGCATTTAATAATGTCTAGACATTTATCAATAATTTTCAATATATTTACCATGGTTTTACTTAGAGATGACATCATCTATTTTTGACAATTTGGATAATACTTTCTTAATTGGTTCATGGGCTTTTAAATTCAAGCATTTTTTGTGAATGTCCACTTGGTCATCAGCTATGGCTTCTTTTTCTTTTTGAAATTTCTGAATGACAATAGGAGTGTAAGTGGCAGAGTCCTACATTATGGCTGGGATATTGATAGCAGGAGAAATTGATTGATGATGATGAAGGCTGGTGAATGATGCCCATATAGGCACACCTGTGGATTTATTAGCAGTGCATGGTGTTGCTTTTCCACTTATTACTTAATGATTCATGAACTTGATTCCCTCTTAACTTCCAAAAAATATTAAATAACTGATTCCTTCCAACTATCAAGCCAGCCATTTTATATAATTCCCGTCTTCATCCAGGAATTTTTCTAAATTTAATTTCATTCCTAACAGTGAGATAGTTTACCAAGATTACTTTTTATTAATTTATTCTCTATTTCTACATTGAATTACATTTTCATTTTAATTCACATTATACTAAAATTTAGTTTAATTAGAGTTTCTCTGAAGATTAAAAATTATTAATGTAAATGAAGAAATGTGTGCGTCTAATGCAATCTGCTTTTAGCTCTCTCTCTCTCTCTCTCTCTCTCTCTCTCTCTCTATATATATATATATATATATATATATATATACCCGGTTACAATATATATATATATATATATATTGTTCAATAAGTTGATTTTATTGTGCTTAAATTTGTAAGAAGTTTGTTCTATTTACTTTGTTTGCTTGATGTGTATATATAGAGCTCTCTTCAGTGAGAAGCTAGGACATGAGATTCAAAAAACCAACTCAAGATATATATATAATATTATAAATCGATGTCTGTATTTCTTCAAAATAATATACGCAAATTTATAAATAAATATTTAAAAATACAGTATTTAAAAGCTTATATATATATATATATATGTGTGTGTGTGTATGTATATCAGTCACTTAGGAGCACTTTCAACTAACTTGTAGCTTTGTCAACTATCACGTTTAAAATGTCAGCTTTCCCATAATTCAATGATGTCAACTTTCCCATAATTCTGTGATCTTAATATTAACATCGCCTCTTTAATTTTCTTTTTATTATTATTTCTTTCAGTTTCCAATATTTTTACGTTGTTATAATTAAAATCGAAACCATATATACATAATTTATTATGGTCATAAAAGACAGAAGCTGATAAATTATCATTATTTTTAAAATTTTGTTTTGTATTTTGAATCCTTTTAAATAACAATAAGTGTTCCTTTGTTCTTTTTTCCAATGTGCACCTCGATTCACCTATGTATCCACAGCACACCCACATGTCCATTTGTAAATGATACAATTTTTATTTGTAAATAAAGTTTTATCCTTTGAATTGTTTATTAATTTATTTAATGTAGGTGGTGCATATTTAAATTCATTTTATGCACCACCTACATTAAATAAATTAATAAACAATTCAAAGGATAAAACTTTATTTACAAATAAAAATTGTATCATTTACAAATGGACATGTGGGTGTGGCCATGGATACATAGGTGAATTGAGGTGCACATTGGAAAAAAGAACAAAGGAACACTTATTGTTATTTAAAAGGATTCAAAATACAAAACAAAATTTTAAAAATAATGATAATTTATCAGCTTCTGTCTTTTATGACCATAATAAATTAAGTATATATGGTTTCGATTTTAATTATAACAACATAAAAATATTGGAAACTGAAAGAAATAATAATAAAAGGAAAATTAAAAAGGCGATGTTAATATGTAAATACAAGCAACATTTGGTTCATAGGCAAGCAGCAAACATTAAGATCACAGAATTATGGGAAAGTTAACATCATTAAATTATGGGAAAGCTGACATTTTAAACGTGATAGTTGACAAAGCTACAAGTTAGTTGAAAGCACTCCTAAGTGACCGTTATACATATATATATATTTATAAGCTTTTAAATACTGTATTTTTAAATATTTATTTATAAATTTGCATATATATATATATATATATATATGTGTGTGTGTGTGTGTGTGTGTGTGCATTTACAAATAGTGATCCTTAGATATTTATCTGCCAAACTTGAATTTTGTATATTTTTACTCACCTCTCCATAAATATTATTTTCATTTGAGGTACTTATGTGATCTGAATTGCTTTGGTTAAAAACATTTCTCTCCATGGATTATATTTTGCTTTGTACAACAGGTGGATAGTGGCAATTTATTGTTGTTTTGCTTTTATAGTGGTGTGGGGTCAGATATACCATGTATAGATCTAAGTTTGTAATAACCACATGGTAACATTTATGGTAAATTTTAGTTGTGTTATTATTCCTTGTTCTTTTATATAAATAGCAAGTCAATAATAATTACTAAGTTTTCAGAGATGATACAATATTTTAATGTTAACATTTTATAAATGGTAAAATTTAAAGCAACAAGATCAAAAGCAATGTGTATGTTAACATACAAAAGAGCAATTTTATATTTGATCTATATTGAACTGTTAATAAATTTTGTTTTGTTTATTGCTGGATTTGTTTTAGCATTTATTTACTATTGTCTGATCTGTTGATTGATATTTCAAATGAATCTCTGCTCTCTGTGATGTAGAAAAATGTGAAATGTCTAGGAGTGAAATACAGCTGTGTAGACATTTATATTTAAGTTTCTCAGCAATAAACTGATATTGATGTGATCTGATGTGATATGGCTATTCATCTATCAAAGTCAAAAATACCTCAGCCACTATTCTCAGAAAATCTTATTAACCACCTTTCTTTCCTTTCCCTTCCCCATTCCTAAGTTTTTCTTATATTCTTCTCTATTATGTTCCATCCTGTTTCCACAACATCATCTTTGTCCCATCCATGAGCTTTAGATCAAGACCATACTTATATTTTTTAAACCCAGCATAAAGGCCAAGAACCCACTTTCTATGTAATCACTTAGTTTATATTTATTCTCTCACAACATTATTGTTTGTACTCTTCTGCTTACAAACCTTTACATTTAATTAGCAGATGACTAATGCTTTCTATACCTTTCTTAAATTTTATTCTCTCTCTATAATAATCAATTTTAGCCAACTTCTTTTTAAATAAACCACTAAACATCACATGATTACCATTTCTTATGCTTGCTGATAACTGTTATTAAAACAGGCAAACTCTCCATACAGAAGTGCCATACAGTGTAAGCCAGAGTAATCATTGGATGCTAGAAGACTTGTGCATAAAATTTCTATCTAGTAACTACTCATCCAATATCTCCAGACTAGTTTTTAGCTTGTGGATTTCATCAGTGAGAATGTGAGAGCATTGCACCTAAATCATAGAATCTAATTCAACTCTTCAGCAGCTACCATTATCTGTACTTAACTATAAAATTATATGAGTGTAAAATTGAAAATACAATATTTTTAATCCAAGTTCATTAGCCTATATAGTCATATAGGTCTGAATTCATTTCAGTACCCATACATTATGGTGTCTTTCTTCAATAACTATAGCCACCACTATCCTATTAGGCAGGATTGACATTAAACCATTAAATGCCACATGATCACTATTTTTATGCTTACTCATAACTGTTATTAGAACAGGAAAACTATCCATACAGTACTGCCACACAATGCAAACCAGAGTAATCATTGGAAGCCAGAAGTCTTATGCATAAAATCTCTATCTAGTAACTACTCATCCAATATCTCCCGATTAGTTTCTAGCTTGTGGCTTTCATCAGTGAGAAGCCTTAAATCTGAAAGCACTGCACCTAGATCATAGAATCCAATGCAACTCTCCAACAGCCACTTTTTATCTGTACTTAACTACAAAATTATATGAGTCTAAAATTGAAAACACTATATTTTTAATCCAAGCAAATTAGCCTATAGTTACATAGGTCTGAACTCAGTTCAGTACCCATATATTTTGGTGTCTTTCTTCAATAACCATAGCCACCACTATCCTATTTGTCAGGATTGGCATTAAACCACTAAATGTCACATGTATGCTTGTTCATAACTGTTATTAAAACAGGCAAAACTCTCCATATAGTAGTGACAAACAGTGCAAACCAGAGTAATCAATGGATGCCAGAAGTCCTGTACATAAAACCTGCCTAGGGCCTATTCAACCAATATCTCCCGATTAGTTTCTAGCTTGTGGTTTTGATCAGTGAGAAGCCTTGGATCTAGATGCAGTGCTCTCAGATCCAGGGTTCATTACTGATGAAAGACACAAGCTATAAACTAGTCTGAGAATATTAGATAGTAGGCACTAGATATGGTTTTATGCACAAGTCTTCTGGTGTCCATTGATTACCCTGGCTTACACTGAGAGGCACTATTGTATGGAGAGTTTAGCCTGTTTTATCTATTTCTTCCTTATTGTTTTTATTAATTAATTCTTTGATCTGATCACATTTCATATCTAATGCTTTTAATTTTACTTCTACATTCTTTACCTCATCCTCTAACCTACTTATTTTTTGCCTAGATATATCCCCAATTGCGCTACTTATTGTGTCATTCATACTCTTGTAACTCTACTAAATATATACTCCATTTTACCTTCCTTATCTACATTTTCCTCATTCCTCCTGACTTTCTCTTTAAATTATCTACACATAGAAACCTTATTTTTCACTGATTTCATCAATTCATACATGATATACCTTTTATATACTTCCTAGTCTTATTTTAAGCATTTCAGGTAAAAAACCTTATAACATATTGAACATGCTATCAAAACCCCTAGTTTACTTCTGACCATCACACATACATTGTGGGATGCAAATGCAATCCATATTTCTTTATTTTTTCAATTCCTCTACTCTAAATTTAAATTTATAAATTTGTTTACCTCTCTCTGAACTTATTTATACAACATGCAATTTTGTTTGTTTTTTATAATGAATGCCAAAACCCGTGCTCCTCAAACTCATACCTCAATGTTACTTTTTTTCTCAAATAAATCACTACCTCACTTAAATTTAAAAAAATATATTAACTAACTTTTTAAACTTCAACTAATCTTAACATATGCCTTAGTTTCAAGGCCATATTGCATTAAACAAAAATATTTTTCTTTATATTTAAAATGTTATATTTTTCTCAGTTTTTCCAAATTCAATTAAATCTATCTCTCTGCTCTCCAACTGTTTTTTCATTCACTCTCTAAACAAACTTTTCCCATCTACATAAATTTTTATCTAAATGTTATTAAAATTATATAAAACTTTAATTTTTTGGTAGTTTCCTCTAGTAATCATACTTGTTCTTTTCATGCAAACTTGTGCCACCACAATATATTTTACATATTAATATATTGAAACTGGACTGGTGCTTTCACTCCCTCTGGGGTTTATTTATTTCCTAATGAGAATATTGTAGGAAGAAAAGAGCGATTTGTGTTACTCATTGCTAATATTACCCATCTATAAAAATATTTCCTGCTCATCAGAGGATGTAGCATTAAAGAGACTGAAAACATATAGATATTTTTCTGTTTGGTTTCCCAAATGGTGCGTCCAGAATTTCAGCTCAATACAACCCGACTTATTCAGATCAAGTTATGCCAGACATAGCCCAGGAAACATGAGATTCTCTTGAACACACCATTTTTTGATGAATGAGAAATGAAACTGACAACATATGTTAATTTTGTGTAACAATAATTTATTTAACTAACTATATTCAGATAATCATCCTTTTTTGGTAACTTGATATTTGGTCCCACCAGTGATGGTCATACAGTGTCCATCATTTTATATTCCATATCATGTGCTGCCAGCATCCACATTGTAGGGATTTATTTAGATATATGTGTATATATCATGGATACCTCCCCTATTATTTCTCAAGCTTAATTTCTTCTTTTGTGAGTCTAGATTCTCTTCATATGCACATATATCTAATTTTGTAGACATGCCTATTAATCCCCATTGCAATATAGTCTTGGGTAATTTTGTTTTATATATGGATTAATCCTTTTATTTAATCATTCTAAAGCCAATAATTCAATTAGAATATATTCTCATATTTAATTACTATATACATATGCAGATTTAATTCCATATATATGGACACATATTTGATTCCAGTATATGGATGCAGAGCTAAAACATTCATGTATATAGAAGCATATTTAAATTCATATTTATAAATGCATATAACTCACGTATATGGATACATTTTAAATTCCTGGATATAATGCATATAGACACATATTTAAGTCATTCATGAATATAGAGACATATTATATATATGCAGATTAAAGCATGTATATAGACACATATTTAATTCAAATGTTATCTAGAGTTTTCTTACCTTTAAATTTATATGTTGGTTATTTACTGCTGGTAAATTTTTACATTTAGAACTGAATAGTATTAATTTTCTGTGATGGCCACTTAGACATTATTTTTCAACTTCTTCATGGTATGGGAAGAGAGGTCAGCTATTCTTCTAGCTGAATGTTCTAGTATTTTCCATGTTGATAGACTGCTTGTTCATCTTGCAGCTTTACAGTAAATCCAGATTTCATCTGCAATAGATGAACATGATGGCTCCTAGCTTATTAGGTCTGTTTTTTAAACTGTGATTAGCTGTGTAGCAATGACAGTGATCAACTCACTAATAATCATCACAAAAATTGCCTTATTCTTTTATTTATACTCTCTTGCTTTCCATGATTTTCTTTTTAATATCTCTTCTCATCTAACCCATGCTAATCAGGTTATTCTTTCAAAAAAACATGTTGACTTCTTTTGTCTAAGGTTAGCAAATGACTATCTTTTTCTTAATAAACTAAGTACAGCATTTCTATACTGTAATTTGTAAGTATTCAGCTCTCACAAAAATATATTATATTGGTAACATTTAAAACCACAGATTTTTTTTAATAATAAAAATTCATTAATTAAATGTGTCATTGATTTCTCTTTTTTTTAGAGAACTTAAATTTACACATTTTGTTTTGTTAAATGCAACAACTTTTTAATCAAACATTTTAAAATAGAAAAGAGGGGGGGGTAACTTCAGATTATATAAAACAATGTATCTGTTTTATTACCCCCATTAAATTTTGATATGAAATTACCTTAAAACATATAATTTCATACTTCAACTTATAAAATTCACTACTAAATGATAGTTTTCAGTTGGTTAGATAATGTTGATGAAGTAGGTAAGGTAAGAGGGGGAAAAGTGAATTGCAGCTCCACATGTTAGGATAACATATGCCTAAGCATCGACTACTAATAGACAATGCACCATGATATTATGAGAAAATACCTAAAATTTAAGTACTACAACACCTGTACCAACTATACATAATAACCAGAGAAAATTTTTGACACTGGGACTACCCTGCTCATCACCATGTGAGTCTTAGGGGCTCATATATTCCTGGGCCCCAGGTTGATTCCCCTACTGCACTACACTCAGAGTGTACTTTAAAACATCATGAACACAATGTATCCAAGCAGCCTGCTCAATCATACACCCATCATTATCATGAAAAGCCCAATTTCACACATCATTACAATTCCACTCAATAACGTCTTCCATCAGTGACTTCCACATATGGACATAAGTCTTGCATCATATATCAACAAATGCATTATCCTAATTTTGAGGCATTGTTGTTTTTCTTGTTTTGAGATGGAGTGATTATTCATCTAATATAAGCATGCCGGCCTCTAGCACCAAGATGGACAGAAACCTCATTGCAGAACACCAGTCTGCATCACAACATGAGCACCATAAGGACTACCTCAGTTTAAGCACAACACAACTTAATACCCAGGGAGCATATTGAACAAAAAATGACCAAAGAAATGTTTGACCATGTGGAAAACCTTGTTCATTTACTCTATGAGTTTTATAAGCTCCACACCCATGAAGGTGTTCTATGCCTGGAAGACAATTCAGTTTTCTACTTATAACAAGCCTAGCATCTCTGAAGGGCTTATTTTTTAATCATATATAGGTTCAGTGTATATATAAAACATTGGAGCATCATGAACACACTCCATTCCTATGCCCACAAGAATATCACCATCAACCATCAGAACTGAGAGTAAAATTATAATTCTTTCTAATATTTAGCCCAATTTCTTAAAACATATCTTCTTTCCTCAGTTTTGATTTCATAGTCCTGCTTATTTTTGTGTCTTTGGTCAGAGGTGTAACTGTATCCTACCCTAGGAGATTGCAAATAATGATCATTTTTCCAATAATAACTCCATGATATGGGTGACATACTTTTGAATTGACCTATCTTTGGGTGTTTATTAGACAAGACATATTTATGGTGGCTTGTCTCTCTAACTTTATTTCTCTGGAGTTCAGTATTGCTACTAGACCTTTTAACCATATGGGTCTGGTACAGACTATGAATGCTGCCTGTTGAATTTCTCCTTGTTTTTTTCATGGTGATAATTCATCTCTTCTGTTATGATACCATGGTAGTATCTTGACTTTCCACTTCCTATATTGGATAGAATTCATATGAGGATTATTAATCCTCTGTATATCAATTTAGTTGGAGGTTTAAATCCCATTTCTTTTCAGCATATGCATATTTGCTTCTGTTGAATGCATTTAACAGTTTAGCCACCTGCTCAATTGTACATCTATCAGTGCCAATCAACATCCTTTCAATGTGGCTTGGGATACTATGTCTTACTATTCTTATTATTTATAGTTTCTGAGAGAGGATCTGCAATGAGTGCTCTCAATTTCAATTTTTTCTTTCTAAAAGATGGAGTGTAGGGTTTACCAGGAGGACACCTCTCTTGTGATACTTTGTTTAATCCCTTCTTAATAATCCTCACTACAATAGCACTTCATGATTGCCTGCTTTAACTCAATAACATTATGATGATGGGTGAATAGCAAATCCTGCCATGCCTGAAAAATCTTCAATTATGGCATTAATGCTGAAATATATTTCCAGACTATTGATGAATTTAATAGATGCTTCACCAGCATTATCTTAAAAAATCCTTATTTTAAGAATCTGGTTTACAATTCCAGGCATTTGGTTTGTATATTGACTCTCTATCTTCCTCTATCTTTGTATTATCATTTTTTTAAAATATATACATAGTGGTTTTCCTTTTGGTCTGATCTTCTTGTCTATGGTCATCCTCCAATTGTTCTACTATTTCTTAGATTCTATCATCATCTCTGACATGCAGGAATTTAATTTGATTAGACAGGTCCCCTATATACTCTTCTACCAATTTTGGGCTTTACTGACTTACCTCTTACACTTGGATAATTTTATTATCCATTACTTCTTGTATCTCTTTTATTTTCTTATCCTGTTTTTTTTGTTTTGCCTCACTTCATTCAGAACTTCTTAATTCTCACTATTTGTTCAGTAATATAATTCATTATTTGTTTGATTCTTGATTTTGACATTCAGTCACTTCTATTATTTGTTTTTTATCATCTTCTCCTTGTTTGTCTTTTTTATTCTCTTCTTCTCTTTGTTTTTACCATCCTTTTTGTTGGTCTTTTCTTTTACTATTTTCTTTAGGCATTTCTAATAATTGGGATAACATGAAAGTCTCCTCTACTGTCTGTGTACCAAGCTAAAATGGATTATCTTCTTTAGGGTTACTTTCTTCTTGCCTTATTCTTCACTAGAAAAGTTCATCTTGGCTTTTGTGTTCATCATTTTTATTCTCACTGTAGTTATAAAGTATAATATTATGTTGATTCTTTGATAATTTTATTGAATTCCTTGATGATCACTTTAGTAACCTTTCCTCTCCCTCCACAACATGATTTACCTCCAACTTCTCTATTATGCCTATTTTTTTCCTTGTTTACCATTCATTTTATTTAGCTCTCTCAATTTCCCTTTTATCATTACATTTCACATCTACAGAATCATAATTTGCATTTGCCTTCCACCATCCATTCCTGAATCACAAATCTTATCTCAAAACACAAACACTCTTGATAATTTATAGCATTTAAATATTTTTGATATAGTTCCAATACCCCACCACACCCTTCATACCAAAGTTTCCTGTGTAGATTCATTTTCTTGTCTTACAAGTGATTCCATTGCTGGTAGTAATCAAGATTTTCATTTTTAACAGATTTGTTTAATTCCATCCACTTTTCTAATCTCCTACCACTTTGCATATTAAAATATGTAATTTTAACAATTGATTCTTTTCTAATTATTCTTTTATAAATTCTTTTGACTCCTTCTTCTCCATTACATTTATATGTAACTTACCATTAATTTTACATAGCCATACTCTCTCCACATCTCTCTTAATATTCAAATCGGCTACCCTTTATTCCTTACATCCCATCCTTCTTTTTTTTTGATAAAACTGCTGCACTTTAAAATCACCCATCCACCTTTACAAGTTTCAAAATATATAATATTATTTATAAATCAAACTCCCTAAAACTTCACAACCTAGTTTTAGTAAGTGCAGTTCATCTTTACTATATAATTACCTCTTATTAGTAAAAAAAACCCCAGAAACCCTCATATATATCATTTCTCTCACACAATTTTTTCAACCACTCATTTATAGAGCATGCCTTATATAATGTATAAGCATTGTCGAATTTTACTAGTAATCATCCCATTCCTACATTTTCTTTAATCATATTCAAATGATTAATCAATTCTATGTACTTATCCATCACTTTCTCCAATGGCTCTGACAAATTATTTGACCTTACCATAATATACACCTTTCTACTCCTTTGTTTCTTTACTTTATCTTTAACATACCCAATTCTATCTCCAGACAAACATATTTTTACATTCCTGTTTTTATTTTCCCTTACAGTTCCATCTTTACTTTCTCTAATTAGTCTCATAGTATATTTTCACTACTTCATCTGCAAAATTCTCTTCCACCTACTTGACTCCTTATCTACTTATTTCTTATCATTTAATTCTAATAATTATTTTATCTAATAACACTTTGTCTCTATCTATTTTAATTTTGTTTCTAAATTCTTTAGTTCTTTCTCTATCTTACTTATTCTTTGGTTAACCATATCCATTGCACTACTTATTTTGTCATGTATATATCTTGTCACTACACTAAAACATACTTATTCTATATTTTTCACCTACATTTTGCTCCATTTCTTTTGTCTTTCTCTTTAAACTATCTATATTTAAAACAATTTTTTCTGTCTTTTATCACATCTACACACAATTTACATGACCATATACTTGTTACATCTGTCCTAGTCTTATTTAAGCATTTCAAATTATAAACCTTATCACATATGGTACATTTTACCACAGCATGCCTAAATTCTTTCTTAACATTATATATACACATTATGGGATACAAATGCAATCCACATTATTTATTTTTCAAGTCCCTTACTCTATATCTAACTATATGCTTTATATACTACTTTTCAAACACTTTTATACAAATGGAGAAAAACTTTTCTTTCTTTCAATGGTGATCTATACACACATTTTTTACTCTTATGTCTCAAAAAGGTAATCTTCATTTTCAAGTAAATCACTCTCTTTTATGAATTAAAAAAATCTTTAATAGCAAACCTACTCAAAACAACTAATCTTATGTAAATCTTAGTTTTAAAGCCTCCTTGCAGTAACACACACAAAAAATATTTTTTGCCTTTTATATTTATGATGGCTGATGAAACACTTTTCAAATATTATTTTACAATATAGGTGACATGTTTATCAGATGAAAACATGGTAAAAATAAATTATATGATTTTTTCTCACATTTATATAATATCTATCATTATATTAAATTTATACTGGAGACAGAGAGTGATCACAAACTTCTTTTTCTTCATGTATTTATCACCAAGAAACAAAATGAAATTTTATTATTTGTCAGTTTTCAAAAAAAAAAACTATTCAGATCCTAACAATGTTCATTGTATTATCATCCAACTCAGATTTTTTATTTAATCAAAACTCTTCTTACTAGACCAATTAGCCTTTCAAAGAATCTTATTTGAAATCAGAAATAAATCATATAAATATTGTTTTATTAACTAATGGTGATAATAAAAGAATTATACACCAAACCCTAATCCAACCCAAAATAAACAAAAAAAGAAACAAATATTAGGATTTATGTTTCTTATTTACAGACCATATTGAATATAATTTTAAAATGGTACAGTATAAAAACAGCACATACTACTTCTCAAAAAATAGTAATATTTTAACTTAGTCTAGAATTTCAGTCCCTCTTGAGACTCGTGGAGTTTATAAAATTTCATTGAGCATGTTTAGAGCTTCTTATGTAGATACATGTGAACAATCATTATTTTAGTACTAGAATAAATGAACATGTTAATGGCGGTTAAGCAACACTCAGAATTATCAGCACTCTCACTTTATGCTATAGATTTAGGTCATAATATTGATTTCTCTAATACCAGGAACTTACCCAATTATGCCACTGTCGTCCAATGTAAGATTAGAGAAGTCATTAGGATGCTCAAAAAGATCAAATTGTATCAATAAACATAATGACATTGACAAACTTTCTCCTATTTGTAAGCATTTTTTAAAAAACAGATTACTCCCAAGATTTTCTGATATTTAGTTTATTTCATATAACCCCCTTTTTTATTAATGCAACTTTAACATTGTTGCAATCACTACTTCCAGCACATTTACATCAAACTTTATGGTATTCTATTCATCACCTAGTTGATGGCCTATGTGATCAAACAGAAATGTTTTGTAGTATATTTGTAATAAAAATCACACCCAGATAAACTGCAAAATATATCCATTTATATCTGTAACCTCTGAAATTCATCATATATTATTTTTTTGAACATTTTTTTTATTTTTCTGTTTTGGAAAAAATCACACATTTTCCCTTTAATGTTAAATATCATTGGGCACATGTATGGAAAAATAGTGTGATATTAAATTCTAAGATTGATTAATAATGTTCCTGTTTCAAGATAAAATATTGTGTAATGAAACCATAGTTTCTGGCTTTCTTTAATAAATGATATAAATGATTAGCTCTTTTTTATTTACATTTTTGTTTATATTTTGATTAACCAATAATATTATGTATATGTAGTGTGTGTGTGCACAAATATTAAAAGATTGATCGAACAAATAAAATGTTGTCGGAGGACAAGACTTCAATGTGCTGTTGTACTATTTTAGTATGTGTTCGCTGTATTAAATCATACTTGATATCAAAATAAATATTACGCAGAAAATTTCATTAAGAAAATTTAACGTATATATGATAACCGCAAAAACCATCTACTGAGTAAAAACCAAAGCACCTGTCCTTTTTTGAATATAATTTAGTAAAACATTAAAAAAAATAACTTATATTTTATTTAAACAATCAACAATTTTATCCATACAAATAAATTTAAGTTACTTCATTTTAGATGATCATTAAATAATATGTTTGTATTAAATTTATTATAATTTTTATTAAAAAATTATATATTACATTTTTTTTTTCATTTCAACTAAAATACATAGTTGTTACAATACATTATAAGAATATAATTATTATTCTGTAGTAAAAATAAGTTAATACAGCATTTGTTATAGCGGTGAATCTAGCAGCAGTAACAGCAACACCATTGTCATTTTCCCCCAAATCAGAAAGACGATCATAATTATCAAAATAAGGATCACCTAAAAAATAAAAATAATTTATCAATAATCAGTACATTTTCATCAATAGGTCTATCTTACAGATTGAGAAACTATTTTAAGTAGTTTATATTTTCAGACGATAAAAACATTAAAATTTCACTTTCAGGCAAAAAATGTTTTGATACATTAACACAATACCGAAAGATAATTTTTAAGCACCTGATAATAATTATATAAAATGTAAAATAAAATATCGAGCTGGTTTCAGTTTCTCCTTATCAATAAAAGTGTTAAATTAATAATTTTTGCCCAACAATGTTATCCAGAAAATGTTCTAACTATTGCCTTATCAGAAAAATATTATCACAAGATTGGTCTATTAAGCATTTTTAAAAAACCCATCTTTTATTTAAATTATCTCTCTTGCTGTTTTGTTCATCTTAAATAATTACTCTTATTATTTTGGATGAGGGCATTATAGAAAATAACTTTATAAATTAAGTTAGAGAGCTAGTCAATATTCATTCATTAATCAACAATATAATGAGATAAACAAAAATAAGCAGAAATTTGTAATAAAATGTGTATTTATTTTTAGGTATTGCAAATGGAATTCCTTTAAAAGTACTGTCCATTTAAGGCAAGACATCAATGTAAACATATTTTTCATCTTTTGGAGTAGTCTATAAACTGCTGCAATGCAATGCCTTTTAATGCTGACATCATATTTTTCTTCACCATTTCTAAACCCACACACAAAAAAAGATTCATAATATTATTCCAAAAAGTTAAAAGAAATTATACAGAGAGGGATTAGACAAATATGTCTAATGGATAAACTATATCATTCATGCTGAATTTAATTAAAAACTGTTTCTAGCTCAAGAGTTTGTGTGCTAGCATGTTATTGTAGTAAAGTTTGCATTCCCCATAAAGCCAAACATCAGGCCATTCTATTATACCATATCATGCAAACTTTTCAGAACTTGTAGATTTTAAATTTCTAATCATTACAAAAAATTCCAGTGAACAATGCATTTGTGATAAATTTAACCCTTTCATTAAACTATTTGTAAACTTGCGATTTTACCAGATCAGCTTGCTTGTAAGTGATTTAAGCATTACGATTGTTTTTCCCCATCATTTTCCCTATGATAAAACAGAATTTCACATTGTTTTGACTTTTCAGCCATTTCAAAAACTGACAAATAAGTGGCATGCACTTAACAAAAACATTTACAAGCCACAGAATGAAGATAGATGGAAGACTATGGTGTGATGTGATGTGATGTGATGTATTATGGCTTCTCCTTAAACGAAGTCAAGAATATCTCAGCAATTATGCCCAGATAAACCTGTTAGCCACTTTATTTTCCATTCCCCACTCTAAATTTTCCCATATTCTGCTCCATCCCATTTCCACAACATAATCTTTGTCAACTCTATAACTTTTATATTTAAATCTCCCTTATCTTTTTCCAAACCCAACATAAAAACCAATAATTCACTTTCTGTATAATCACTTTTTTCATATTTATTATTCCATAACTTCCTTATATGTACCCTTTCTGTTTTCAAGCATTTACATAAATTAACAAATGCCTAATATTTTCTATTTCTTCCTTACATAATTTACAAAATAAATCACCCATATTTTTCCATTTACATATATATTCACTTGTAGCTAAAGATCCTGTTCAAGCATTAAACAATAAAATACTTTCCTTACTAATATCATATATTCACTCATACCTAATATGCAGAGTAACCACTCAAGAGGCATCTAGTGACAGAAACATGCAATACACAACACTCATCCTCCAAAGAATGATTCTCTTCATATATTAAAACAAATAGAGAAACCAGAATCTTATGGATAAGTTTATATAATTTTTATTGACTATTGTTTCACAAAAAAATTTGTTTAGTTAAAGTGACACTTTAATTTGAGTATTCACAGACTGAATGTTTACAGATTTTATTTTCGTATGGTCAGTAATAACTGAAGAAGTCTAAAGAATAAGATGACTTGAAAATATGAGTCATTTTTATCAGATAAACACATTTGGAAATATATAAATAAAGTTTGAATTTTTATGAAAACATTTAACAATTAAATTAAGTGATGAAAATAGTCATACACATGCATTAATGGGCACATTGATTGACACACATATATAATAAAAACACACAATTACTTCTCTATAAAACTGCTTTAATATTTCAACCAGCAGAATGGTTTTCATCAGAAAGCACAGCAAAATGGCTATTTCCAGACTTTTTATTATGTTTTTATTTTTTCTTTAGTTAGTTCATATATTTATTATTTTTATACATTCTTTATATATATATATATATATATATATATATATATATATATATATATATATATATATATATATATATATATATATATATATATATATTGTACCAGGTTCAATCCGAAGATGATCTTACTTACACTGCAATCTTGATTTAACTGGGTTACAACCTTATTTCTAATACATTTACATTTATAATAATATTTAATTATAAATATTACGTGAATGAACCGGCACGTTAGAGCAAAATGGAAAATATTATTGATAGCTTTAGCTGTCAATAATACCCATGATCAGATCGAGCTATGCAATGCATAACATGATCACATTTCCAGATCGTGGCCCATCTTGGCTGCTAGATTCAAACCCCTACTATCCAAATACTTTATTTCTTTCAGAGTAAACCCCAGGTGCCAGCTAGTCTAAGACTAATGTGTTCAGGCAGTAGGCCTATAATCCAGCACTCAAAAAATTGCTTAACTAGCTCAGCTACTTGTAATCAATAACAAATTATAGTTTCAATTAGTGGTGAAAAGAATTGAATGACAAAATAAAGTTTATAAAAACAATGTATTTTAATTAACATTGATTAACTAGTTTTAATATTTTATCAATCTTATTTACTAATATAACACACACACATATATAATTCACACACTATAATATCTTATGAGAAAGCATTAAATAATATTCGAAATTTAAAATACAATGAAATTAATATACTAGCACATGAATACACACAACATTTTAAACAAACATATTAATAGTTCATCTATGGGTGCTATAGACTTCTTAAACTAGACTCTTGAGGATTTACAAACGTGATGGCTACTTTATAATTGAGTATAAGAAAAATGTTATTACCTAGGATTTCTGGACGTGGATACTTCTTGCTGTTTGGTTTTCTTGCAGAAATTTGATGCTGATTATTCTGAGGCATTTTCTTTAAGACAATTAGATATTGAGCAGCTTCAGGTTGTTACACAGGCATCTCTTTTATCTGGTAGTTGGCTGTTTTTATTGGACTTTAGGCTGGAGAAAGTCATATGTTTTTCTGAGGTTTTAACACTGCATTCTTTATTCTGATATAACTCACTGATAGATTGTACTGCTGTTATCTCAAATGCCACTAACTCGACTCAAACTCAACTCTAATGCAACTAGCTCGACTTACTGTTCGATAAAAAATTGGCTATTTATACCTATGACATTATCCTCCGGCAATATCTGTTGTCGAAATTCCTTTGATGATCTCATGTTTTTGATGATCATTTAATTAGTAGCCATGCAAATGTGTTGTTTTTATATTTTTAATTAGTAGCCATCGCTGTGTTTTTAATATATTTTTTTATTTATTTCATTTTAATATTTATTTTCATGTGTTTTTTCAATATGATTTTAACATGCACATATACACGCATTTATTATATATTTTATTAACAAGCTTACATTTACGCATATGTATAATTTATTCTAATAAACTCGAATGAAAAGAGATTTATATTTTTAAACGAAAAAAACTCTTTAATTTTTTTATGAAACTTTTAGTTTGTTTCTAGAGCAACCCTCTTCCCCCTTTTAATTAATTAATTGTAACTTTTATTTCAAGAACTCTTAAACTTTTAACTGTTTGTTTTAATGTTTTCTTTTATGAACGATTTTTATTTTAATAATTTTTTAAACAAAATTATTATGTGCCAACACAATATTATTGGTACAATATATATATATATATATATATATATATATATATATATATATATATATATATATATATATATATATATATATTTATATATATTTGCTTGATTCTGGTAGGCCTTTTTTTACACACTATGAAATGAAAGTTAATCAAGCTATGGATAAGAAAATAGCTTGTTTCTATTTCCAAAAACATAGTTATATTTCCTGATTAACTGGCCTACTAACTATTATGACAGAAATTGCTGATGAAGTTAATTATATTTTATAGGAGGTTTGTTGAGTGTTATAGTGGTAAGAAATGGGATAAAAGAATAGATTTATTAATAAAGAATAAAGAATTAGAGAGATGGTGAACTAGTATGGAGAGTAAAAATGGTTTAAATATATATAGAAATAAACAGAATATTAGGTATGAGTTAATATATGATAATAGTAAAAAAAGTTGTTTAAGGTTTGAACAGGATCTTTAGCAATAAGATAATATACATGTAAATGGAAAAATATGGGTGATTTAGTTTGTAAATTATGTAAGGAAGGAGTAGAAAATATTAAGCATTTGTTAATTAAATGTAAATGCTTGAAAACAGCAAGGGCACATATAATGAAATTATGGAAAAATAAATATGAAAAAAGTGATTATACAGAAAGTATATTTTGTTTTTTATGCTGGGTTTGGAAAAACATAAGGGGGATTTAAATATAAAGGCTATAGAGTTGACAAAGATTATGTTGTGGAAAGGGGATGAAGCAGAATATGGGAAAACTTAGACAGGGGAATGTAAAATTAAGTAGCTAACAAGTTTCTCTTGGTATAATTGCTGAGGGATTCTTGACTTCATTTAAGAAGAAGCTACAGTACATCACATCACATCATCACATCAACTTCCTCGTATCCCATAATTTTGATGCAAGTAAGTAAAAGATCGGGGTTATGCTTTTTCGTAACTTTATTTTTTTTTAGAGAATATTATTTTCGGAGCTTAATCATCAAATATTGGCAAAGGTAAATTATACACTCGAATTCTAATAAACTAACATTAATAAATTTAATAACTATTATTAATAATGCACAATGAATAGTTGATATTAGAAACAAATATTTTTATTCTAACAAGTTAAAATATTAAAAACATATTACTAATTAATTTGACAGTCTACATACATGCACACTAATCCAGAAAAGAATCAATTAATTGAAACAATTCACATGACACTTAGATTTTTTAGGCCATAAAGAAAAGTCTCTTGAATAATAATAATAAAATTTAATGTCTCTAAAAGGATTATATTATAAGCTTATTGGAGAATGGTTTGCAAACTCTTAATTTAGTCACAATCAGGAATAATTAATCTTACCAGTAAGTTATATAGTACACATTTTGAAGAGCCTATTGAAGTTAACTAGTTTTACTCTGTCAACATTTTTCTAGTTCCTTGGCCTATCTTAATGGCTAGACTCGACATTTTTCCTGAGTAAACTATACAAAAAAAGGTATCTGAAAACATATCAGTTTCACTCTGCATGATGATTCATCTTAGCATATGAGTAGAGGTAATCCTGCTTATGAGTAGTCCAGGATAGAATATTTTCTCTATCCCTGACCTAATGGAAGCTGCTAGTTAAAGGAAAAGATAAAGACCCAGTTTAAAGTTTTTGTGACCTTTTATAATCATGATCCATTTTTAGACTTCTCTGCACAGCTATTTTCTGTTGTTCTTTTATTAGCATACAAGATAATAATCTTGTACACTCTTTCTTAAACTTAAGTTACAAAGTATTTTTTTCCAGCATAATTCTGCCATCTTTAATTAGCTTCAAAAAAAGTTTTAATGATTGTAATTTTTTACTTCAGAATTTCTCTTTTTATTTGTTTGGATTAGTAATCTGCCTGTTATTTATTCTTGCCAATTTTAAGTCTGAATAAATAATTTGAAACAAAAAATTAAATTTCAATGTACGTTTAAAAAAAAAAAAAATTACACAAATTAAAAAAAAATTAAAAATGGGTCAATTTAAAAGATCTTTAAATTTACTTCTTTTTTAGCTTTTAAATATTTTAAATGCCAATATCATATCTTTGGACCATCTATTTGTATATATATATTGTGCACTTTTTATTGGCCCAGTCTATTCTAAAATAAAATTTTGGTGTATAATTTTAAATTTTACAAATCCAATAATATTTACTTATTAAAAGAAGACAATAATGAAATATTAGATCATATGGTTTGAATTCAAATTTAGCTAATGGAAATTTATAAATGATCTTAACTCAATATACACATAGATAATAACCTATAGAGTCGTATATATGCAGATGGATGAACAATTAATATCATTTTGTATTTAAAACTAGTGAAGTTTAAATTGTGTTTTGTAAACACAATGTGTTATAAAGACGAATAATTATTATTTGTGCCCATTTGATTTTAAAAATAGAAATTATTTATCTTCAAATCTTGCTATATTTAAAAGTAAATAAATAAGAATTAATTTTACAAAATACTGATTTAAAATTAAAACAGTAAATTCTATCTTTATTTAAATTCTAAAAATATTGTATTTCAATATTTTTTTTTAAAAAACGGAAAATCGGTCATTTTAAAATAATAAACCAAAAACTTTCAAAATAAATGATTGTTTCATAGAAAAAAGTGGGAAAATATTAGCCAATCAAAGAGTTTCAAGCAATTTTTGGAACTGTGAAATTCAAGAGAAGAGAAAAGAAAGGCTTCTTGATCGTAAAGAATAAGTAACTAAGTTTTTTTTTTCCTTCTGAGGATTTTTTAAAAAAAAAAAAAAATTGGATTAAAAATTCCTAAAATCGTATTATTGGCAAGCAGTACGATATATTGGATAATTATCGTCTTTATGTTTAAACTAATGGAGTAAATTAATTGTTTTCTACTGGGCAGATCAATAATCAATAATTCCCAACAATCTCTTGAAAATTAATAAATATTGAAGAAATCATTGGAGATGAATGATCAACTTATATACTGACTGAAAAGTAACAATAACTGTGCTGTGGGGAAAATGAATTGCAGTAATAAACCAAAGGAAATAAATAAACATCATCAATATTCAGTAAGGATAAATAAAAGAACTGAAAATCTTGGGGAAAAAGTTAAGTATATATATTTAAGAATCCATAGAACTAAATCGGTAATAACTGAAAAGTGTTTATTATTATTCCAGATATATATATAATCCTAATTACAATAAATTATAGAAGTATTTACTTTGAGCCATACCGGCTGGAATGTCAGTTGCTATAAAGTTTTAGTTGAAAAATGTTGCATGACACATATATTTTAATTGAAATCCTAAGAGTGCCATATACTAGAGATAGAAATATATGTCATCTAGAATAAATAAAGCATGCCCTAAATACATTTTTTCGCATTACTAAACAAAGAATAAAAGGAAGGATTATTGTTGCAATAACTTAAATACCTCACGAATCTTAGGATAAGTAGAATGTAAAAAGAGAGAAGAAAAATAAAACTTATAATAAGTTTATGAGGAATAACCAGAACGCTAAGGAAACTTAAAGTTGTTATTATACTTTTAGTTGAGAGTTTAAAAGAGAACTTTCTAATGTTGGTATTTATATTTTTAATCTATGATTTGTTAGTATAATAGGGGAGGGGGGAATAAATCATTTAATAAGGAATTAATTCAAGTGTTGTTATATTAATAGTTATTTAATGATTAGGTTAAGATTAAAGATTATTAATCATTTAAATAAACAAATATGTTCAATATTTTAGTATGAAAGGGTATTTAAAATGATATATGCACAATCCAGAGAGCAGGTTGTATTTACATGTGTGAATGGATAAACTAAAAACAATGATTTTGTTCTTATGTAAAAGTATTAATTTTGTTTGCTTACCAACCTCCAGAATTATGACCCTATGTTCTCACTTATTTTTTGTATTGTTACTTAATCATCAAGTACTACTATTATGTAGAGGTTGAACTAACTGACCATGAATGGAAAAAAGAAAGATTGTTGAATAAACTGAATGTGTGATATGTAGTTCACATACATAGGGGTAAATATCTCAATATATAATGGGAAATTGTTAGTTTTGTTTAATTATAATACTCCAAAGATTAATTTTCTATTGTTATTGTTATAATAATATATGTATATCATTTTATTATAAGTTATTTTAAATTAGATGTTAATGGTAATGTTTATTGTAATGAATATTATTAAAATTGTTGTTTTGAAAGTTTTATCAAATTCTAATTCTTGCATTTCTTTTCTGGGCTCATTTTCACCATATCACACAACTCAAAATGTACAGTCGAAATTAAAATGAAAAGTCAATTCAGTTTAGAGCAAATCTAACAGTTTAATAAGCATAAATCTCTTAATAAAGATTTTTTACTTGTTCCATGCTGTCTTGATTCCATAGGTCATTGATGGCATTGCCAATTATTAAAGTGTATTTATTAATAGGAAATTAAATGATACATTAGTTATTAGTTAAAGTATTAGTGTTAATTACAGTTTGGTAAATAATGATATTTTAATAATAAGTATTAAAGAACATAAATATAAATCTTAATTATAGATTTAAATTATAAGCTTTTCTTATTTTGTGCACTATCAATGGAAATCTGTAAAATCCCTCTTGATATTCCATAGGTAGTATGAAGAATTAATAAATCAATGATTTTCCTGAGATCTCCTTATTGTCAAGTTATTTTTGTGATTATTGCCAATCTTAATTATCAAAAATAATAGGAATCACAGTTTATCTGTAATTATTTAACAGATTAATTTAATGAGTGATTGAATTAAAACTTAATAAATATAAAATAATATATTAGATATTATTGTTAGTCATGAGAGTATGCAGATACTTAATAAGGAGGAGTATCTTGGTATTCTTATGCCATTGAACAAATATTTTGTATTTGTTTAATGTTAAGGGGATGTGATCTGATTATAGGTAAATGAGTCTCATATTGATTATATTTAAAACACATCTTATTTTAGAAATATTTACTCATATCAAAGTAACTTGGGATAAATACTAATCTTATCTAAATTCAATTGTTATAGTTAAAGAAAATGGTTGGGATATAGTAAGTCTGTTATTAGTACCTAGCCAGAGTCCAAGTAGGGCCTAATGTAAGGCGCTTGAAAACTCTGCTTAGGGTCGTACCACCTATAGACAGCCCACAATATATATATATATATATATATATATATATATATATATATATATATATATATATATATTAATATATATATATATATTATTGTTTAAAAATTAAGCACTATGCAAATTAATATAATAGTTTATTATTGTAATAGTATATTATATGTTAAAGTTATATAATATTTTTCTTTATGATATATTTAAGGTAGCCAATCATTTTAAATAAATGAGGTACTAGATATTGGTTTATTGTAAATAATTAATAATAATAATAAAAATATTGGAACATATTTTACTTATTGTTTTAATATTTTTTGGACATATCATAAAGATCAATTTTGACTTATAAAATAAATATGAGCTTTCAAACTAAACAATACTGATTTAAGAGGTAATTATGAAGGTGAAAATATATATTTAATGATTTATATTAAATACATGACTTTGGAAGTATATTAATGTAATCAATTTCATAGGTCATATAAATATTTATAGGTATAATTAGAATATAATACAATCTTACTGGTTAATATATAAGAATAAGATATTGTGATAATCTTTAGATTAAAGGCAAAGTAGCACATACTCTGATATTACTATTATCTTTTACATATCAATTTGTATAATTGTTTATAGCCAGTCCTAATACTATGGTCTGAAATAAAATATGTAGTGGTATTTTCCACTTCTTTTAATAATGTGTATCAAACATATTCAGACAACATAGTCCTGGTACATGCTGATCTCTTAGTTTGATTGAGATTTAAAAATTATTTTCTCATTTTATTTATGTAATGGCTAGTTTTAAATAAATGAATTGAATATGCATGTTTACATACCAATGAAAAAAATGACTCATGATATTGTTGGGGTTATTATTCTATGCTAATTATAATGTTAGTTATTGATGGAAACTTCAAGGTATATATAGTCACTGAAAAACTAGAAAATGCAATACCTTGAACATACCATCAATTGCTAAAATCATAAAGAGCATGGAGACTTTGAAGGATCTGAGCGTGGAAAATTTTTAATGTCCACTCCATATGTTAATTTAGTTGCAGTTGTTATTACAATGCGATTATTCATATAGAATACAAACATATATGGGGTATTAATCTATGTCTGAGCTATGTGGTTATTGCTTTTTATCACTGAGTTTAAAATGAAAAAATATCATAGTCTTTCTTCTCAGTAATGTAATAGCTCTTAACTGAAACTAAAATGGATGTATATGAATGAATTTCTTTTCTGATATTTAAAATCATGACAGACAAAAATAAATTATTGCTCTTATTTTCAGGAGGCTGTAAAGGCAGTAGTCAAGACAGTGATCGATAGTCAAAAATTGAGGGTGCTAAAATCCTCTGATTGTGGAACCAGGCTGCCATTTGATGAAAACATTTTATTTACATACAAATGCAGATCACTTTCCAGTGAGGAGATATTGCAAAAATTGAAAGAAGAATTATGTAATATTGAACTTGGTCTAATCAAAAGAAAAGTCAAAGAGACAATTGTTTCAAAAATGTACTAAAAATGCACAAACATTTAAAATACAAGTGAAATAGGATTCATTATGAATAAAAAGTAGAATAACAACATTGTAGAGATTAATGGTGTATCTGAAAGAATGGCAAGATTGGTTATTTTTATATGGATGTACAGAAGACTTTTCATCAGAACAAACAACATTTTTAAATGGTCACGGAATATATTAATGCTAAAATTGATAAACCATTGAAAGATGAAAGCTTTGTAGATAAATTTGATTGGGTGAGAGAGGTCATAGACTTGTGAAGTTTGCAAATATATATATTGTGAATTCTTTTTTGTTGTTGTTGTTGAGAAAAATGTTAAACGGAAATTGACATGGAAATATCCAAATAAAGGTGCATCAAAATTGGATTATTATTTGGCTAATAGAAAATATGTATTCTTGACTGTAATGTTCTTAATAAACTCAACCCAGAGAGTGATCATTGATTATTTACATGTAAGACACACATTAATGCAAAATTAGAGAAACAAAAAGTATTAAGAAAAACAATATTTACAGTTGATATTCTAATCTTCAGAAACATTCCAATAAATTTAAATTACAACTTGCATCATTTTGAAATATCAAGAAATTTTGAACAAGGTTAAGGTTTGAAGGAAATCAATAAGAAAATAACTGATACAATTATAAAAGCTGCAACAAAAAAAATCTGGTACAAAAAAGCAGCAATTGACCAGTAAAATGTCTATCGCGACAAGATATTTTAATAAAAAAAGAAGGAATACAAAAATATAAAAGATGAATTGAGAAAGATTTAATGTCTCAAATTTTTTAAAATGGTGCGAAAAAGAATTGATAATGATAGAATAAATTACAATAGTGAACCAACAAGAAAAACAATTAAAGACCATAAAAATATCAAGAATATAAAACATCGTCTTGGTATTGGCAGGGAATTTATATCTGCAATAAGAAAACAAACGGAACTATTACTAATAAGACAGATGATATAAAATGTGTAGATGATTTTTATTAAGATTTATATAACGATAAGGAACAAAGAAAATGTCTCCTTCAACTACTATATCGTCTGAATTACTCAAGATTTTAAATGAATAAGTGAGCCATGCAATTAAATTTATGAAGAATGAAAAATTTCGAGCTAATGTTAGAATTTATAATCGATATCTTAAAGAAGCTGGTGGAAAAATGAGAATTTTTTTGGAAGTTGTAAACCAAATATCTAAATAATAAATATTGACCAGATGATTGATATAATGCAGTTTATTACTGATATTTAAAGATTTTAACGAATATGTTAGAATTTATATACCTGTTTATCACTTCTTTATAATTTATTTTACAAAAATAATTACAAACCTTTTTACAGGGGGCATAATAAAAGCTTTCAAATGCCATAATTGGTTTCATGTAGATTTTCCATCCCTGTCCTAAAATAAAAATCATAAAACTCTTTATTATCAATTACAGATGTTTCAAATATCTGGTGTATATTTTTTTCTGAATTTCATTTTACAAAACCTGTTAATTTTGTCTATAAAATAATAATGACAATAAAGTCGGGTATTTTAAACATTTTAAAATACAAAGAATAGTCGTCCCCCCCATTTTGTTTGTTTTAAGGCATGTTTGCAACAACTTTGAATGACTTCCACCGGCTAATTGATGTGTTAAGCAGTTGAAATGTCGATATATTATATTAAATGCTAAATCTGAAATATATTTTCACACACAAGCACGCACATATATATAATAAAGGTTACTAACAACAATTATAATACAACAAAAGTATTCCATTAGCCTCTTTATTTGCTACACATTAACATTAATATCGGTTGTTCATTAGTTTAATAACTGCAGTAATAAATTAATATTAAAACTAAGAAAATAAATTGTATCGCCTTAAGTTAATTACATAATAAAAAAATTAAAATCAATCAAAGCGGAGGTTTTTGAACTATATTATAATCAACTAAACATTCAGCACCAAAACCGCAGATTTATTCTTGTATATAATTGCTCGATGTTAATAAAATTGGTAAGCAATTTATTGGATCACATCACCTGTCATCTGAATAGTAGAGTCATGCCGAAATGCTGTAGATAATAAGCTGGAGCATCATTATTAATTACAATTCAGTTGGTGATTTGTGTGATTCAATTGATACATGAGTATAATTCTACAATTAGCATCAATTAATACATTGTACAGGCTTAAACCTGCATTTAATATGTAATATATGTGGAATTCGAACTCAGATTTTCACACGACCCACTACTCTCAGTACCATCTCATATTGCTGACCCACCTCATCACACACGTGTTGAAAAGATAAATAATTATCAATATACGTATTTCATGCTAAACCAGCAATCATCAGTTGGTCTAGATTACTATCCTTACACACACACACACACATATATATATATATATATATATATATAATCAGTGCTCAGCTTTATATGAAGGTAGCCAATCTTCATACTTTAATGCACAGACTTCAAACTATTGAAAATCTTATGATAGAACGTTCAAAGCCCTTGTTAGAGCCAAGGTTGTCATCTTACCCATGTTTACATATTAGTCATTCTGACCCCTCATGTACAGGAGAATAATCCATTTATACATACATATGTGATGAAATATGTATATTGATGATTATTTATCTTTTCAAAATGTGTGTGATCAGGTGGGTCAGCAATATGAGATGGCATTGAGAGTAGTGTGTCCTGTAGAAGTCTGAGATCGAATCACACATATATCACATATATAAATGCAGGTTTAAGCCTGTACAGTGTATTAATTTATATAAATAGTGTGTAAAAGGTCTTCCTATTCCTCGCATATGTATGTAAAAATGTATTATTCTCCTGTACATGAGGAGTCTTCCCATTCCTCGCATATGTATGTATAAGTGGATTATTCTCCTGTACATGAGGAGTCAAAATGACTAATATGTCAACATGGGTAGGATGACAACCTTGACACTAACAAGGGCTTTGAAGATTGCATCATCAGATTTTCAATGAAATGGAAGGCTGAAGAGTTGTGAGTTGGAATAGTTTGAAGCCTATCCATTAAAGTATGAAGATTGGCTATCTTAATATAAAGCGGAGCACTGATTATATATATATATGTGTTGGGATAATAATCTAGACCAATTGATGATTGCTGGTTTAGCATGAAATACGTATATTGGTGATTATTTATCTTTTCAACATGTGTGTGATCAGGTGGGTCAGCAATATGAGACCTCACTGAGAGTAGTGGGTTATGTAAAAATTGGTTTCAATGTAATATACACATAATTGAAATATATATTTACATGTCCACATATACACACATAAATATTTCAATTATGCAAAGCGACATTACTAAAGGATATTAATTACCTATATAAATGTCATCATAATCCTTTGGTAGAAATGCATCCCAAGATTTTGGCCTTGATTGTTTGGGTAGTGTATAAACTGGTTTGCTTGTTTCATTTAAATAAACTTCAGGTGACTTAAAATTGATTGTAGTCTTGTAGTAACTAGGATAGGATTTTTTGGTTGCAATAATAATAGGATTCAAGGGATACACTTAAACATAAAATAATGTAGGTATAAATAGTTATTTCGGTTATTTTTTAATATTACATAATATATAAAAACAAAAAAAATCTGTTTACATTTACTTTAAATATTGCTATTTAAATTATATTAAAACATGCCTAAGACTTTTATATCTCCTGTTTACACTTATATTTAAATAGAAAAATGTATGAGAATTTAAACCCAGGGGTTAACAGGGGTTAGCAATAACAACTCTGACTATCTTTGACCTTAATATTCTAACTAATGATGGTCAAACTGGATATCCAGCCATATTTTCTGACCATTATTCCACTCAAACTTATATAAATGCAGAGAGGATCTATCCTTTGTGGATATAGATGGTATTTATTTATCTATTTATAACATCATAGTGATTAATGTGCCATTTTACTGGAACCGTCTATAGATAGGGATCAAATCCCTCTGTTGTTTTTAGAGGTTACTCCCTCTATTCATTCAATTTTTGCTTAAAAAATAATAATACCTCACTGGGCGTGAGTAATAGTTACTCTTAAATATGTTGGAAATGAGACAAAGAGATATTTAGATTTTAAATAATATGCATATAATAATAAAATTACACATTTGCAGTATTTACATTGCTTATAATATACTGCAATAAAAATCCAATGCATAAAATTATATATATATATATATGAAAAATTAATATATAAAATTATATATATATATATATGAAAAACAAAAACAAGTTATAATCATGTAACTTGCTATCATTTGTATTTATAATCAATAGATGGTGTTTTACCAAAACCACCGAACAAGCATATATTTGTTTACATAAACATCAAAAGAGTCAGAATTCATTATCTCTTTCATTTGCTCTACCTTCAGATCAGCTGATTTCAAAATAATTTGCTATCATCAGTGAAGGATAGGGATAAAAACTAGATCTAAACACTGACTCCAAGCGTTTATGCAAAAAGTTCCTGTCAGTTTGGGAGCATGAATTTCTCAGGCACGTAATGTCTTCAAACCCAGCCTAACAAGCCAGATAGCTACATGGGCCTGATATCTGTTCAGTTTCACCACTTGGTCAAAGTCTCTGCAATATATGTCATTGCAAAAATCTTTAAAGGTACATTTATGAAAAACAAAAACAAGTTATAATCACGTAACTTGCTATCGCTTGTATTTATGATCAATAGATGGCATTTTAGTAAAACCACCAAACAAGTGTATATTTGTTTACATAAATGTCAAAAGAGTCAGAATTCACTATCCCTTTCATTTGCTCCACCTTCAGATCAGCTGATCTGAAGGTGGAGCAAATGAAAGAGATAGTAAATTCTGAATCTTTTGACGTTTATGTAAACATGAAATCAGCTGATCTGAAGGTGGAGCAAATGAAAGAGATAGTGAATTCTGACTCTTTTGACATTTATGTAAACAAATATATGCTTGTTCAGTGGTTTTGGTAAAATGCCATCTATTGATCATAAATACAAGCAATAGCAAGTTACATGATTATAACTTGTTTTTGTTTTTTCATAAATGTACCTTTAAAGGTTTTTGCAATGATATATATTGCAGAGAATTTGACTATGTGGTGAAACTGAATTGATATAAGACCCATGTAGGTATCTGGCTTGTTAGGCTGGGTTTGAAGACATTATGTGTCTAAAAAATTTATGCTTGCATTCTGATAGGAACTTTTTTGCATAAACGCTTGGAGTCAGTGTTTAGATCTAGTTTCTAGCCCTATCCTTCACTGATGATAGCAAATTAGCTTGAAATCAGATGATCTGAAGGTGGAGCAAACAAAAGAGATATTGAATTCTGACTCTTTTGATGTTTATGTAAACAAATATATGCTTGTTCGGTGGTTTTGGTAAAATGCCATCTATTGAATATATATATGTATTCATATCGTAGAAAATTATTTTAACTAGATTGAATTCAATTTAGGGTAAGATACAATATAGAACAATTGTATTATTATAATTTAACTATAACATTAAGGAAGATTGGCATTAAGATAAATCAATCGATAAAAAACTATATGTAAGTTGTAGCAAATATTAAATACTAATCATTGAATAGTTATGTGTTTATGAATCATTTTATCTTAACTTTTAAAAAATTATGCATTAGGAAAAAATTAAATGTATATTGAAATTAAAAAAAGTTAAACATTCAGTCAAAAATGTTACTATTAATTCAGCTATAATAATTATTATTATTTTAGCAAAGGCTTTTTAATCCTAAATGAAAGAATAAATTTTACATCATTAGAATTCTAATTTTATCTTATAATTGACTAAAATATAGATTTGAACCCCTTATTAAAAATTGATCTATAAGACATTGTTTATCAGGAAAGTTTAAGGCTTCATATGGTGTACTTTTCTTAAGTTTTTCTTAGAGTACACTGCTAATAAGAACAGATTATGTTTCATCATAAATAGGCTGATAAAAATCAGGTAAAAGACAACAGATACATACAGAAACAAACACATTTGTAGAAATGGTATCTTCAAAAGGCTACATAGTTCCAGATTTTATCAACTCATGTACTAATGAAAAATTTTATTCCTGCATTGTGAAATTTTCAGCAATTGTATGATTTTTCATATTAGTTGCATTAACAATTCATAAATTTCTGAAAGGCTGTTAAACAAAGTTTTTCTTGATTGGGGTGATCCAAAAATTCTTGATTATGACAATATTGTGCTTTCTTAAAACCAAAAAAAAAAAAACTATTTTTTAAAAATAAAAACTAAAGATTGATATCTATAAACATATTTTAAAATATATTATTGCTATTGAAAATTATGTGCAATACGTCTGAATATCTTTATTTGTTGTTATAAATTAATTTTAACTAATTACATTTATTTAAATAAATAAAAATATCATGCTGGTAAGAATAAAATGATGCCATTTTTGTAAAATAATAATAATGATGATGATGATGATGATGATGATAATAATAATAATAATAATAATAATAATAATAATAATGGTTCTTTAGTATTTTTCAACCGATGATGTATTATCCTGAAGCCATATCAGTCTGATTTTTCGATCTTTAAGATAACATCTCCAAGTGATTTGCAGACAAATGCAATCGCTAAAATTTGTCCGCAAATCATGTGGACCTGGCACGTTAAAGATCGCAAGATCAGACTAATATGGCTTCAGGGTAATACATCATCAGTTGAAAAATACTAAAGATGACTGTCGGGTAGATAACAAGCACCACCATGTTTGTTTGTCCTGAAAAAAATTTACATGCATGCGTCAAAATAATTTAGAAATTAAAAGTAATTAAGTGTAAGTTTGATTTAGAAATTGAAAGTAATTAAGTGTAAATTTTATAATTGCAGAAATATGTACAATTTTTTTTTGTAAATTTAAAATAAATAGACAAATAAAGTAATAATAATAATAATAATAATAATAATAATAATAATAATAATAATAATAATAATAATAATAATAATAACTATTATTATTATTATTATTATTAGTAGTAGTAGTAGTAGTAGTAGTAGTAGAAGTAGGAGTTCACTAGGTGGCACTTTTCTTAGTCAGTCAAGTGTTATATCAGCTCATTTTTGAAGAACGTTTTATAGTTTTACAGAGAATTGGATAACAAAACATATACCATTGAATAGAGGAAGATTTTCTACTCAAGGTAAGCTTATTGAGAGCAAATTTCTTATAAAATTGGTGAAAGTATAAGGGATTTTTTAAATATGTTTAAAAATTCTATTTTAAATAGTAATTCAAATAATTCAACAAAAGATTTATTTTTAAAAAATTCTATTATAAATTTTAACCCTGTTAAGGAAACAATGGAAGGAATTTCTAAAAAAAGTTCTAAATCCTTATCAGATTTTTCAAAAGATAAGCAATTATAGTTTTACTGAAATACAGACAATGAAAGAATCTTTAAATTTAGAAAGTTCCAGGCTATCTGAAGTTCTTATCTAAAAAAACTGAGATTAAAAATAAAAGTAGCTATGCAAATGTTTTAAAAAAGAGTAATGAAGAAAATATAACTGAATTTTTTAATTTAGATGATGATGAAATTAATCAAACAAATTTAGAATCTATAATACCTAATAATGCATTAAAACCTGAAGAATATCAAGATATAGTAAATAAGTTCAATCTAACAATCCCCCAATCATTTTTAAATTATTTCAAAAATTTACAAATAAAAAGACACTGATGTTATCCATGACAGTCTTAAATATTTCTATAATGAAATTCCCCATAGATGAGTTTTATGAGTTTCTCACAGAAAAAAACTTGTGGGGAATGCTTTAGAAAGTGTTAAACCATCCTAACAATAGATACCTTGTACAATAATTTCACAATGATCACAAAAATTAATTTTTCAAAAACATATTCAGGTTATCAACAACAAAATTGTATGTTATGTTGATACAAACAGGCAGATGAGGCTAGAGGGCCAAATTAGAAACTGTCATGTTACCTTTACCAATCAAAACTTACAAAAGCTTCTTGATAGATATGGACAAGTTTCAAATTTTAGATACCTACTAGAAAAAAGAGCTATGAAGCCAGTTTTACTAACATAGCCATGTTCAGCTTTATTTCTGAATACAAATGTACAGCCAATAGACATTCCAACTTCACATTCCACTGATAGCTCCCCTTTGATAATTACCTTCAAGGGAGTACCCTCACAGTGTTTTTCTTGCAAGTTCAGGGACCACCTCATCAAGAATTGCCCTCACAGATATTGCCAAAATTGTGGATTTAAAAATACAAAATCCCATCAATGTGCTAAACAAAAAATGTTGTTAAAGAACAATTTAAATCCTGTAAATGTACCTATTGTAGAAAGAGATCAACAAATAAATCAAATATCAATCCCAAACATAAGTTCCCACATGGACATAGTAAAAACGATGCCCAATAAGATTCCACATCAACAGACAGAATCAGAAGCAAGAACAATTGAAGAAGTAAAGATTCCACATGAACAGACAGAATCAGAAGCAAGCACAATTGAGGAAGTATCGATCTATGAATCTAATACTCCACAGCATATGCAAACAGAAGATAGCCATGAAGATAGCCCTGATGACAAGGATGGCACTGACACCTCATCAGAAAATAATGACAACTTTAAAGAGGCAGTCAGTAACAAAGATTAAGAAAAGTAAAAAAAATAAAATGAATGATAATTTAAATAAAAATAAAGACTTAAATGCAATGGATAAAGAAAAAAAACAACTCTAAAAATAAGAAGAAAACTCTATACATGCCAATTCACAAAAAAACTAAATATAATGGTTCAAATGAAGATAATAATGCTCCTGAAGATATAAACTGTTTACATTGGACCCATAAAAACTCTCAACTTTTACAAGAGCAAGTGAAATACTTCGAATGAGTAAACAGTTACAAAAGAAAGGGCAGAACTAAAAAGGACAAAAATTCTGAAGAAGTTAACACAGAGATGGATACAAATGCTGTGAAAATTTCTGACAGCTCTTCACTTGAGCCAACCAGCTCACTAGCGGAAGAAAGAAATTCTGAATTATAATATTAATACACCTACTTCAAAATGGAAACACAAATTGATGGACAATTTGCTTCTAATAAAGTTGAACTTTTTATAGCAGACCTTTCTTACCTTAAATTAAGTGGGACTTTAATTCATATGTTTCACCAGGATAACTGGAGAAATCTAGCTACAAATATAAAATACTATATATAATTTCTTTTGGAAAGTTCTTTGGTGGCCATTTTAAATACACAATGCCATGATGTAATATTTAATACAATTACGGTCATAATAGATATTATTAAAATTATTCTTTTGCTGTTATAGAATTAAAATGGATTTATGTATATCAGAGATTAATGTTAGGGGAATCAATTCGATCCAATGCATCTTTGCATTAAGTAATGGGATAACACAATTTTCTTCTCATATAATACTTTTTACAGAGTCAAAATATTCTGTAAATTCACCTATTAATCCCCAGCAATTTTTATGTAAATTTGGATATTGACATTTTTCAGTAAATTTCCTGGCTGTAGCTGGGATAGGGATTTTAATCCATCATAAATCACCATTTCAAACATTCAGAATAATTTATCATGACCATCACATGATTGTAATTTCTTTAATTCATACAGCTTTTACAATAAATATTATAGGCCTGTATTTATATAATAAAACTTCCACAATAAATCAATTAATCAATAAGATTAATCTGCTTTTAAGTACAAACTCATATTCTACAATTATGATAGGAGACTTCAACATGCCTTACTGTGATTATTTAGGAAGTACTTACATATGATTAATAAACATTTAATGAATTCTGAGGAATTCTTCTCTTCAAACTCTATATCGTTTTATACAAAGAAAAATTCAACTTTAATCGATTTATGATTTTACTTATCTGAATTACATTATCAAATCTCTCCTTCCTTGCAGCCAGTAACATTTTCTGATCACCTGGCTTTGAATGTTCATTTGAAGCTAAATATTCAAGTAAAACCTGTTTTGCCACTTAATAATACAATTAGATTGCTTTTAAAATCTGCCACACCCAACGTATTGATGTCAGAAATATACATATATTTTAGGAAAATTGATATATTGTTCTTGCAACCAATTGATGCATGGTTTTGTTTTATTAACATAGTATCATCCACAATCAAACACTTTACACATAATAATACCCCCCCCCCCCAAAAAAAAAAAACTAGTAAAAGACCTGGACACAATAAATATTAAACGTAAAAGCACCTCTTGTGATCCTGCATCAATAGAATCAATTATAGCACTAAAACAGAAATATAAACAAACTCAACAATTATTAGCAGAATACTTGTCAATTAAAAAAGCCAAAATTTATCTAGCTAAACCTCATGATTGGTCTATGGGTTATATTCAATGGGCACTTGGTTATAGATAAAATAATTATTCTCTCATCAATTACCCAAAATCAAGAAATGATAGCTGGACACAATATGTTACCTCATATTTTTTATCATTTTAAAGGCAAATTACAAAAGCATTCTTTTCCAATATTTTTACCATATACCTTTGGAGTGACAGATGGCATTGACAATATTTCCAAACTTGAAATATTGCAAAAATTAGATCCACTCCAGAAAGAATACACCCTGGAATCCATGCTATTCCTAAATTTGTGCTTGATCATTTATCAAATTTCACTGTCCCTATCATACATACATGTGTTCCTATCTAGCAAAGCACATTCATTATATTGATCACCTATACCCGATATCAATTGTGCCATTTCTTAAAAAATATATCCTGCCTTCACCATTGAAAAATCTGAGACCGATATCAATGACACTTCTTATGATTAAAATCATAGAATCTCTTATCAAGGATAAAATTCAACCCCAGATCCTTCCTAGAATATCTGATTACCAATACACTAAAAAGGCTGCTCAACTTCTGGGGCAATTACACTATTCAAAATGATATTGGAGGAAATTTGTCAAAGTAAAAAAAACAGCTTCCATTGCAGTCCTATTAGACATTGAAGCAGCATACGACTCTGTGTCCATTGAAAAGCGCTTAAAGGGTCTTTCAACACAAAATATCAAAATCACAATCATGTATATTCTGGCTAACTTATTATTAAACAGAGAAATACACATTACTCTAAATGGGAAAACAACACCAGGATTCTCCCCTCAAAACTCTATACCAAAAGGTACACCACTAAGTGCATTACTGTTTATTAACTACATTAATCCTTTCCTATTAGAAATAGAAGAAAAAACTGCCTGGAATTTTTGGTCCACTTATAAATACTGATATTAAACACATCTCATACATGGATGACATAGTGGTGTTCCTTCCATCTAAAAAAAAACTTCTTCCTTCACTTTTTTTATTTCTTGAAGAATTCTCTATTAAGACATCATTAATGTTCTATTGAAAAGTCATCTGCCTGGCAGATTCTCACTGGTAAAAAATTGACTGTATGTGTAAAGCACCCACAATAAATTTTTTAGGTTTTCCATTAAGTAAAAGTTATAATGACATGCGAATAATGATTCAAAACCAACTGTTAGAGTCAATTGAAAAAAATATCAATTCCCTTTTGAAGACATATCTTTCTTTTCATGCAAAGATTTCATTAATTAACATGTTAGTTTTTTCAAAAATAAATTACTATGCTCCAGTAATAAAATACACCAACTCATTTATAAACAAAATCAACTCACTATGTATTAAGTTGATTTGGGGGAAAAATAATGTCAATTACCATTAAAAACATGCAAAAACATTTAAAGCATAATAGACTATCATTATATAGTATTTATACTTTCTATATACAAAAAGAAATTAATGAGATAACAAGACTTATGAAATCCTACCCTTATATTGAATGTGTCTTCCCAATTACACTGACAGATACACCACCACCAATAAAAAACAACTACATTAAAAAAACTTTTTAATGGTATTTCAATGAAAAAAACCTATTCACTAGTAAAATCTCTTACTGGGAAGTTAATGTCATAATAAATGAAACAAATCAGCAAATACCCACATCATTACTCACTATTTCAAACAAGACATCATAAAAAAATTTAAATTTTGGCACTTGGAGCCTAAATACCTGGATTTTTTAATCAGAATAAATCTAAAGGCTCTAACCAAAAATGCATTCATTGCCAATAGAATAAAAAATGCAAATATTTATGCTATATGTGGAATGAAGAGGAAGAAACAGTAGAACATTTCCTCTTCACGTGACCCACTTTGCAAACTTATTGACAACTTATATCAACAATTATTCATTATCAAATACCTACAATTAATCTTATCATTGAAAATATTAAAAGAGGGCTATTCTCACAGATTAGAATAGTTACATATCTCCTTTTCACTCTTTGGTATATGAGAAGCCACTTTGTCTTTAGTCCTACTTCACAAAGACTAAAATCCATATACTTGAACAAATTATTAAAAATTAAATTAAGAGACCAATGTCTTGCATCTTTAGATATTTTAGCAGCTGCATGGAGCCTGGTTTCATTACCCATGCCAATGTGAAGAAAAAATTTCAGATGATAAACTAATAATTGTGCACATTTAAAACTGTAAAATTTCATTTATTTGTAAAACTTGTTTGTAAACAAACTGTACAATATTTATATACAGTAGAATCTTGTAAAACAGTAGATTAATCAATGTAACAATTATTGTATGTAAAACATGTTTATTTTATGTAAAATATTAACAATTTAATCAAATAAAATATATTTTACAACTACTAGTAGTAGTAGTAATAGTAGTGGTGGTGGTGATGGTAGTGGTGGTGGTACTGGTAGTGGCAGTGGTAGTAGCAGTAGCAGTGGCAGTAGCAGTACCAATAGCAGTTGTAGTTGCAGTAGCAGTAGCAGTAGCAGCAGCAGCAGTAGTAATAGTAGTAGTAGTATTCTGACCTGGATCCTTTTGATTATAATTAGAGTTCTTGAAGATTTTATTGTTATAAACAGGAGAAATATAATGTCCATTCAATTCTTTTAAAACATATTAATTGTATATTTCTGCTTTTCTCCCAAAGTCATTTTTAATTCACAGCTAAATGCATTGGGCATATGTTATGTACTTTCTTTAATCACATTTAAGTTTTTTATAACAAGAATTAACTCTATTGTTTATTTCTTTCAGTTTACATATCTATTTTAGTATGTGTGTGTAAAAAACATGCAACGACATACTAGATTTATTTTAAATGAAAAAAGTCTAAACTGGTGTATATATAGAAAATCAATATATTTCAATGACAGAGTTCTTTATGTTATTCCCTGATATTTCTCTTGGCTAAAGAAAAAAAAATCTCAAACTGACTTCTTTTATTATAACTGTAGGTAGTTGTTGATTAGCTGCCACAAGCTGATTGATGGCATTGTACCTATGTAAAATCACAATAAAATGTCATTTACTACACCTACCTATTAATAAGCTGACATATATATGCTCTCAGTAATATTATACTGTAATGTATATACCATAAATGTGAGGGTTTTTTGTGACCATTGTCTTTTGCAAAGTCATTCTTTGCCACTTTTAGCATGCTTAGCAGTATCTATGAAACTCTCACAATTAACATTTACAGTATTCATTTTATTTTGGGATTCTATATTTGTATTTGAAGTAAATCTGCAAATGTTTATTTTTAAATTTTTTGACTCATTTCAATATATGTGGTATTAGTTATTTTAAATTTTAATATTGCAAACAACAATCACTAGAGACATTTTTAAGTGTCAAAATTTGGGAAAGGGTGTGGTGTACAAACATTTTCACAAGCTCTCTGGCAAAGTAACATCATTTGCAAGATTTTATATTCAAGATTTATATAATGGCAGTCAGTAAAATCCAGCTATTTACATTTTCAGAAATGCCTGCCAGTGAGGTTGAAGTGGTGGCAATTTTACACTTCATAATATACTCTCCTCTGTAAGGGAGTGTGTTTGTGAAGTGGGTATGGTCTTAAAGAGCTACAAAAACTACACATTTGAATGCAAGTCACATGCCTGTCAATGTACCTCTTCTCTTCAAAATAGCAGCCTTTTTGAGGAGTCCAAAATTCCTTTCATCAAAGCATTGCAAGTCATATATTACTGGGCTTGTGATGATTTGACAATACAACATGCCCATATGCAGATTTCAAATTTGCAGAGATGTCATTATCTGTTGGAATGCCAGACTATACCAACTGTGCCAAGAGAAGCTGCTGTGTTGTCCCTGTATTCAAATAGGTGGACCAAATCTGATAGTGATGAGACATTGTTTACACATTGTAAGAACGACTAGGACAGAATGCTTTCTCAGCAGTGGCTATTCAGGGGTATCTGCTGCAAGACAGGGGAATGCTTTGTTGTGGCCCTTCCCTCCTGCTCTGTGGCCAACCTGGTGAAAGACTCTGTGACAATATTAAATCTGACTCCATTGTTGTAACAGACTGCTGAAAAGGTTACACAACATCACAGCTGGAGAGTTCTGGTTTCCACCACCTCCTAGTGAATCACCATTACAATTTTGTTGAGTCATAACAGGCATGCACAACTAGAATATAGGGCACCTGTGGTGTTTACTCGAGTGTAAAAATAAGAGGCTTCCTGGCACAGCCAGAAAAGATATTGACAATTACCTGGCAGAGTTCCTGTGGCACTGTATGCACAGGGGAGAAGACTTATTTGTGGCTATATTAAAAGACATTAGTATAATGCAAGAGGCAGTAGCAGCTGTAGCAGCATTCTTATCAGGAGACTGTTCCAGTTGTTCTTAAAACTATATGTTTAGAATTTTATTTTTAGAAATTGCATTAAATAGTTATTTTTCTATTTGTTTATTAAAATATTTTACAGTCCAAATAAATAGGTAGTATTATTTTTTTAAATATTGGTGAAATAAATGTTTTTAGTTTGTTTACTAAATAAATGTTTTGGCTAAGTTAAAACAAATTTAAAATCATTTTTGGGTTATTTAAAATCATTTTTGGGTTATTTGTTTATAGTTAATTAAAAATCAATCACAGTCAAGATATAGTTAAAAAAAAAACTTTTAGTTAAAAGAAATAAAATTAAAAACAGACATGTTTTAAAAAAAGTTTATTTTTAGTTAAAAGAAAAAAAAATAAACATATTTTTTTTAAAAAGGTTATCTTTATTTAAAAAGAAAATGTTATATTGAATCGCATGCCATAAGAAAAAAAATATGCAAGAAAATGTTAGATTGAATCATGCACCAAGAAATGTTATAATGAATCGTTTTTGTCTAGCAAGAATGCCATCAAGTGGCATGCGGCTGGCATGCCGTGGCTAATCGACACGACTATCTAAATGTATTTCTCAAACTAAATCTCTGATCATCATATAATTTAAGGATATTAGACATCAGAAATCATAGTTTATTTTGTTATTTAAGTACTGTTTACTGATTTTAAAACTAAATTTATTTTTAATCAAATACACAAATATGCATAATAAACTTAATTTTTTTGAATGGAAATCATTTTGTCCACATTATAATTGTACACCAACTATGAAAATATAATAAATAATCATAACTTATTAAATATCTATAACAGAAACAGAAGTAATTTTTTCCCACAAAGTTATATGATGTCAAAAACAACGACTGTCTTTTGTTATTTTTGATATCAGTTAACTCACTGGCAAGTGGTTACTTCCGGTTCCATTATGTTTATATATGTGTTTGTAAATTAGAGTATTACTTAACTATTATATATATATATATATATAGAGTATTACTTAACTATTATATATATATATATATATACACAATTGTTAAGAACTGCACCACATCACAGCGTTCCTAGTATGAGCTATTGATAAGTATTAAATAAATTATTTAAAAATACGGGTGTGCACTTGTCTGTGAATATATTTACATTAAAGCTATAATAACAACATCTTTGCAATTGAAATATCCTTTCTAATAAGATGATTCAAATGCATACATTTCCATATCATTTGACGATTCGATATGTGTTTTAAAAATACTATAACGAATAACATATCTTTATCTTATTCACTTTATCAATAGTTTATAGCAGTGGTCTTCAACCTTTTCAGACCTGTGGACTGCCAAAAATAAGAATAAGATTTCGTGGACCGGCAGAAGTTTACAGATAAATTTTCTTAAAGATGTAACCTGCTTAGCCTTAGATAAGCATAATTGTTATAACTGACCAAAACAGCACTCTAGTTATTGGGTAGTGTAATGGTGTTGCTTACCTTCACGTGCTGAACACAGAAAACAGTACAATAACAATCATTCTCATTAATGTGCTTGCATTTCTATGTTTATTATTTTATTGTTAAAACATGCAAGAATAAAATGTTATTCACTTGAATGTTAGGAAATATCATAGCTAATATAATTACATGGAAATGATTATGATAAATGTAATATCTGTATTTAATGTTAAATATACAAGATAGTTATATATATATGGAGGTTGTCTTTTGATAGTAGTAAGGGCAAAATAGAAATCACGTAATTAAAATCATCGTGCAGCCAAAAAAAAAAAAAAATGTATTTTAAATCTGAAAAAATAAAAGGAAACATGTAAAAGTCTGAAATTTTGATGTTATTGTAATTTTTTGTGCTGGTGTGTTGAAAGAATCAAAAAATGTAATTAATAGGAAAAGTTTTTTTTAAAAAAAATGGTAAAATAGATATCGCATAATAGAAATAAAGCCAAAAAAAAAATCGACTTATAATCGCTGTCTTTTAAAAAAAAAGACAACAAAAGTTGAAAAAGTCAAAAGTTTTGATCTTGTTTTAATTTGGGGGGTGGGGTGGATTGAGAAATACTTTGTATAAGTTAGAGAGGCAGAAATTTTTTGGTTGTTTTTCTTTTTAAAAAAAGGTGAAATAGAAAAACAAATTAATTTATGTATGATTGATTAGATTTCGTTTTTGTTCTGTTTCTTTTTTTTTAACCAAGTAAAAGTGCGATGAAAAAATAAATAAAAACTGTTTATATTAATTAAAAGTTTAAAATCTTATTATTTTGTTATTACTAACTTTCTTGCCAGTCTAGCATGGCCTGGGAGAAAACTTATGTGGCCTGGTGCCAGTCCGTGGCCCGGTGGTTGAAGACTACTGGTTTATAGAATATGGAGTTTATATAAACAATGATGTGAGTTTATTTATTTGATGTGTGTTTTGTTAAATATATTTTATATGTATAAAACTAAAAACCTAAATTTAATGCTTATTCCACTAATAAAATACAGAAGCAGCGATGATCTATTGCTCTTTCACGTATATTAAGAATTATCAGCCGTTTTCTAATTTACAAATAATAATTAAATTTAAAACTAAATTATTATGGTAATTTATTTTTGTCAACCTTCTAAAAATATTTCTAAAACTTTACTTTGAATTGTGATTTTAATCAACCTTTTATTATTATTTTTCCCCATGTGTCATAGCATCATCTTGGAAGCAAATCCCGCTACTCCAGGACAACTACTTGTAAAGCAGCTGTCACTGACCTCTCGACCTTTTATTACTTATATAAATTAAAGAATATTAATCAAAATCTAGTTTCAAGGACATGTTTTGTAAATTTTTACCGATTTTAAAAGTCTTTATCGCAGACAAGGATGTAGAGTAAGTACAATTCTAAAATTTTATATAGTTAACATTTGTTTGTGCATTTTAATAAAGGCATAATAAACTATATGTGATAAATCCTTGAATTTATATATATAATTTTTAGAGAAAGTATTAATTTATATTATCAACTTTTGTTATTTTTATTAAATTAACTAATCTCACTATACGCAATTACCCTATTCCTCTATCTGCTTTATTGTTCGTTACAGATTTTGGCTGCAGCTTCAACATTCCTAAATAAGTATGCTATTAAGCATTAATTATTTATTAAGTGTTAAGCAGTCTTTGCAGTTTAGAATGACACAATTGTATATTTTAATATTCTGGTCGTTAAAATGAATAAATTATTGTCAGAGGAGTATTTTATTAAAATATAAAAGATGATACTAAATTAAAAAATAGGAAGGTTTATGAATTAGTAAAAGGATTATTTAATAATGGATTAATAGATAGAAAAATATTTGCATTATTGGGAAATAAGGATTGTGGAATGACAAGAATATATTGAGCACCAAAAATATTTAAAGAAGGGGTGCCTTTAAGATCAATTATAAATGGTACAAATACATATTTTGATAGAATATCTAAATGGAGATCAAATAATATTTTTAAAAAATATATTAATGATAAAAGTAGTTTTTATATTAAATATAATAAAGAGCTAATAAAAGAGATTAGAGATAAAATAAATGAATATAATAATTATAAGTTTACTATGGTAAAAATAGATGTTGTGTCAATATACATGAATGTAAATGCAGAAGAAGCAATAGAGTTAGAAATAAAAAGATATAGAAATGATAAGCATAAAAAAGTAAACATACTAATAGAGAAATTGAGAGAAAGATTGAGAATTAGTTGTAAAGAGATGACATTTGAATTTAATGGAGAATATTATAAACAAATGAAAGGATTATTAATAGAAGGAGCAGTAACTGGGGTACTTAGAAATATATATGGAGAATATGGAAGATTAATGATTAATAATAATTATGGTCCAATTTTTATGAAAAGGTATGTTAATGATTATTTATTGATTTTTAATAAGAGTCAAAGACAAACAGATGTGTATCTTGAAGAGATTAATAAGTTAGATAAAAATATAAAAATTACAATAGAAAAAGAAAACAATAATAAATTATCATATTTAAATATTTTTCTAAACAAGTCATATATAAATGGTAAGTGCAATATAGATAGATAGATAGATAGATAGATAGATAGATAGATAGATAGATAGATAGATAGATAGATAGATAGATAGATAGATAGATGGATGGATGGATGGATGGATGGATGGATGGATGGATGGATGGATGGATGGATGGATAGATAGATAGATAGATAGATAGATAGACAGACAGACAGATAGATAGATAGATAGATAGATAGATAGATAGATAGATAGATAGATAGATAGATAGATAGATAGATAGATAGATAGTAATATAAATAATTGGAATTTGAATATAGATATAAAATATAAAATAAGTAGTATAACTTCAAGAATATATAGAGCTAAGAATTATTATTCAGAGAAAGAACATTATAGTAAACAGGTAGAATTGATAATTAAAGAAATTAAAAATAATGATAATCCAGAGAAAATTATAGATGAATGAATAAGAAATTCAGAAGAAAATTTTAATAAACTTAAGGAGTAGTGTGTAGAAAATATAAAATAGATAAGAATGAATATATGGGTATTAGAACTTATAATAATAGTATTGTAAATAGGATAAATAAAATAATTATTAAAATTAATAAAAAGTTTAATAATGTAATAAAATTTAAGATAGTAAATAAAAAGAAGAAAAATATAATTAATATATTAAATAATAAATATGTAAGAAAAGTAGAAAAATGCATAAATGGGTATATAAAATTGAATGTAAGTTATGTAAAAGTAAAAATGTAAAACCTTATTATGTAGGTAAGACAAAGAATTCAATTTATTCAAGTTTAGTTCAACATACATATGATAAGAGGTCATCTATTTCTTTGCATTCATTAAAACCATATTATAGGTTTGAGAAGGATAGTATAAAATGATTAATTAGACAAGTAATAGAAGGTATAGGAACATTAAACAGACAATATTAATTAAAAATATAAAACCAAATCTTAATAGGGATTTTGGGGTAAAGACAATAATTTTATGAAGAATTATAGTCATTATTATTAATAATAGTTTGAATGTAAAAAGGTTTAAAAATAAAGTTGAAGAAAATGATGATACAGGGAGTTGTTAAACATGTATAAGAATTTTTGAAAATTTGTCAGTTGGTTTTTGGAAATAGGATTACAAAGATGCAAGTATTTAGTAGTGTAATAAAAAGGAAATTTATAATGTAAAAAAGTTAATAGTTAAATATATAATAAAAATAAAGAGAGTTTGCAAGTAATTAAGAAAATATAATTAAAAAGATAATAAAATGATAGATTAAATAGTACAGTTTAAAGATTAAAGATTTAAAATTATAATAAAATTGTTTTAAAATAATTTAATAATAAATTATTATAAATAAGAAAATAAAATTAGTTGAGAGTGGAAGAATAAAATGGAAAATGATTTTTTATAGTGGTCAGTCTAAGATGTATGTTATTGATTATGTATATAAATATGTTGTATTAATTGTAAGATTATATATATATATATATATATATATATATATATATATATATATATATATATATATATATATATATATATATATATAAAAAAAAAATTGTGTGATCATGAGTGCAGGACAGTTGAAACTTTAAGAGTAAAGTTTTGGTGTAAAAAATAATATTGTTAAGGGTATAAGAAAGCTGGAAATTGTATCTGAATATAGAAATCAATACATAAAGAAGGAGGAGGAAAAAATTGTTTAGTTAAAATATATATATATATATATATATATATATATATATATATATATATATATATATATATATATATATATATATATATATATTCTGATGGTATGCATTCTATTTAAACAATTGGTAATGAATTCAAATAATAATTAAACAATAAAAAGGCATATTTTGCAATTATACTTTTGTTTAGGCAAAAAAGACAGCTAGCAGATGACCATGTATATGGTGGAGTGACTGAATACAATTTATTTTAATTGACAAATAACTTCTAATCATGATTAATGATCAAAATGAGCTTACATAAAACAAGTTTTCATGCCGATCCAATTATATTTCCTAATCATTATCCTTCTCCATTTAATAAGTTATTATATTAACAAAATAAATAATCAGCTTGGTTCAAATGAAAAATTGCAAACACAACATTATTTACAACAATAACTTTCATAAAGGATCAATATAATCTGATATCAATAATTATAAAAAAATATTTTCATATTTATAATCAAGAAAATTATATGGCAAGCATGCATGAGAGGGGAAAATCTTTCAAACTTACAATATCTTTGAGGATATCTGTCAAATATTTCAGCCTTTCACATTATTATTAATATCTTTGAGGATAATTACAGAAAGTTTAGTTGATTTGCCTTAACATCTTTGCAAGCTCATATGTATATTTTGTATCTGTAAATATGGAAACACATCCATTAATCATTGAATTTTAATGTTTCCTGGTAATACAAGATTTAGTTTCTTTTGGTTCCTTCTGAAATAGATTACTCAAGAGAGTTTCCATTGCAATTTTTTTCTGAGAATTTAAAATAAGTAGATTCACATGCTAATTATAGAAATGCATTTCCATGGTATAATAACTTTAATTGACTCATTGTGTTCTTTCTTTAGCAAGCACACATTGCATATTTCTTCAGCTTTTTTTAATAATGATGGATAGATAGGTAGAACCAAGACTAAATTTTAAGGTATATTGTTTATCTACAGCTTTTTATTTAGTTGTACTATTGGGAAGATCAACAAAAACATCCTGGAGGATTATGTACTTCATAAAATGTATGATACAAACTAAAAACCATTACATAATTTCATTGTTTTCTTGACAGTAACAGATATCATGGCAAAGTGCTTTACAATTCTTGTCCCGATTTCTTGAAAAACAGACTACTTTTGAAAGCTTCTATTGGTTACCATAACAACATTTTTTTGTTTTAAAAAGAGAAAATATTCTTTATTTTTAAAAGAATAAAGTAACATCATATTTTATCTTTACATTTTTCTTTTTCACATTAAAAAAAAAAAAAACACTTTTAAAATTTATTGTATATATATGACTTTAATATTTTTTGTACCTAATATCAAAAAAAATATTTGCATTAAAGCAAAAACTGCTGTAAACTCAGATGTGATGTTTACATATGCCCATTCTTCATTTAGAAATAAAATAGAGTTGATTTAATCATAAATATAGCTCATTTTTTATTTCTATATAAAAATAAAATTTCTTATACTTTTACAATTGGAAGTAGGTTTACAAGCTGGTGTGAACCTAACACATAATGTCATATTTACAAATCCAGTACATTGGTATTCATATAAAAAAGTGCTTCATTAATTTAATTAAAATCATTTATTGGACATCATCATTTGCCTGCAATATTGAAATGAACCAAGAAATTTCCTATTGACAGTGAGTGTATCATGCAATATTAATATTAGAGAGCTATCTTGTGTATAAATATAATGTCAACCAAACAATAAAATAAAGAATGCATTTAAATAAAGCCTTATTCTATGATGAGAATTAGAGGTTGAGAAATATGAAAATATACCTGGCTCATTTTCAAGCCATAAAGGCTGACAAATATACATCTAATGTTTAGCTCACTTTGAAGATTTAGAGGCTGATAAATATAAAATAATATGATTGGGAATAGTACTGTAATAAAAACTCTGAAGTACCAATAGAACATGACAACTTCAAAACAATGAAAAATTCCCCAATCATCACCAAAACAGAAAACACCATGATCAACCGCTAATAAACTCTTAAAATTAATTTTGGTTTCTAACTATATTTTGTTTTTCTATAGATGCTTAATCAATAGTGCCAAGAATAGAGTGATATCATTTAAAATCTGAGCTCTGACATTTTTTTAACTATTCTTTTATTGCCATTGCTGGAATGTAGAGTATGAATTTCAATTTAAATATGACACAATAATTTTGAAACTTCTATCAAACTATCAAGACAGTATTTCCATATTTTAACAATCCTTCAATATTGAATGGAACATTTTTATTATACTTGGTTCATTTTCCATGAACGTTTCTTAACCATTGTTTTAGCATTTGAATAGTACAATTCATTTTATAAAAAAACAAGGTTTTTTTCAATGCTCAGTCATATCTACTTTTGCAATATGTATTATAAATTATTTATTCATTTTCCTTTATCAAGTACCCATTAAAAAGGCAAGATCATCAATTAAGAAGCCATCTCAATCAAAGGATTATACCTTGCCTCTCTCTAAATATTTTTAATCAATATGTAGATTCTCACTTGTAATGACCTGTATTATATCTATCATATAGTAACTATTTTATTTACAAAAAATGAATATACTTGGGTCTCATAGACAGGTTCCTCAGAAAATGTACACAAAAAAAATGCACAAAAATAGATTTAACTTATTTTGAAAAATGGGGGATATGTACTGTATTTTTTGAAAATCGTATAAAAGCAACAATGTAAAATTACTTTAAAATTTGCATTTAAAAAATAAAATAAAATATGACTAATAAAAAATTTCAAATTTGAAAAAAATTGATACAAGACAAACTTTTTTTTTACTTTTTTTTATTAATGACAGTATTTAATTTTATTCAAAACAATATATTTTTATGTGTAATTTACAGTATTTTACATTTTTTTCATACATGTATAGTATTTTAATCATTATCTCTAATTAAAGATATGCAAGTTCTTTGTGAACTAGTAAAACATCAGATTCTTCACAAGAGAAAATACAACTAGCTCCAACTTCATTTTTTAATTGCTCTTATAGTATAGTCACCCAAACTAAAATGTTTTCCAATTGCTGTTGATCCTTCCCATTTTGCTAAGTGATCTAAAATTGAAATTTTTGTTTCCAAAGAAATTAATTTTCTTGTGTGATTTTTTCTCTCCATTATGGTAAAAAAAAACAACTTAGACTTATGATAATAAAAAGTCACCTACTCATCACTATTGGGCAAAATTTAATTAAAACTAAGAATTAAAAATTAAATTCTTATTTTTCTCTTTAATTTTTTAATTTTCAATTCCATTTAAAAATCAATTTTCATTGTTTTGCATCATATTAATTTCAGATCTTGTTACATAAATTTTAAATTGTTAATTATAATTAAGAATCAGATTTTAATTTTTAATTGCCAAATTTAATTGTGCCCACTATTGTTACTCATCTTTTAAAAATAAATTTGCAGACTTTAAATGATTAATTGATTAAGTACTTTTTTTTAAAAAAAAGCAAAAATAGAATGTGATTTAAAATGCAAAAACAACAACATGCATAGTATACACATCTATAATGTTTGAACAGATTTGCATTATAATCTTGTAAAATTTATTGCTTGTGGACACTAAATGTACTCTTTTTTAAAAAGCAAAAATAGAATGTGCTTTAAAATGCAAAAACAACAATATGCATAGTATAGGTATCTATAATGTTTGAACAGATATGCTTTATAATCTTGTAAAATTTAATGTATGTATATAAAATGGGGAAATCCTGATTTTAAGTGAATTATGAATTTCTTTATTGCATAAAATCTATTATAATACTATTATAAACCACTTAAAATATTGAAATTATTAGATGGAAGATAAACTCTGATAATGTGCTATTACTTTAAATATGTGTGAGAGCGCAAAATTTATAATATTTAAAGTAATAGCACATTATGGGAGCTCAATTTCTGATCTAATAATTTTTATTGCATAAAAGAAAACTACATACAAAAATATTAAGAAGAAACATGAACCACATTTAAAAAATTTGCATAAAACAAGACCTGGGTGTATTTCATTTTGTGCTTTCTAGATCTACTTTTTTATTTTCATCCTCACATAACTAGTTCTTGAACTTAATGTCTTATTGGACACTTTACCTAGCATAATAATGTGCCTATGCTCTGGGTTTCTCTTTTTTAGTTCCCTAAATATTAATTTGTACAGTTTAGACAAGGCAAATCTCTCCATACAGTAGTGTCACCCTGTGCCAACCATAATAATCAATGCATGCCAGAAGGCTTGTGCATAAAATCCCTATCTAGTGCCTACTCATCCAATATCCCCAGACTAGTTTCTGTCTAGTAGCCTTCATCAGTGAGAAGCCTTGGATCTGAGAGCACTGACATCCCTTGATTACTCTGGTTGGCACAGGGTGGCACTACTGTATAAAGAGTTTTGCCTTGTTTAATAACAATTATGTGCTAGTATAAGAGATGGTGATCATGTGATATTTAGTGGTTTTGTACAATTTACTAATACTTTTACTAGATCCCTTACCAAACAAATTACTTTTATATTTAACTATATTAAAGTAAACTTCTTGATCATCCATTTTTTAAATATGTAAATAACTTAATTCATTTTTCAAATCATACATTTTTTCACTCTTATTTTTATTGTATGTGAACTCAGATGTACAATCAGCTATCTAAGGCTCTTGTGGCGAATTTATCAATACTATCAATATACTGAACACTTTTATTAACTGACAATCGGGCATTTATCACTGTCTTAATTTGCATCATCTAACTTAGATATATCTATCTTTGATGGTTCTAAGATTATATCACATCTAGCTTTATTATTATTTCTAACTTTGTTTATCAACTGGGCATTATCATCTTTTGCTTCCAGAAAAAAAAATCATTTTTCTCTCACTACTTCATTTTGTTTTTTCATTTGCTCTCTACATTTTGGGAACATGCTTTTTATATCTGTATTTTGTTCTTTCATTTGTTTAACATTTTTTTATGTTCTCTTTATTTGTTTTATGATCTTCACTTCGTTTTTCAAATGTTCCATGCCATTGTATGCTTTGTGGTTTGAAATCTTCACTTTGTTTTTCAAACTTTCTGATTAATTCTGTTTTGTGTTTTAAGAGCTTCTTTTTGTTTATACCACATTTCAATTTTTTTATTCAATTTTGTGAACATGCTCATGATCATGTTTTTAAACTCACTATTATAAGTCTCAGTTTTACATTCCTGAACCTCCATTTTTGCTTTAACTTAGGTATATATATATATATTGTAATGAACAATTGAACAAACATATTATGCTGACCACATTGCGGTGTCCAAATGTAATGGAACATACTTTTACTCCATTATACCAATCATCAGTTAACTGGGACCTACAGTTTGTGGTGCCAAATGTAATGGACAATATATCATATAAACATATTATACATCAAATGTAATGGAACATCAATATATGAGAAGAAAATAATGCTTCAAACATTGGATGATAAATGTAATGGAATATATGTAATCTAAATGAATCCAATTGTTGAGAAAGCCTAATATAATAAATTGTATAATTTAAATGAAGAAAGATAAAATTATCCCAGTTATATTTAAATAAATTGTTTATATGCCCTTCCAACTAGCTATACATGAAATAAATCTAAAATCATACAGAGCAATGAGATCTATCCTTATAATTTATTCTCAAGATTGATATGACTAACTAATCAAATATATATCAGAAACAAAGGGAATTCTATTAAATCCAATATACACATCCAATAAGTAAATTTATGTATATCTAAACATATCAATGAATAATAATATGTGTAAGTAACTTAAAGACTAAATAATAAGTGAAATACGAAGTTATCCTCTATTAAATTGTGAATTCAATTAATTTCATAATGACTCTGGCACTAAAAGAAAAATAAGAATAAAATATTAATACTCTTTCAAATAAATTACAAAGGCATTACTTATAAAACAAATAGTACATCCTTTATTTTTATATTATGGTTTAATTTTAGGTAGTATCAATGTTTTAAATACAAACCCAAATACAAACACAAACACATATATATATATATATATATACTTGCAATAAGTATATATATTAAAAAGATAAAGACATATGTGTGCTTAACAAGTATGCATTAATATAAACACAAATCCATATTAATATTTTTCAAATATTCAAAATTAAAAAAAAAAAATTATATCCAGCAAATATAAAAATTATTGTTTAGGTCTACATAAGAATTATTATATGAAGTTAAAAAAAAAATGAAAATAGATAAATAAATATAAAAAAATTTTCTAATAAAATTTACGAATATAAATTTCATTTATTAATATATATATATATATAACAACTCATATGCAACCCAAACCTATACGCCATATTTTAAAATTTTAAATTACCTAAGAATTAACTTTAACATTCGTTAAATGTTTGTTGTTTTTAGAAAATAAGATGCTTGAATTGAATAGAATGATATTTATAAAAACGTTTTATTTTTTATAATTAAAAATAAAAGTCAAAAAAAAATATCGATCTCAAAAATATATATATATCATTTATATTAATAAAATTATTTACTACTTTTCAAAGTTTTACTTGATTATTTTTCTTTTCAAAAGTCAACTTGTTTCGTTGTTTTATTCCTTTATTTGTTTGTTATTAGAATGCATTCTATCTAAAGTTAAATTGAAGAAATACCACGTTAAAAAAAATATTGGTTTCCAAATGCACATATATACTTCATTTTTTTTTAAATTTCTCTCCTTGAAGAAAAATAATAATTGCCATGTTGAATCCAATATATTAATTAATTTTAGTTACTTCCAGATTGTTATTAGATTGACCATTATAGATTCCAGATAGCTATATCAAATTTCGGCTTCAGACGCGGTGAGATTCATGTGTTGAAATTTGCTTAGTTTTTCTTTTTAAACTGCCTTGGAATAAATGAAAGGAAACAGCACAGCTCCCTGGCTGCAATATATATATATATATATATATATTAGCCAGTCATGCTTTATGTATTGATTACAGAAATTTATCTTATTCCATTATTCTTAAGAATGGCAATTTTAAAGAAACAAAGTACAACAAATTTTTATCCTTCAGTTTGTTTAATCACTATCTTAATAATAATGGCTTCTTTTTGTTGCTGCTGTTGTTCCACGTGCTAGCAAATGCTGTTTTGAAAACCATTGTTACATATGTTTTATTTTAAACAATTAACATTCAAAAAAAATATTAACCATATAAAAAAATATTAAATCGAAAATTTATTTGACAGCTTTTAAAATATATATATACATAAATAATAATATTGCATTTTTTAATAATCACTACAAATAAAATAATCTTTTTTATAATCAACAATTTATATGTCTTTATTTATCTATAATAATTAAATATTCACAGCGATGTACTATCAACATATAAATAAAATAATAAATTCAAACAACTATAACTAATAACCATAAACAATAATACTACTTCATATATAAACATCAACTCAAAGAGATTTTTTTTAATAACAAATGATTTTTAAAATATAGATAGATTTATCGATATTTACAATACCTCCTAATCCACCGAAAAAAAAAATGTCTTTGCAAATAACTAATGAATTATGAGATATTGAAAAAAAAAAACTTCTCAAATTTGTAATCTTTCTAAGAACTAATATGGTTTAAAGAATATTACTTTTCTTATTAATAACCATATTCATTTGTTCATATATATCTTTCAGATCATCTAGATCTTTGTCCAAGTTTTCTTTAAAAAATAATAATCAAAAGTACCTTTTAATTTCCAGTTTGTTGAACTCTGTAAAGAAGTTTGCTTTGATTTACAAGATTTTTATATAACGTTTTGGTATAATTCAATTGCTTTTGAATAATTTTGGGATCAGTATCTAAAGATTTTGCTATGATCTCCTTAGATTCTGCCTCTATATCCTTTACATAAATACTAACTTGATCATAAGCACTAACATAATTCTTAATTTTATTAATAACAGTTGCTATTTTATCAGATAATCTATTACCTTTCATTTGACTATCTTGATAAACATCATCGGCTTGAGTAAGTCTTTGTTTTAACTCACTTGTTCTATGTTCAATTGAAAACAATACTCTGGGAAATTTTGAATGGTATTCATTCAAATTTTCTAAATAATCCTTTAAAAATTGCAAATCAGATTGATGTGATACAACTTCAGCATTAAAAATTTCTGAAAATCATTTTGAAAATCATTCTGTTCTATATTAATTCTTTTCAGCTTAACTCTAGGTTTACTTAAATTTTTTCCTTTAGCTATATTTTCTCGAAGAAAATCTTTATTAATCATATCATCACTTATTATTTTAAGTTTAATTTTAGCTTTGCCAATTTCTTTTTCCTCATCAATCCTCCTTCTACCAAGATTCAGATCAAATATCTTTTTACTCATTCTTTTAAATTTTACCTTTGCTTTCCCTACATCTCTTTCTTTGTCAATATTCTCTCTAAGAAAATCAATATTATTTATTATTCCATCTATAACTTTAAGTCTAACTTTGGCTTTTCCAATATCTTTTATAAAGTCTATACTTCTTTTAAGATAATTTATCTTAATCTCTTCCTTACTTATCCCTTTAAATTTCACTTTAATTTTCCTCATATTTATATTATGATTAAAGATTTCTCTAAGAAATTCCATTTTAATTTTATTTTGGCCTATCTCTACTTTATGTTCTTTCCCTTGTTTTTGTAAATTTGATATACATTCACAATTTTCTAACATAATGGTTTTTATTTGCTCAACTTTTACACCTATCTCTGAAACATCCTTTCGTACCTCTATTTCATAATTTTTACAGGCTTCAATTCCACTACTACTCATATATTCTGAAAGGGTTCTTAATTTTCCTTGAATTTGATCTAGTTTAACATCTATTTCATGTATACCATTAGAAGTAACATCACTTACTACATTAATCCATTCATTTATATCTTGTAATTTATTAACATCAATCACCTGTTCCTCTTGTTGCAATCCCACAGCAACTTTAACTTCAGCAGAGATAATTGTATGAATATTTTTAAATAAAGATTCATTATCAATTTTCACTGCTTGAAATTTATCCCACAATACTTTGCTATCATTAATAATCCTTTTCTCAAATTCCCCATGCTCTTTCTTAGACTCTTCAAATCTGGCTATAATTCCTTGACTTTCTTCCCTCATTTCACTACTTATTTCTTCAAATTTTGCTTTCAAAGAATTAGCTTCAACCATTGTCTCTTCTCTGTATTTTTCCATTTTTTCCTCAAATTTTATCTCTAATCTCCTAACACTATCATCTACCAGCACTTTTAATTCAACTTTTAATCCCCTAGAAAGTTCATCAGAGTTGGTTTTCATCTCAGCACTAAGTTCCTCTTTTAGTTCATCAGAGTTGGTTTTTAAACTAGCCTCTAGTTTCTGGGAAAGTTCATCAGAATTTGTTTTTAAGTTGGTTTTCATCTCAGCTCTAAGATCTGCTTTTAAGTCTGCTCTAATTTTTTTCATAAAATCTCTTAAATCCAAATCACCACTAACTGGCATTTATTAAAACTACAATATTATATACTCATACAAAAAAAATCTAAGATATAGATATATTTCTATGTAGTAATTACCACAGATCAAGGGATCACCATCTCCAATCATTATCCCAACAAGCAATTACTCACCTAAGCAAAGTACAAGCCTTTTAATTTTGATATACATAGTAGCTATCCAACAATCTAAATTTCAGTTGTTTGAACTCATGAACTTCTTTGTTTTTATATTAAAAAAATCTCATCTATCACCATGACTTCTACAATTTCTCTCTCTCTCTTTATTATATATATATATATATATATTATATATATATATAAAAAAAAAAAAATAAAAAAAATATATAATTAATATATATATATAGAGAGAGAGAGAGAGAGAGAGATCACTAGCTAACATTTATTTATATATAATGATAAGGAAGATTCTACCCTTATACAATATTGAAATGTGAAAATTTCATATCAAATTCAATATGATGTTGAAATATTTAAAATATAATAAAATGTTCACATGCCTTGAAAATAACTAATTCAATAATATTGTGAGATAACTTTCGCACTCAAGATAATGGTAGTTAAGCATAAACTTATTAAATTGATACCTATAAATTTTCTGGACCTTAAAAATTAATACCATTTTATATAGATAAAAAAAATCAACTTCACTAATTATTTACTCTAGTGCCCCAAACATTATTTTACTAAAATTGTACTAATGTAATTTGTCATCAACAAACATTCACTAATTGAAATTTATGTTTAAAGGTCACTTATAATGGAAAATAAAATATTGATATGTTTGTTTTTTAAACCCTAATTGATAATCAATGTAATAGATTATTTGTCATCAAGAATAATCAATTAACCGAGCCCCAAAGTTTGGTGCTATATATATTTAGGTTATATACTCATCCATTCCTCTAAAGATTTGACAGATACTGACAGCCAAAAGAATGATTAGCATTTCACAATTTTGAGATAGATAAAAGAATTCAATCACTGCTCTTAAAGCATACAATGTTCCATGAACACTCAGATGATCATCACATTTCACTCTCTCTAAGCTACTACAACCCATAATAGTTTTCTACAAACACTATTGCACTGCCCTGATTACATCTAAGTCTTAGGGGCTATTATTTATAAAATATGACCTTGCTCATCTTTTTGAGTCTTAGAAGCAAATATTATACATATATCAAAAAGAACTATACCTTACTCTCTCTGGAGTCTTAGAGATAAAATCATGTCAGGACTACTGTTAACTGCTTCATGATAAATAATAACTAACATCACAATTTGGGTTGGAGCAGTGAATGAGATCAATCGGACACAAGTGACATGAATACATCACACCCTCAAGACAATGATAAAAATTCCCTATCCAACATCAATACTTGCAACAAAACCAACCAAACTCCAACAATCAAATATCCAATACAACCGTCAAAATTATGGATTTTCTACAACACAAATTTTCCAAATATGGACAAAATTATTACTCTATAATTTAATGCCATCAATATAATTTTTAAATTGAAATTAAGCTGTTTCATGACTGTATATTATCTCTCATCATAAAAAAATGCAATAACAACCATCACCATCTAAACCTAAGGCCAAAATATTTCCATATATATAAAAAAAAATTAAACACACAAAAATGCTTCTCTTTCTTTAAGCTATACATCTCACATCAATATATATATATATATATACTACACATCTCTCAGGTATGTGGTGTATTTCAAGCCCTAATTAGCTTATTTTGAGCCCTAGTTGTTGCGCCAAATGTAATGGAACGTACTTTTACTCCATTATACCAATCATCAGTTAACTGGGACCTACAGTTTGTGGTGCCAAATGTAATGGACAATATATCATATAAACATATTATACATCAAATGTAATGGAACATCAATATATGAGAAGAAAATAATGCCTCAAACATTGGATGATAAATGTAATGGAATATATGTAATCTAAATGAATCCAATTGTTGAGAAAGCCTAATATAATAAATTGTATAATTTAAATGAAGAAAGATAAAATTATCCCAGTTATATTTAAATAAATTGTTTATATGCCCTTGCAACTAGCTATACATGAAATAAATCTAAAATCATACAGAGCAATGAGATCTATCCTTATAATTTATTCTCAAGATTGATATGACTAACTAATCAAATATATATCAGAAACAAAGGAAATTCTATTAAATCCAATATACACATCCAATAAGTAAATTTATGTATATCTAAACATATCAATGAATAATAATATGTGTAAGTAACTTAAAGACTAAATAATAAGTGAAATATGAAGTTATCCTTTATTAAATTGTGAATTCAATTAATTTCATAATGACTCTAGCACTAAAAAAAAAATAAGAATAAAATATTAATACTCTTTCAAATAAATTACAAAGGCATTACTTATAAAACAAATAGTACATCCTTTATTTTTATATTATGGCTTAATTTTAGGTAGTATTAATGTTTTAAATACAAACCCAAATATAAAAAAAAATATACATATATACTTGCAATAAGTATATATATTAAATAGATAAAGACATATTTGTGCTTAACAAGTATGCATTAACATAAACACAAATCCATATTTATATTTTTAAATATTCAAAATTTAAAAAAAAATTATATCCAGCAAATATAAAAATTATTGTTTAGGTCTGCATAAGAATTATTATATGAAGTTAAAAAAAAATAAAAATAGATAAATAAATATAAAAAAAATTTCTAATAAAATTTACGAATATAAATTTCATTTATTAATATATATATATATATAACAACTCATATGCAACCCAAACCTATACGCCATATTTTAAAATTTTAAATTACCTAAGAATTAACTTTAACATTCGTTAAACGTTTGTTGTTTTTAGAAAATAAGACGCTTGAATTGAATAGAATGATTTTTATAAAAACGTTTTATTTTTATAATTAAAAATAAAAGTAAAAAAAAATATTGATCTCAAATATATATATATATATATCATTTATATTAATAAAATTATTTACTACTTTTCAACATTTTACTTGTTTATTTTTCTTTTCAAAAGTCAACTTGTTTCGTTGTTATATTCCTTTATTTGTTTAATATTAGAATACATTCTGTCTAAGTTAAATTGAAGAAATACCACGTTAAAAAAAAATATTAGTTTCCAAATACACATATATACTTCATTTTTTTTAAATTTCTCTCCTTGAAGAAAAATAATAATTGCCATGTTGAATCCAATATATTAATTAATTTTAGTTACTTCCAGATTGTTATTAGATTGACCATTATAGATTCCAGATAGCTATATCAAATTTCAGCTTCAGACGGATGAGATTCATGTGTTGAAATTTGTTTAGTTTTTCTTTTTAAATGCCTTGGAATAAATAAAAGGGAACAGCGCAGCTCCCTGGCTGCAATATATATATATATATATTAGCCAGTCATGCTTTATGTATTGATTACAGAAATTTACCTTATTCCACTATTCTTAAGAATGGCAATTTTAAAGAAACAAAGTACAACAAATTTTTATCCTTCAGTTTGTTTAATCACTATCTTAATAATAATGGCTTCTTTTTGTTGCTGCTGTTGTTCCATGTGCTAGCAAATGCTGTTTTGAAAACCATTGTTATATATGTTTTATTTTAAACAATTAACATTCAAAAAAAAATATTAACCATATAAAAAAATATTAAATCGAAAATTTATTTGACAGCTTTTAAAATATATATATACATAAATAATAATATTGCATTTTTTAATAATCACTACAAATAAAATAATCTTTTTTATAATCAACAATTTATATGTCTTTATTTATCTATAATAATTAAATATTCACAGCGATGTACTATCAACATATAAATAAAATAATAAATTCAAACAACTATAACTAATAACCGTAAACAATAATAATACTTCATATATAAACATCAACTCAAAGAGATTTTTTTAAAAATAACAAATGATTTTTAAAATATAGATAGATTTATTGATATTTACAATATATATATATATAAACGAAATTAGCTACTAACTTTCTATAAATTTAAAAAAAAAAACTTTTATAGAAACTCTTCATATTTCTTTTATTTATTTAATAATTAGAATGCTTACCTCTCTTTTCATCATGCAACCTTTCTAGAACTGCAAAGTACTTTAATTTTAATGTCTTATATTAATTATTAGCCTATTATTATCTCTACCAATATATTGCTGTCACTATTTTTGTCTAAGGCTTTTATGAGCTTATTGATTTATTTTACTTATAACAAAACAAATGATTATTTTTCTCATCCGAATATGCGTATTTCAATGACTAATTTGTATACTTCCGAATTTTAATAATAATAAATATATATATATATATATTTATTTAAACTACATTGAGCTCAATTCCTGTTTGTTTTAATCAAAATAATCCCGGTACCACACCCTCCAAAACCGATATGCACCATCTTTAAACATTTGGTAATGAATTCAGTTAATAATTAAATAATAAAAAAGGATATGTGGCAATTAAATTTTCCTCTAGGACAATTTAGAGACAGCTAACTGGTGATCATGTACATGGTGGAATGATTAAATACAATTTATTTTGACTTCTCAAGTAAATTCTAGTCATGAGTAATGATCAAATTGTGCCTACATAAAAACAAGTTTCCATGCAGATTCAATTATATTTTCTAATCGTTATTATATTAACAGAATAAATAATCAGTTTAGTTCAGATGAGGAATGACAAACACCAAATTCTTAACAACAAACAATAGCTTTAATGAAAGAATAATATTATATGATAATAAAAAATTTATTTACATATTTACAATTAAGAAAATTAAATTATATGGTGATCATGTGTGAGAGGGAAAAATCTTTGTAATTTACAACATCTTTGAGGATAATTACAGAAAGTTCAATTGATTTATCTCAACATCTTCATGAGCTTGCATGCATATTTTGTACCTGTAAATGTGGGAACAAATCCATTAATAAGTGAATTTTAATGTTTTCAAGCAATACAAGCTTTTAACTTCTTTTGGTTCCTTCAGATGTGGTTTTCTTATGTAAATTTCCATTGTAGTTTTCTTCTGAAGATTTAAAATAAGTAGATTTGCATGTTAATTATAAAAATACAATTCCATTGAGTAACTTTAGATGTCTATTTTTTATTCTTTAGCAAGGACATATTAAACATTTCTTCAGTTTTCAATGATAATGAATAGATCAACAGAATCAAGATTCAATTTAAGGCATATTGTTTGTCTACAATTCTATATTTAGCTGCACTATTGGAAAGATCAGGGAAAGAATTAAAAATAACCAATGATCTATATAAAATTTTACAAATATGGAAGTTACTATTATGGAATGATATGATTATTGGCACAGTTCACTACCTTTGAATTATCAATACTTTGAGAGATATTACAGCTTTAAGAGAGATAACTATGTAGACCAATATAATGATACATCTGAGTTTTCTCAATACGTAAAAAAAAATTTTAAACCTTATTAACTAAAACAACTACGTTATGTCAGATTATTAATTTACTATCATCCCAACTTCATATAATTTTTGAATACATTATTTCAGTTTTTTAAACTTTTATTTTTATTTTCAGTTGCTTGATTGGAAAATATACAATGACTTTGCAGATATATTAATAGTTTACTTTTATAAATATCGTTATTATTATAGGAATAAATAAATTAGATCTTGTCAATTAAAAAAGAGAAATAATTACATAAAGAAATTAGGTTTAAGATAGAGGAATTTGGCAGAAATATTTTGAGGAAATATCTAATTCAGTAGATACTTTGCTGATATTTTGGATGAACTGGTACTCATTTTTTATGATTATTAAATTTATAACAAGTTTTAAAAAACAAATTTATTATTTGAACAAAAAGAGTACGATTTTTTCTAATTGCCAACTAAATAATTAAATAAATAAATTATGACTAGATAAAGATCAAAAAAATAATATAGAAAACCAATGCTCTCACAAATATAAAAGAAATGAAGGCAAAATAGTTCAACAGTGGCAGACTCGAAACAGTATAAAGGTGCCAGGAAGTAGGTTTAGGCAATATGTGTCACAGCAAGTAAATGAATCCACACAAGAGAGAGTGATTACATTGAATATATTTCTTGCCTTGGTATTGTATATATTTTTTTCACTGGTAAAAAATATGCTGCAGAGAAATAATGGCAGTTTAAGTCAAATATACATGATATAATAAAGGAAGCTGATGAAAAAATGGAACAAGATTTACAGAAAATTCTATATAAGAAATTATAGAAGACATAGTGTCCCAATTACAAAAACAAATGTAGCAGGGAAAAAATTATAACAAAAAAATATCTGATGATATTAGCAAATAACTGAAAGGATTAATAGAGGGCAGATACAAAAACAGAAATTTAGGCAGAGTATTGTATAAATGATGGAAGATTTAGAAATCAAATAATTAAGAAAATAACTACTGAAAAGACACCCAAGATAGTGTGTGAGAGATCCAAAGAGATGTGGCTAGTTTAATAAATTATATAAAAACTTTCTACAGACTAATAAATGAGGATCAACATAACTGCTTGAAAACCTGAAATAATGAGACAAAAATGAGAATTGTATAGTGACAGTAACAACACAAGTGTGTAAAAGAAAATCCATGCATATAATAAAACTGGATATGTACAATAGCAGAAAGCAGTTTTTGAAATTTAAATGCTGGTGAAACACTAATAGAGAACCTCAAAATTCTAAGTAACCACTTTCCATTAAATGCATTGAGAGGAAAGGAAAAAATGATTGTTGCATATAATTACTCTTAAGATCACTCAAGAATGTAAATTTTTACTAAAGAATCACTCTCCTTTTGCTAAGTAAAATGACAGTCCTAAATTATTTTTGGAACAAAGAAGTTCAAGATAATATCCAATAAGAAGTGATAGAAGAGATATTTTGGCTTTGTAATAGTGAACACTACACCTAATTTTTAGTCATAAATTGTTAAAGTTAAGAATACTTATTAACTGCATTTTAAAAGCCAATTAGTACAATAGTATGCCATAATATTTATGCTATTTAGATAAGAGCAGTTGTTTTTAAGCATTAGCTTAAACCTGAGTATTAGGATCAGGAAGTCAATAACAAAATACAAAATATAAACTTCAATAAATTTAGGAAAAGATCCATAATAGGTTTTACAGAAATAAGGATAATTCATATGTACCACCATACTTTAAAAAAGAAAGAGAATAATCACTAGTACTGTGGAAAGATTTTATAATAGTATAACTACCCAAGCTTAAGATATTATATAGTCAAACTCAGTTACAATCTAGATCTTTATTTCCTGGTATAAACAAGATGATATCTTGATTCATTAACAAAAATAAATAAGGGAATTAAAAAAAACATGTAATGACTAACCATACAAAGTTGTAGTGATAGATTGAAAAGAGTGAGATGTTTTCCAGGAGATCTTCAAGATACTATAGAACTCTGGATTGTAGTATACTGTTAATGTGCACTTTTGAATGTCTAATAGTAATATGGTGTTAGGCTTGTGTTCAGATAATTATGTAATTTTTTGAAGATATTGTGATTATTAAAAGCAACGTATGAAGTCTTCTAGACCAATATTAATCCACTGAAAAGGGCAATTATGTTAAAAAAGGGTTTTAAGAGTCAGCTGATGAATCCATGACTTATTTTTTTGTTTTTGTTTTTATTAATGGATGTCATCTCATTTGCATCCATATGTCAACATGATTATTCTGTCATACTTGAATCTTCTTCTGAAATATTTTGAATGTCTGTGAAGATGTGTGACTGAATAGAATAGACAAAGGGTTGATACAGATTCTGAAAGTTGAGTAACACATCGGGTTTCTTAAACTCTCTACAAGATATTAGCATCAATTATGTAAAAAATTATAAATTAGGATATTTTAAGATGTATGACTTAAATTGACTAATTCATAATTCAAAAACTGAATCCAGAATAAGTTAAACCTTATGACCATTTTTTATTTCAGTATTGATGTGCATGGTGCAGGGATTAATCTATCAGTTATTTAGAATAGATTAATTTAAATACAATAACTGTTCCTCCCCAATGTAAATATTCATATCTTTAATCATAGGCTAACAAATGTTATTAAATTTTTATAATTCAATGCTATAAAAATAATACACTATTACTTTATTAATATAAAATATAATAAAGTATTCAGATTTGTTAAACCTAGTAAAGTTTTAGAAAAATATAAATTCTCTTTTTTATGTTAAAATGTTTTTATTTTTTTTAAATTTCTATTTTGTAATTTCAGAACAAATAATAATTAATTATAAAAAGTTTAGAATTATCTTTTTTTCTTTTATTTATTAGAATGAAATAGTTTTCAATCCACATTCATAAATTTTAGAATTGTAATTAGAAGATAATTTTAATTAAAAAGAAAAAAAAACAGAAGATAAATATAATGTATTTCTATTATCTGTTTGACCCAGTATAAACATGGGGTTGGTTCAATATAAATAGTATTATTATTTTTTTTCTTTTTGTAGTTACTTCACTTAAAATGGTACTTAAAATGTAATTGAACAAATTTTATGCTGGGTCATTATTAAAATCATTTTTAGCAGCAAGTTATTATCATAAGAAAAGTATATTAATAATCTCTGTGAATAAGCAGTTATATACTATTATAAAAGATGAAATACATTTACTGTAACAAATTAAATTTTATAATGAAAGGATGGACCCCTCATTAATTCTTTAGATGTAGCCCATTATATTAAGAAATAAGAACCTACTATATAAATCACCTGGGATGTCTGTGTGTATAAAAATCTGTCTCAAGTGAGAATGATTAAAATAAACTGCGACAAGTAATGAAATCTAGCCTTTGAAATAAATGCTACTAATAAATGATGATAACTGAATTAAAGGCAAAAGCATATTTTGGTTTTTATATTTGGAGTCAAATTAAGTAGAGATAAGAAAAATAAATTTCACAAAAGAAATCTAAAATTTAAAAGCAACTCATCACGATGCTATGAAATTTAAGAAGACACAGTAAATTCTAGGATCATAATTAAAACTCCTCTATTAAGGGAAAAAAGGTCATATCCCAAACTTGATAACACCATTGATTTATATCGCGCCAATTAATATGTAATCGAGCTCAAAAGTCCTAATAGGGTAAGATTTTTATATTTTATTGTTATTATCAGTGTTAGTAATATAGATCTTTTAGTTATATTTAAAACAATTAATTCTTATATACATGAATAATAGTCTGATGTATAAATATTTTTTCTTTTTCTCATAAGTATACTGTGAGTATAGATTTTTGTTTATATATTTCCCCCATCATTTTATTTGTTTATACAGGAATTAATAGATAAAGAAAATGGGAAAAATATTAATGATGAAGTCTTTATAGAACTATTTATCCATTGTCTCATATTCAGAGAAAATGCTTTTTTTTATTTATTTGAGGGTTAAAGTACATTTATATTAATTTTATTTTAATTTATTCAATTGTTCATTTTTACTAAAATTAAATAAATTTACATTTTTTTTCTTATTTATTCTATACAGTATTCCAAAATATATTTGGATACACCGTAGTATAATTTATTACTGTAAAGTGTTTTATTTCCAATATTAATTAGATTGTATGTAAATTAACATCAACAAAAATAAGAGCTAGCATTATGGCTAATAACCGATATCAAAGGTGGAACTATAATTTTCATACTGCTATCGCTTATTAATAAATAAAATCATCATTATAATGCCATACATAAGATAAACAATAAATAAATGATGCTGAGAGTTATAATTGGCCATTCAATGCAAAGCGTGTTTGCTGTTAACCGTTCCATAACATTTAGTGCAATTAACATGTGGCTGGAATAGCACTCTCCAGATACACATTTACCGATTCTCACTTTCTCTTCTATTCTATCTATCTATTTCTATGTCTATATATATATGTGTGTGTGGATGTGTGTTAAAATACAAGTGCATATATATATATATAATTAAAATTTTAAACGGTTTAATATAGATATTATTTAATAAATGGAAAAAGTTATATAAATGAAGTTTAAAACATAGTCAAAGTATATTTATTATTATATAATAAACAGTTATTACCAGTTGGTTTTCTAAAATATGTGCTTCCACTAGTTGTAACAGATTTTTTAGTTGAAATTGTGCGATCTAAACAAAAATACATTATATATATATATATATATGTGTGTGTGTGTGTGTGTGTGTAAATAGATGGATAGATAGATTGATAGATAAGTAGACAGATGATAATTATTTGTATAAATTATCACAAACATTTTTTATCAAATTATATTTTTAATAAATAAATTAAGTAATGTTGTCCCACAATTTTTTCAAACTATAAACATCTCAGTGTTGTTATTATTTTTTATTAAAATGTTAATTAATGCTTATGTTGTAGCTATGGATTCTATCTAAATAAAATAATTGTTAGTCTGCTAAGCCTTCACATATTCGATCAAATTATGTAATAGTTCAATTTTTTAATTGATATATGTGTTCAGGTATAATGAACAATTTAAATCTAAAGTGAGTTATCAATATATGTCCTAGTTAATTTGAAGTTCAATATTATAAAATAGAAGTTTATTATTCTTTTGAAAATTGTTTTTTTTTTTTTAATGTAAACAAAATGAAACGTAAGCTTATATACATTTATAATAATTTAAGCCAGCTATGTTTTATTTTATAAAAAACAATAATAGACTCCAAAGCGTATTACAACCCTATTCTTGTCTGTTGACTTAATATGGCAATGAGCAGAACATGCAGTGCTTAAAAAGTAATACAAATCGTGTGCTAATCTCAACAGTAGAGACATGAGCAGGAAGAACCCAGTTTTTTATGTCACATTACAAAATATTGGATTCAGAGAGTAAAGAACTAACATAAATTTACTCAATATAAAATGATTAATTAATAACATGTAATTATAGTAATTATAACAATACTAATAGTAAGTTTGGAAATACAGCCAGGTTACAAATTCCTAAAAATTGATGAATTTGAATACTTTAACATTGCAGTTCAGTTGTTCATATATATTTATAAAAAAAAAAAACTTTCACAAATATACAATGTTTTAATCAAAAATATATACAAAATGGATTAAAAAATATTTTTTAAAGAACACGCTCTCTAGTACTTTTGATTATAATAGGATTATCAAAAATATAATATGACCAGCAAATCTGTAAAAAGATAAGAATTTGGAGTTGAATATATTTTCTACAAAAAATAAAATATATTAATAAATTATAATTGTGCAATCAAAGTAAGCATATAAATATACAGATCAAAATTATTATAAGTCTAAATTAAAATAACACTTCATGTTCATTTTTTTGTAAAAGTGTTTTACCTAATACATCTATTATTGGCATATGATACTTCACAATTGATTGGTAAAGTCCTTTATGTCTTCATTAGATATTTTATAATTCAAATAAGAATTTATAGACTTCAGAATTTACATTAAAATAAATATATGCACAATATTTTGAGAGGTATTATACTCCCTTCTTTTTTAGAAATTGCTGGCCTGACCAGTGAGAGTATTAGCATGGGAATCAAATCTGGACCCTTAGATTCTTTAATACTGAATTTTAAGGTAATGCTCGAACCAATTGAGCCATCTTTCTAGTCGGTTAAAGTGTTAGCATAAAATTCAATATTGAAGAATCTAAGGTTCCAGGTTTGATTCCCATGCTAGGACTATCACTCATGAAACCAGCAACACTTGATGAAGAGGAGAAAATAATACATCTCAAAACATTGTGTATATAGTAACCTGTGTGCTATAACTAAAAGTTGAATGTATTTGGAATATTTAAATAAAATTATTTTTTCTAAAGTCATTCAAAACTTATATTAGATGATGGAAATAATCCATCATCATCATCATCATCATCATCATCATCATCATCATCATCATCATCATCATCATCAATAATAATAATAATAATAATAATAATAATAATAATAATAATAATAATAATAATAATAATAATAATAATAATAATAATAATAATAATAATAATAATAATAATAATAATAATAATAATAATAATAATAATAATAATAATAATAATAATAATAATAATAATAATAATAATAATAATAATAATAATAATAATAATAATAATATAGTTCTTTTAGTTGTAAAGTGATGTAAAAGTCTTTGGAGCTAAAAAGAAGACAAAAGAAAAGGTGAAAGATTTTTTTCCTATTACTCAGATATCCAAAGAACTGAAGGAATTAATTAATAATTAACTTCTCAATTTTGAGCTGCTCTCACCTCATAATTAATTTGCTAATTATTCTGTTTTGGATTTAATGCATAATATATTAAGAGATTCAATACAAATAAATCATTGCTTCAGTTCGTGAAACAATGTTATTTAAAGTTGCACTCGTAATACAAAAGACCCAAAGAATAAAAATATTGGATGCTAGGAAAATGGATAAAAGTGAATAGAATGTTTTAGAAAACTATTTGATTCAAACAATAATATTATCATCATCATTATTATTATTATTATTATTATTATTATTATTATTATTATTATTATTATTATTATTATTATTATTATTATTATTATTATTATTATTATTATTATTATTATTATTATTATTATTATTATTATTATTATTATTATTATTATTATTCTTCTTCTTCTTCTTCTTCTTCTTCTTCTTCTTCTTCTTATTATTATTATTATTATTATTATTATTATTATTATTATTATTATTATTATTATTATTATTATTATTATATTTCTTCTTCTATTATAAAATTTTATCAATGTAATTGTTAAATTTACTATTATTTTGAGGATACCTTTTTATATTTATTTTTTCATTATTAGTTTTAAAAAAAAATTCAATTCTAAGATTAACAATTTTAAAATGAAATAATATTAGCCATATTTCAATTAAATATTAACAACTCTGATGTTATACAAAAGCTTTAACAAATGGATTTAAATATATTTATCTGCATTTAGTGATGCTATTCTGTTTATAATTTGTGTTTTTATAAGAAACATAAATAAAATAAGAAAAATACACACTTATAGATATCAATTGTTAAATACGTATTTTAATGTACAGCAATCATATATATATATATATATTGTACAGGATAGAAAATCCATCCTTACTTTTTGAAGTTCTAGTATGGTTTTAAAAAAAATGTTTTTGATATTGTTTTACTTAAGGAATTGTAAATAAGTTGTTAGTGTTATTGTTATTAAATGTTTTATTGTTATTTAGTTCAGGTTTATTTATTTATTATGATATGCATTGTTTTGAGATAGATTGTTATAATGGCAATATATATGTGTATAATTATGAGTGTGTGTATAATGAAATAATCATTATCAGGAGTATTTAAATTGCTAAATATATTGTACATTTATTTATTTATTTAAAATTATAAAAGATATAGTAATATTATTCTGGTTGTTTAAATATTCATTTGGTTTGTAAATTACAACATAAATTTTTCAATGTAATATATATGCATTTTTTTTTATTATTGACATTATTTTTTTTTGTTATAAAAAAATATATTTTAAAATTGCTAAACAATAGTGTTAAAGAATTTTTTTAATCAGCACATGATTTTACAACAATGGGATAGGACTGGCTATGAAACTCAGGAGAATAGTCATTGTTATTATTATTACTACTTAATAAGAAAAAGCGAAGGAAGAAAAAAGACATAACTTTCGTTCATTATTTCTCCAAATTATTATCATAATTTCATTACAATATTTATTGGATTAAGGTTTATTATTAAAGATGATTTGCTAAGTACAACTTTTATCATTTGGGGCAATTTGCCTCTTCTTTTTGCCAATATATCACCATTGGAGCCTAGTAAAACATAAAATCTAAAAGTAAACCAGCGTTCATAAATAAGTTTAAAAAAATAGCTATTTGTAATTATATATCCTAGTATAATTTCCAAATTTCTTACTGATCCAAAGTAATCTTCAACTTAACTGGTACATAATTGAATATCAAGGAAATTATGGAAATCAATTGTTTTAACAACAATAAACAAATCTATTAATTTATTTATAATATGTACATATTTTAACATCACTTCAAGCCATTTTAGTGAAATTGCTTGAAATAACTGGCTGATGTGAAAATGACTGGACACTAAAGCAGTTAGATGGTAACAAAAAATTATCTTATTTTTCTTTTATTGTCTATTTTTTATGTAACATTTAAATATATTCTTTATGAAAGAATATACAACTGAAATCTTTGGAAACTAACTTACAAATTTCTTTTGAATGTTAAAATTTTAAGAATGATGAAAGTCGATTTTAGTATATATGTTTGTTTATTTATTTTAAAGACATTTTATAGCTTAAATATATATATATATATATAATATTTAGATTTTTTTTTTTTACTTTTTATTTGATTCACATTTGCATACAGGTGTACTAAATAACAAAAGTCATTTGTTAATTTAAATTGGAAAGTAATAAATTATATTTCATTGCACAGAAATTGTATACATTTACAAATTTATAGAACTGTATTTATAAATAATATCATTGTTTAATAATTATCTTAGTTCTTCAATCATTATTCTCATAATTTGGTTGCATTTTATTCATGTCCATTAAGTCTTATAAGTTAAAATATTTAATATTTCATACTTCTGTGCATTATACATTAGTGCCAATATTTCATATGCTAGTCATTATACTTATTTATTTTTTAGTCAGTTGATTTTCAAATTTATTTGTTGGTGCAGACATTACTAATTCTTTATTAAGGTTAAAATTATAGTTATAACTTTAGTCCACTATTGTCAAGTTTTTATTTTTGCATTGTTAGTTGTAGAATAGCCTTAGTATGTCAGGCCTTATTTATTATAGTTATTATTATTGCTGGATGGAGCAGATAAATTCCCCATCTGTATTGTAGTTATCCATGAGTTGATAGTGCTTATGTTTCCAGTGATTGTAATCACATAATTCTAGATACCTATTGTTGTTATTTTTGGTGAGCCTCTCCATATATTTTCCTGATGCACTGACACAAATATCCAGGCATCCTATTTTACCTCAAATGTAGGTGTTATTTTGGAAGCCACCATGCTTTTGATATATTTATGCTAGTTGCATTATGGAGTCTTCTTGTTAGGCCTATCACTTATGAAGTTTAATTAAACTAAATTTTCCACCATAGTAGGTGAGGTTGCTTGTATTTTAATATGTAATGTCAAGATAAGTTTGTTAAAGGATGTTATTCCTTTAGGATACACTTAGTTATGTTAATGCTTTAATGTATAAGAATGTCTGTGTTTTGTGCTATCATGATTTGTAATCATTCACAAACCAACCAACAATGTTTTGTAATTGTAAATGTTTGAATTTATAAGCATATGGTCAGTTGGTATAATCCACACTTGTTATGTATGTGTTACAATCATCCAGAACTTTTCCAACGAAGATGTAAATCACTTAGTTATTTTTAAATGTTTATTTAGTTGATTTACATTATGTGGACATTGAATTTATAACTTATGTGAGTATAAATGACTTCTGATAAATGGTCTATTCATTGAATCCATTTAATTCATTTATTTGGTTATTTGCAATTTTAAATAGGTATTTATTTTAAAAAAATGTATTAAAGTAATACATTTATAACTTAAATTAATAATGCAACAAGATATCTCAAACTTGTTTATATAAGACTTCATTTTTGCACACAATATAGAAATTTTATTACAAATTAAAAATATATTTGATAAAAAATATGAAGATTAAATAAAAACTTTGAATATTGCCCATACCATGTACTTTTGTTTGTTCTTGTTTATTTATTTTTGTTTATCATTAATAAAGTTTGTTTTCTATTATATTTATTTATTTTGGTATTAATTTATTATTGTTTTCTTTGTGGTTCTAGTTCTTTTAATTTGGGTTTTATAAAAATTATCAGAAATTCCAAAGCATTGTACTATCACTTCATTATGCAATATTTTTCATTATTACCGATATAATAATCAGAACATTGTCTTATAGTCTGCATTTCTGATATGCCTGTCAGAAAGACTAGTATAATGAGAGTAGGCAGATCTATTAGGGATAAGTATTTGGCAATTATTCTGATTTGCATGGCCACATAAATTAGAAAATAAACTTTGATATATATATATATATATATATATATATATATATATATATATATATATATATATATATATATATATATATATATATATATATATATATATATATATATATATATATATATATATATATATATATTGTGCCCTTTTGTATGGGTCACCATTTAATTTTGTGCTAATCTATTAAAAATTTTAAAATTAAGATATATTTGAATATGTGATGTTGATTTTGCTTATGGTAATATTTCAAAAGATTTAATGAAAGCAATCTATGAGTATTTGATATGTAAAATTGTGCTGATATTGAGAGAGACATTTTAAAATGATGATGATTATAATATATAGTTGGAAAAATGGCTATAATCAATACTGCATGAATATATTTAATAAATAGGTATTTAAAGCTAAAAGTGTTTAAAAGACAAGTTAAAATTAAATGCATATGTTTGTTGTTGATAAAATAATATTATAAGAGAATATAAATATTTTAATTATTGTAAGTACTTAAATAGAAGATTGATATTTGATTTTAATAATATCGAATAATTATTTTAAAATCTATTATAATATCTTATTTATTTAAAAAATATTTATTTTAAAAAATGCAATTGTTAGTTTATTTTTAGACGATGATAAGCGTTTCTTGTGTTATAAAGAACAGATGTTATACACACACATGCTTGGAAGTTATCTAATAAAGTTGCAAAACTATTTTAAAAAAATCATGTTATAAATTTATAAATAATACGTGAGTTATCACGAGATAAAATAAAGATAAATCAATGTAGAATATTAAATCTGATTTTAAAATATTGTTTTAAAAATATGACGTATAAAAAATATTTAGTTTATTTAAAAATAATCTTATAAAAGTTAAAATTAAAATCAAGTGAAATAATATATTTTTTAAAAGTGTTTAATGGATTTAAATAAACGATAAGAATTATTTTAAAAAATGTAATAATGTAATAAATATTAAATATTAAATAAGTCATTATTTATTTTTAATTTTGTGTTGTTGGTAAATATGTAAATAAGCCAGCAAATTGATTGTTTAAATGTACCAATCAAATGGGAAGTTTCTTCCGGTATAAAAGCTCAGTTCAATTGTTAGGAGGGGACTTCGTGATTGAATTATCAAGTTAATTGTGCTATTTAAAAATAGCTAAGTAAATTTATAGACGCTCTAAAATCATTTTTTAAAAATTACAAGAGTGTCGTTATAAATAATCTCTAAAAGTTTTAAATAATAGACATGCAGTGTTAACTTAATTTTTTCCCTATCGGTCTTCTCTAAATTGAAGCTCAATTTGCAAGCAAATGGTCATGGGAACATCATATATAATGAAAATATATCGGAAACTTTACCCTAGAAATATGACAAACGCTGGATTAGTTCGGAAAATTACGAGATGGAGAAAAGTAGTATTTTGGACAGTATATAATTTTAAAAGCTAATTAATAGTGATTATTAGAAAATAGATATTTTAGAGAATAAAATACTTCTTATGAAGAAAGTATTTTTGCAAGCTATAAATTTAAAAATATATCTTAAGTAAAGATATTAAAAATGAAAGTAGTTTTATAAATACTTGCCTTGTTAAGTCTTTATGTTTTAAAAGACTGAATGTTGATAATTTTAAAAGCAAGTCAATTGAAATATAATTAGCTAAAAATCTTAATATAATGGGATTATTATATTGAAATAATTTAAACGCTGGCCGTTTATAAATAAAGAAACTTATTCTTACCTGGATGTTTTGTTTAAAAATGCGCAAGAAATATGTGGACGTCCCAGTTAATTTAAAATAATTAAATGATAATTTTTCATAAAACTAAAGACTAAGCTAAGATAATAACTTTTGAATAATATTTTAAAAATAACTAAATCAGGATCCTATAAACTATTTTAATTTTATTTTATTTCTTATGGAAAAATTAACTTTTATTTTGTTTTAAAAGAACGTTTTCGTTTTTCATAAACTTTTAAAAAACACGTGGTGGACCGGAAACAGGAAATGGTGTTCTAGTGAATATGTGCCTACGATTAAAGAACTTTATGGTGAAAAGGAAACATCGCTGGAATTATGTAATATGAATTTTGTTTATTTATCTAATATAAAAGTTAAATAGTATTAATCTATTAAAAATAAGATAGGTACATTTCTTAAAATAATAACTAAAGTAATATAATAATTAATTGCATAAGTTTATTTTATAATTAATATAAAACGTAATATGTTAAAGAATGATCGTGAGTGTAAATGTGAATTATTTTATGAAGCTGTAATTCCGAAGAATATTGGAAGATGGACTGTACATTAAATCATTATTGATGGTAAAAATTGTATAATAATAATAATTTTAATGTATTTAATATGTTTTCTTTAGATCAACCGAATGATATGTTATTTTGAATGAATGTATGATTATTTTAAAAATACACACACATTATATTGGCAGTGACAGTTTTATTTAAATATGCATAATTTGAATTTATGAAATAAATACGATGCAACATTACATAAGAAGCTTAGAAATAATTATATGATTCTTTCGTTAATAAATTTTGATATTGTTTTTATGTTATAGTATTAGAATTATATTTATTATTCATACAAGTAATTATTTTATTTCAAGTTAGGAAGAGATCTCAAAGTCTATATTTTTTTTTATTTTATTGGATAAGTTAAGTTAAGTTTAGGTAGAAGTTTATATTTGAATTGAAGATTTACCGAATATAGATGATGAATTATAAATAGTTTTGGATAATTAGTATTTATTTAAAGTTGATGATTGTTTTTCCGGAAAGTTTAAATAAGTTTAGAGGATGTTTTGTAAATAGAAATTCATTAAGAAGGAGTAGTATAACACATAAAGTAAAGTAATAATTTCACATAGAAAAGAATCATAGAATTTATCTAATATAATACTTTATGAGTTTGAAATTGATTAATAATTTAAATATTATTATTTTTTTTTAACAGTACATATATGTAATGCATATTTGATAAAACATGTAACATGAATTGTATTAAATGAAATATAAATTATAATCAGTTATTTGTTATTACATTACACAGATACATTAATTTCTATATTATGATATTAAAGTAGTACTAATAATAGAGTGAACACATACTAGTACATGATGAAATAAGTAACAGTAATACTTAAGTGATGTAGCAATTTAATTAGTAAAGTTTAATTTTTTTACATATGCTACATAAATATTAATTTACATAAATTTTTCTGTGTAATAATTGAAGTTCACTGATATTTATTTAAAGTCTAAGTTTTAAAAAAACATACTTCAATATTATTAGTATAGCATTTTAAAAGCATGTATAGATTATTTAATAGGAGCATGAGCTAATAACAGTGTAAACATTTTTGTATTATTATTTTCTTATTTTATTTTCTTTGTTTTCATAATTTTGAACTGTAAATATTGTAAATAAATTTTTAGTTGAAGTTAATGTAAATAAACTTGTTTAATTTGTTTTAAAAGTGTGTCGAGTTCATTATTTTGCACCACAGCATTTGACAGCAGATAATTTGAAGAAACATAATATTTGCACAATGTGAATTTATTAATATTATTTTAGAAATAAATACAATATTTTCCTGATTATCATTTATGAGAATTGATTAACATTATTACATCATATTACAATGGTCATAGAGTAATTATCATGCATAATATAAGAGTACAATATTTTTTTTATTGCCACAGATTAATAAATTGTAAGATTTTGATCTATTCCAAAATTAAGATACTATATGAAAATAAAAGATATACATATGATTATTTATTTAATGATTATAGATATAACAGAAATAGAGAAGATTAGGTTATACTCTAAGATTGGTATTATTCTTATTATTAAAATAAGTTAGGTGTATTTAGGTTTGATGTAAAATCCCATATCATACTTATTTACATGAGTTATCATTACTTTAAGATAATTAGAAGAACCTGAGATTATTTAATTATTTAATTATATTTTAAAAATAAAAGTTAAGATTTATTTTATTATTATTAAAGATAATTTATTTTATTTAAAAGCCATAAGAATGCTGTAGATGTAGTAGTAAGTTAATAAGGAGGTAATAGTATTCTTATGCCATTGAGACAATGTCTTGGAAGATATTGACTCAATGTAAATCTACTTATTGCTTTGTAACTTTACTTCACAGTCTCATGATTTTGATAAATACTTAGTTAATTAGTACATACTATAGAACTATATTGATTTTAATAATTGATGATAAATTTAATTAGAATATGATAATATAAAAGTAATTAAAAATAGATATGCAAATTTGAATTAAGCATTATAATTTAATTGAGCTAGTCGTATTTCAAACTATATTATACATCGAGAAGTAAGGGTACAATATATATATATATATATATATATACCCTTACTTCTCGATGACATATAATAATAATAAATAAATGATATATATATATATATATATATATATATTGTTTATTATTATTATTATTGTCATCAATAATCATTCAATGATATATGGTATTAAGAAAACATTATATCTCAAAATGAACCTGAAAACTAATTATGTTTTACGTCTTAGAGATTAGCATTTTATCACACAGTTATACAATATTTTTTTCATTTATATATATATGAAAAACAAGTTAAAAACTTGCTAACGCTTGTATTTATATCAACAGATGGCGTTCTACCAAAAACACCGTCAAGCATATGTTTACATAAACGTCAGAGCATGCATTCACTATCTCTAACTTTAATTCCACTTTCAGATCATGATTTCAAGCTATTTGCTATCATCAGTGAAAGACAGGAAAAAAAAACTAGATCTGAACACAAACTCTGTGCGTTTATGAAACAGTTTCTATTCAGCTTGCAAGCATGAATCTTTTAGACATGTAATGTCTTCAAACTAAGCATAGCAAGCCAGATAGCTATATGGGTCTGATCTCAGTTCAGAGCCAGATAGCTATACGGGTTTTGTTTTTTGTTTTTCATAAATGTACCTTTGAGGTCTTTCTAGTAATGATATATATTGCAGAGGCTTCTACTATGTGGTGATGCTGAACTGAGTTTGAAGACATTACGTGTCTAAAAGATTTACACTTGCAAGCTGAATAGAAACTGTTTCATAAATGCTCAGAGTTTGTGTTTAGATCTAGTTTCTTTTTCCTGTCTTTCACTGATGATAGCAAATAGCTTAAAATCATGATCTGAAAGTGGAATTAAAGTTAGAATAGTGAATGCGTGCTCTGCCATTTATGTAAACATACGCTTGATGGTGTGTTTGGTAGAACGCCATCTGTTAACATAAATACAAGTGTTAGCAAGTTTTTAACTTGTTTTTGGTTTTTCATAAATGTACCTTTGAGGTCTTTCTAGCAATGATATATATTGCAGAGGCATCTACTATGTGGTGATGCTGAACTGAGATCAGACCCATATAGCTATCTGGCTTGCTATGCTGAATTTGAAGACATTACGTGTCTAAAGCTGAATAGAAACTGTTTCATAAACACTCAGAGGTTGTGTTTAGATTTAGTTTCTTTTTCTTGTCTTTCACTGATGATAGCAAATAGCTTGAAATCATGATCTGAAAGTGGAATTAAAGTTAGAGATAGTGAACGCGTGCTCTGACATTTACGTAAACATACGCTTGACAGTGTTTTTGGTAGAACGCCATCTGTTGATATATATATATAATATTGTACCAGGTTCGAATATGGGTCTGTCAAAACACTGGCCTCTTAGGATTAGAAGAACATATTCAGAGAATATGTATGTCCAAATGATAGCTATAAAATATATAACTAACGTTACATTTCCAGGACATAGCTTTTTCTCCGCTGTTGAGATCAACACCATGTTCAAAGCACTTTTTTTGTTTGTGTATAAACACTGGCACCTACTATCTATTCAAGAAAAAATAAATAATGCAGTTTGAGCAATGGCCACTAATTCAATGCCTAAATATCCATGATTAGCTCATCTATTTGTAATCACTAACAGTTTATACATAATTAATGGTGAAAGAATTAATAAAAAAATTGGTGGAAAGAATTGATAAAAAGATTTGTAAAAGAATTGATAAAAAGAATTGACCGACAAATAAAGTTTAAATTTTAAGACAATTTATTAACTAACATTAATTTACTAAATTTAAACATCTTTATAATTTTTTTTAACTAATATAACACACGCACATTTTAAATTACCACATTATAATATATATCTTATGAAAAGCATAAATAATGTTCTACATTTATAAAATCATATAGCATTCACAAACATGCACATCAATAGTTTATTTTATGCATGGTTATTCAGTTCAAATTACTTGTCTCTGGAGGTTTTATGAATTTTAATGCAATGGCTATTATGGTATAAACGAAAATAAGCAAATGTTTTACCTAGGATTTTGAATGTAGATTTAGAACTTTGTTTTCTTCTTGTTTGTTGCTTCTTCCACCCAGCTGGGATGTTTCCTTGATGATTTTCATTATTCTTCATGATTATTATTATTTGGGACAATTAGATATTGATGGAGATTTCCAAGTTGTTATGCTGACATTATTTCACGAGCAGATCTTGCTGTTTTCATCGGACATCAGACTGTGGAGACAACATGTGTTCCCAAAAGCTACTCAGCACTGCATTTTGTTTCTAGATACAATTAACTCATCTGATTGCCCTCTCTTGACTTAACTGACTCAATTAATTTCTGAACTGAACTGATTATCCGATAAAATTTTGCTATTTATACCTGTGAAGTGTTTTTCTTTTCGATATCCTCCGGCAATATCTGTTGTCAAAATTTCATTGATAATCCTTTGACAATGTGTTTTGGAAGATTGTTTAATTAGTAATAGCCATGCAAGACACGTTGTTTTATATTTTTAATTAATTAATAGCCATTGCCTTGTTTTTTAATGACAACTTCCATTTATTTTTTAATATTTATTTAATACGCATACATTTATTTTTATTTACCATCGTAGATATATACGCACATATATAACTAGTTTTAAGATTACTTTTTTTTAATTCGAATGAAAGGAGATTGTATTTTTTTTTACACTTTAAATTATATTTCAACTAATAATAATAGACTCTACTCCCTTTTATAAAACTTTTAGTTTAACTTTTCTAACCAAACTCCCCCGCCCCCATTTTAAACAATTATTTTCTAACTTTTATTTCAAAACTAATAATAGAAAACTCTTTTTGACACTTAACTTTTTCAAAAACAAACTGTAATAAACTCTTCAACATTTAATTTTATGTTTTTCTTTTATGAAAGATTATTTTACTAATTTTTTTTAGATAAAATTATATGTGCCAATATCAATATTGGTACAATATATATATATATATATAATTATTAAATATCTAAGCTAAATTATGAATTAATTTTAAAAATTTCTCAAACTAAGAATTGTTAAGTTTAGTAACTATGTTAGAAATTATAGATATGATGTAGTTACCTGTACGAGTCCTAACTGTCTTATGAATTGTTGAAAATGTAAATATTGGTATATATTGATCCAAAACAGATGAAGGAAGTATTGAAGTGATAGGCATTGAAACATGTTGTCCTAAATAGAGTGAATATATATAATTAAATACCACCTTCATTTTGTTAGATATAAGTAATCAATTACATTAATTTGTAACATTCCTATATGAGATAAATCCACATTCTCATATGATATTACCAAACAAAGATAGCCAACTAAATTTTTTTACTATACATATTTAAAGAATAATCTAAAAATATGAATCTATACATTAACAACAATAATATTTCTGTACTCTTATAATTAACATAATTACCAATTTATTTTCATTAAAACATAAATTTATTCACAATCAAATACAGATACATATAAGGTATTTTAATTGCCTCATAGCTATAATCTTTTAGCCATTCTCTCCTTTTAAATAAAAATGGCTTGAATTTTGTAGTCCAATCAAAAATAATTTTCTTGAATGTATACTGCAATGAAATTAATTAAATTAAAAATCAAAATCGAATGGGTAATCATTTTTGCTAAATTTGAATTATGATATTATCATGTCATTTTTTAATTTTTTTATTAATCAGTTAGTTTATTAAATAATTGCTTTAAAAATGATCAAGTGTTAATGTTTTTATTCTTCCAACTATGTGTTCCATGAATTGGCGGTGTGTGTATGACTTTTTTCAATACCGCATAGAGTTTGAGAGATTGTTTTCAAATTACCTCAGTAAAGTTATTTTGAAATAAATTAAAAAAAGCTGTTATATTTTTTTTTCACATTAACAGTTACTTCCTTCTTGATCTATATTAAAGTATAACAGTTAGTTATATGGATTTAGGGTTTTACGTTGTGTTTGAACATTCAGATAATAACTTTCTATGGTGGAAAAGTATTACCTTTAATGTCCATTTACTGCATTTTGTTTTTCTTATTAGAAATGTAGCTTATTGATGGCCAGTATACTAATAGTTCTATGTAGCCAGAGGATATCTTTGTAGTAAAAGAATTAAAAAAAACAGTAAATAATTAATTTCATTATTTATTTTATTATTAATTTAGTAAATATATGGGATTTAAACTCAGACTTGTAAGCACCCACTAACTATCCACACTATCTCATACAACTGATACACATGACCACGCACATGTAGAAAAGATAAATAATCACCAATATACGTATTTTATGCTAACCATCAATCATCAGTTGGTCCAAATTATCATCTATCTCACATATATGTAATCATTGCTCAGTTTATATTAATATAGAACTGAGCAATGATTATATATATATATATATATATCTCACATATATGTAATCATTGCTCAGTTTATATTAAGATAGAAAGTTTTTATACTCTAATGGACAGGCTTCAATCTACTCCAACCTCGAACTTTTCAGCCATCCATATCATTGAAAATCTGATGATGGAAATCTAAATCCCACACTGATGCCAACATTATTACCAAGCCCATGTTAACCTGAAGTCACTCTGACCCCTCATATATAGATCCTTATCTATTTAAATACATAGAAGCAGGATGGGCAGGATACAAGCTTATATGTAAATATTTGAAAACCAGGCACTCTTAACAAACCTGGAGCATGTGTGTGGTCATGTGTATCAGTTGTATGAGATAGTGTGGATAGTTTTAGGGTGCTTGAAAGTCTGAGTTCAAATCTTCTATATTTACAAGCTCTAGATTTGTTAAGAGTGCTTGGTTTTTAAATATTAATTTAGTAGTAAATTTCAGAGCAAAAATTAATATTAAATTGTGCCAGCTTTTCTAAAAAAAATGCATACCTAAAATATATACAATAAAGTGAGTACAGTGAAAACCAATAAAAAAAATTATTGTAATGTTTCTCTGCTTTAGTTTCTTAATATATTGTGGGTGGTGATTAATGTCAGATTTGTTTTTCACTATTTTCTTTGTCTGTTTGGAATTGGCATTTATCATTAGATAAATAAGTAAACTCTTGTATTTCTAAATTTATATTTAAAATAACTTTTAATATTTACAAATTGGCATTTCTGATATCAAATAACACTACATGGTATTTTTATTTTTTGTGGTGATCAAGCACTATTTGTCTATGTAATCAGCAATAATGATTATTAGTCATGACACAGTCATTAAAATCTTTATTATACAAATGTTCGACATTGCCTAGAAATCATTATTGAATTTTTGACTTCATAACATTTTTACAAGGAATTTTGATATTTAGAGAGAATTGTTTAGATGTTATATATTACATCATTACAAAAAAGGACATTATAGATATTTATTTTATTACAATAATTTTTTAGTCTTATGCTTATTTAATCCAAATATGCATCATTAACAAAGAAGGAAAAAAATTAATTTTTTTGCATTATGAATTTTTGAAGAACTACTTTTATGTTCATCATATATATTCTTATTTTACTTTTATTGAAATTTCAATGACACCAAAAGAGATATTATTTCAAAATTAATTTACTTTCAATTTGTACATCAAAATACTTTGTTAGAATTAGTAATCTCTGATGTTTAAAAATGGAATTCATAATACTGTCTCATTTTTAAAAACTTTTTTAACAACAATTTTTTTCTGAATGCTACTGACCTTTTTATTTAAAATAATTTATTGTATATTTTTTTAAAATGATTTTAATACTTTGATATTAAATTTTATTTTAAAAAATGGATCTCAAATTTGAATAAATATTTATGAGATAAGGGTGGGTCATGTGAAAATCTGTGCTCATATACCATACATATTACATATATCGATACAGGTATATAAATAGTCTGTATTTTAGTTATTAAATATTTATAAACTTGAATTTTATTAAAGACCTTTGTTCTACAACAATATTTTAGTTATAATAAAATAAATTTATTTTTTCTCCTCAATTTTACTTTTTGATAAAATATTACCTAAGAGCATTTAAATTCACTAGTCAGACAAGTTAACTACATGTCTAACTCATTTCTCATATGGAAAATATTTACATTGTTTGACATGACACCAAATGCTAACTACATAAATTTTATTCTTACTAAGACTTCTTATCTATTTAACATCTCTCTTTAATAATCTAAGCATTCTGTATTTATTTATTATATTTATAATACAAATAAAATGTGCTTTCATTAAAAACTATTGTAATAACAATAAAAACAATAAATATACTATAATTAAAAAAGAAAAATTAAGGAGGTAATTTTAATAAATAGTATGAATATAATTAATAAACAAGCTGCTAATGATATAATTTGGTATTCCTTGGGACTTATGTTGATGTCATTTGCTTCTGTTATGTTTTTTGAATTTGGTAGTTGAGGAGGGTTAAGGAATTAACCAAAAATAATTCTGTAAATTGAAAGACTGTATATAATACTTAATTACTGTTATATTTATTATTTTTACTGTTATATATATATATATATATATATATATATATATATATATATATATATATATATATATATATATATATATATATATATATATATATATATATATATATATATATATATATATATATATAATGCAGTGATTTATTTACACATAAAAACTGACCAACCATGAGATCAATTTTAATAAAACACACAATATTTTCTGGAAAAAATAGAACAATATGTCATAGATCCTGCTAAAAAAATCTATAGAGATTTTTTAAATGCCTAGAAAGATAAATAAAATGTAGGAATTGAAAAAAACAAAAGTATTTGAAAAAGCTATTGGAGGATAAAATAGTTTTTTAAAACTTGTCAACCAGTAGAATTTGGATATGACAGAAAATTAAAAAAATTAAAAAATAATGACTTTAAATTTCAATACGATATGAAAAAATAGAGTCTCTGAAGAAAGTATAATTGTTATTGTATTGAAACATCATCTATTTAGCTATTACATTTATTAGATGGAATCTCATGAAAATAACATGAAAGCATCATTTATCCATGAGAAAGTTAGCATTAGTATATATAAATTAAAATATTGATAAAGTATTAACATTTATTAAGTTATTGTATATATATATATATATATATATACACAATATATATATATATATATATATATATATATATATATATATATATATATATATTGTAACTTCTGTCCTCTTCACTTATTCACTTTATTATATTTATAAATGCCCAGGTGCCAATTCTATACAAGATAGAATAAAATTTATAATTGTAAATTGATTTTAAACTTATTTAAAAGATTCTTATATTGTAATTATTCTATGGCTTAGCTCAGTTGAGGTTATAGGATATGGTCTTCATATAGGAGGCAAATAAGGATGATAAAAACGTCTACAAACAATAATTCTATAATGTTAATTTAAATATGTTCTAAGCATTTATTCAATAATAAAACTGTTGCAAAATTGACAATTATTACATTTATTACAGTATAGACAATGATGAGGATTGGGTATCTTTTTATCCAAATCACCACCTATTCTAAGCAAAATAGAATGTATTATTAGCACTGTAATATAGTGATTTATCATCTCCAGACAGATTAAATAAATTGACTTCTGCTGGCAAATCTATATATTATAAGGCTATGTTATGTTAACCATATATATGTGTGTGTGTGGAAATGGAGGATCAAACGTATATCTAATCAAGCAATTCATATGGGCTATTAATTCAACAAAACATTTATTAAACATAAAAGATAAAATAAATAATAAATAAAAAAAATATTATTATTATTGCACCTTGCTAACCAATTACATTTCTTCCACAGTAAAACAAAAACCGACTAATATTTGATATGTGAACCATATATCTTCGAATATGTGCGTTTTTACAACATTGTAAATATTAGTATTTCTAAACATACTTTTTATTAACTTATTTATATAACTTGGATGATGCCATAAATCAATCATCTTTTATACATATTATAAAAATTTATACAACACTTATCTGTTATAATCAGTATATATCATCTAACACTAACTATACAAGAACAAAGAAAGGCATGGGAAAACACTAACAAAACACTTACACCTATATACGTGAGAATTAAATAATATCTCCAAACTCAATCTAAATAATCTAATCGTCCCTGACCATTTCTACCTTCAACTTATAACAGACAAGGTTTTAATTCTTTATTTTTTTAAATAAATTTCATTAGCGAAATTAAGCATAATAAATACAATTAAAAAAAATAATAATCATTTATAGCATCACGCACACACTCAAATATATATAATCACCTATAGTATAATTTCTAGATCATACAAAATAGATTATCATATTATAATAACATGAAGTTACATTGTTTCGTTTTTTTTTTAAATAAAAAAAAAAAAAAAAATTGGTTATACATCTGTTGTACTCAGTAATGAAAATATTTATCAATATCCCATCATTACATGTTAAGTTTTTTTTTTTTAAAAAAAAAAAAAATTTAAAAGTTGAAAGAAACATACATATTACAAAATGTCTATCCGACTGTTGACGCATAATTTGTTAAGAATGATAAGAGTTTTTTTTTTTTATCCTAGAATTCTGTGACAGGCGTTATAAATGACATTTGCATGCATTGAAATTATTTTATTATATATACGCGAATTGCAAAGTTATACAGTAGAAAATTATCCTCTTGATACAAGATTAAATAGATAAACTTTTTCATTTTAAATTTTAATTTGCAGAAGATTGATATAAAATTATTAAAATTGAAAATCAAGCGTTTGATTTTAGCGTTTAACAAGAAAAATTTAGCTAGCTTTATTTTAAACAATTTTGTCATTTTAATATTATTTACTTTTGGTAATACTTTAAAATAAATCATAATTACTTATCTTATGTGCCATCCAGGTATTTTAAAGATAATGAATATGGATCATGACTTTGGCAGAAATTTGGAGCTGGCTTCCTTTTTGGTCTATCTCTTCATGGTTATATTACTCCAGTAGTATAATGGAAATTCTCCATCAATATATTATTAGAATCCTCACAATGTTTTTCTTTATTTGTTCCAATGCTCTTAGAGAGTTATTGATTCTTTTAAGCTTTATTTTTTTAGCTTCTTCCTTGGAACTTTTTTTTTACTTTTTTTCAAGTTTTTAAACTTTCTGTCTCTCTTCACTCACGCCCTCTGTGTTTCTATGACAATCAACTTTGGAAGTTTGCCAGAAATATTATTTATAAAAATTTTAACAATACAACGTTTGAATGGAATAAACATAATAATAATAAAAATAAATATTAAATATTAATTATTAATTTTAGAAATGTCATTCATTATTATACAAATAATCTTTATCATTTTTAAACATAAGATTATGAACAATACATAATCAGTAAATAATAAATAAAATATAGAAAAGAAAATTCTAATTAATACTATATCTATGTTTCTGCTTATTATGACATGTAAATTCTCTACTACATATAAACATCCCTAATGTTGTTCATCCTCCTCTTTTACTACCAAACACATAATCCAAAGCTCTACCAATCAGTACACCCAATTAAAGTTTTAATTTTTTTAAAATCCTAATTTTAACTAGCAAATCTCACCACAATTTAAGTTTAATTTTCCTAAAACTCAATTTTAAATATTAAATTATATCACAATTCATTTTTCTCAGCTAATTATCTTTAGCCATTGTTAGCACAAATGTGACCTTCCCACATTTCTTCCTGGTGCCAACCTGGAAGGTTACAATATATATATATATATATATATATATATATATATATATATATATATATATATATATATATATATATATATATATATATATATATATTGTGGCCTTCTGGTTTGGCACCAGAAATAGTCATTGTAGTAGTGTGGTAGTATATCCGTAATATCTGATATAATCCTCTTCAAAAAAAATGAAATAACGTGAAATTTTTAAAAAAAATTTATTTTGACTTAAAACTGTAATCAAAAGTAAGTGTAGGTATAATTAAAAGATTTCTCAAATGTTTAGTATCTTGTTTTGGGGTATAATCAGTAATAGAATAGGGGGGTGGTGGCTTGTTATATGTAGTGTCAGTACAATTTAGGTTGTTGCTTACTTGTTTTATTTGCTCAAAAAGCAGCACTCAGTTTTGTTAGAATGATTTTCTAGTCCATTTGTTTTGTACATTTTAAATTTATAGCATAAACAGTAAGATATGTTTCACTAATCATCATTCATATTGTCATTTCAGTCAGTATAGTGTAATACCTATGGTATATTACTACTGAATATTCATACATTATCCAACTTCATATTTTATTCATGTTTCATTAAACCTTTAAATATCCCACATTACATTCAAATATTTAATTATATCAATAATAGTATTAAAAACTAACTTAATTATATTTTAAATAAATCAATAAATTATGGACAGGTGAATTATATAATGACAAATACTGTAAAATATTTTATTTATTAAAACAATTGTCATTAATTTTATTCTACTGCTTTAAAACACATTTAATTATTAGTTCAATATTTTTTTTTCATTTATTTAAAAAACGAAATAATTTTCTTTTCATCTCTATTTTTTTTTACTGCCTAAAGTTTTTGCATAATTAAGTAAGTTTGCCAGTGGGAGGAGTGATTGGCAATTTTTTTTTCTGGTGATGTAATGTGACATTATCGTAAACAATTGAAAGAGAACAATATGATGTAATGTTTATTAAAAAGTTTATAAAAGGAATACTTATTACTTTTAAAAAGGGCAGTCTACTATTATTTTTGAAGAGGTCAATCAATTATTACTTCAGTCAGTCAGAGTCAATTATTAGAACTTTTACGAGGGCAGTTATAGCTAACCAAAGACAGCTATAACTAAGTTATTTAGCAAAGTTTAATAGTGAAATTATTTTCCTCTTCCAGAGTTCAAGTTAAAAATTGAATTATATTATTTTGTTTGCAAAATGTGCACTTAAAAACCACTAAGATCTACTTCAATTTTGCTCCAGCTGATTATTTAAATTGTCCCAACATTATGCTAAAGTATATGCAAGTGTTATTTACTATTATTCAAGATAAATTATTATTTAAGAAATGGGAATGCTTAATAGGACTGTTAAATTGTTTTATTTAAATTTAAAATTAACAGGGAAGAATAAAAGAATATTTGTTTATTTTATAACAATTAAGTTTTTAAGCTTTAATTATACTATGAAGGGAACAATTGCTACTTGCTTCATTTATGTGGAGGAAAGATGTGAACTGTCATTGAATGTTCTCAGAACTTTAATGTACAAATTTCATGTTAAATATAAAAGAAAACTCAAAATTTAAAATATACACAAGGAATATGTAATTTTATTGTCATATGTCTTAGAATAGTGGTGTAATTATTTATATTTTTACCTTTGGAAAAAAAAAAGATTAAATATGTCATTAAATGTACTTTAATAATTATTTGTTCTTCTAGACTAGTGGGAAGAATGAAATTATAAATGGATAAAGTTATGTGACATTGCTGTATTAATATTACCAATGAGTTTATCTAAATAAATATTATTAATTGAATAACTACGTATATTTCTGAATGGCTTTATGATTGTGAAATTAAATGTTAAGTATATCCTAGGAATAAAATACAAACTTCTATTTTACTTGCATTATGAAATATATTGTTTAATTAAGGAAATTCATTATTTACAATGTCAATAGCAATTCATTAGTTGATAACTAAAAAAAACATTGAATATGCTCATATGGATTCAACAAAGAAAAATAATATTGTGTCATTTTCTCATGCAGGAATTGTACCATTCTGTGTTAATATTTGTCTTGTACGGTATAATTATTTTCCTTATCTATTTGAAAACATGACAAGGAAAGTCATGTAAAAACTTTTATAAACTTTTGTTTTATTTTGTTTGGAAAGAAAAAAGAAGATAACTTTATTTTATGTAATGGTATTTTAGATAGATAGTATTACTTAAGGAATGTTTTATTATTTTAAATATGTTTATTATTATTATTATTATTATTATTATTATTATTATTATTATTATTATTATTATTATTATTATTATTATTATTATTATTATTATTATTATTATTATTATTATTATTATTATTATTATTATTATTATTATTATTATTATTATTATTATTATTATTATTATTATTATTATTATATTTTTCTCCAAGAACGTCTCAAATTAGCATAATATAAAAATACATTATGCTGGTAATTTTATTTTTATTATTATTATTATTTTAATAAGATAAATTTGGTCATGCATGTGTTAATAATCCACGCACATAATAAACGATTGGAAGAGTCCATTCAAAAGGGTGAATAATTGTTTTTTTTGTTTTTTTTTTTAAAAAGCGTTCATTATATCAAATCTTACTGAATATATTTTTTTTTATAAATTAAAAAATAATTATTTTCAAGAATTATTTCAGCTATAACATACAATTTTATTATTTATTTAGGTTCAATTTAACTACAGATTCTTGCCAATATTAATGTATCATATTATAAAAAAATTATTCGTCTTGCTTTGTCCATAGTAATTAGTATTTTATTCTTCAATTGTTCTTTGAACATTACCAGGTCCTAAATATTGTCAGATATGAAATATTTTATTATTTATTAATTCTAGCAGTAATAATTATAATTTGAACAATAATTCTTTGCTTACTGCGATTTTAAATGGTCTGTATATCACAGGCTTATACATGTGTGTGTCTATTATTAAACTTATTTATAATTATATGTAATTGCCAGTGAAAATAATTTTAAATCAATCGGATTCAGATGGAAAAGAGGATCAATCATTTGAAGAATTAGAAAGTTGTTTAAGAGAGAATTATTATTTCTTTGTTATGACTGAATGAAAAGTATTTTGTGGCTATATGCTATAAAGTTTACAATGTTTATAATATTTTATGGGATTGAGTTAGTATGTTTGTTATTTGAATATTTAATATGGGTAGTTTCTCAGTGTATTGTAGTATATAGGATTGAGTAATCCTTTATTTTCCATGTATTGGAGTATTTTAATAGGAGTGAATTGAGTCCTCCTTTTATATTTGATATATTTAATTAAATGTGTATGGAATTAGAAATGTTTTCTCCCTGATTTTCATTTGGTGATGAGTTATTCCACCAATTATTTAGTCTTAAAGATGTACTTGGAAGTTATTGTTATATTACCTGTATTGAATTATATAAATCTGTTATCCCATGTGTGTATTGGATGTTTTCCAGCTTATGCTATAGCCTATTGTTTGATGGTTTATGATAAAAAGGAAGAATAAAAGGAAAGTATAGTGTCTTATAAAACATCTGTATTATAGTTGATAAATAAAGATTGATTGATCTTCACTTCCAACCGTATTATGATTATATTGAAATATCATAAGCAAACCGATTAGATTGATTAACATTATTTATTTATTTTTTTGACTCACAGCATAATACAGATTCATGCACAGATTGTTAATTTTGATATAAAAAAATTCACTATTAATGTAGAACTTTACTTATCATGTTAAAATATTTTGTAGTAATCATTTAAGCTTCATCTCATTGATTTTTATGATTTAATCATAATTTACATAAATAATTAAGCAAAGATAGGACATTAGTTAATGAATACAAAGATTTCCTTTATTTTGGCAAAGCAGAACCTAATTATTCAATAGTATAATGTACCTTAAAATTACAAAGGAGAATACATTTAATTAATAGAAGTATTCATTTTCTTTGGTAAGATAGCCCAATATTATTCTTAGTTTAAATCCCCTTACTGTAATTTTATTTAAGAGATGTTAGAGTAACAATACAAAATCTTAATTTGTCCAGTAATTAGAATATTAATCTATGTTGTCGTTATACATTTTAGGTAGTAAATGAGTGATATTCAGCAAAATGCTGAATAAAAGATATTTTAGTAAACAGTTTCTAAAAGTGTAAGGTCATATTTATTTTGTTTTATTTTTGTAGAAGTCTATCAGAAATCACTGATAGCTAAAGAGCCATTTTTTTACAGTAAATAATAGGGATTTATTTAGTTCATTTAATGTTTCAAATAAAATGTTTACCAATCTATCAAAATGCTCTGATGAAAATATATAGTAGATGTAAATGTTAATGAATCATCTTGTTATATATCTTCTTGTATAATCTGTACTCAATGATATGAAATCCCTTTGGAATTTTTGTTCATAACAATAAAAGAAAAGTAGATGTTGATTTAACTATTTTCTATTTGATTAATAAATATTTTGTTATCTAAATTTGTATTTGGAGTTTCTTCTATAACATTCATTCGTGTTTCACACTTCTACACATGCTTATACATTTATTTTATTTAATGTAACATAATTGTATTTTATTTAATTATAATAAATCTCAAGATATGATGATGTTGATTTCCTTGACTCAAACACTATGTGAGATGCCAATTACCTACTGATCATTTTTATAAGGGTTTGTTATTTAATTTTTGTTTAGTTGATGAATTGAAATCAAAATGTGCCTGATTTCTTTCATTATCTAACTGCAAGTATCTAATTAGGGTATTATTTGGTTTATAATATTATTTTTATAGTGTTAAATAATAATTTGAGGTATAGAAATGTTAGATCAAGCCATACCATAAGTTACTTCCCTGAGATCTTCAATATATAATTCAGATTAGATAATAAATTTATTTATCCAGATTAGATTAGTGAGTAGTTAAAATTTAGGAATGATAAGTTTAATTTGAGTTCAGATCTAGTGAATATACATTACAATTTCTGAAATATTATTTTTTATTTTATTTTAGTTATTAGTTTAATTGTATAATATTGTAGAGGTTGTTCAGTGCATATGGATGATGGGAGGAGGTGAAATAAAGTATAATTAGTTAATTTTAGCTGGTAGAATTTTATCAATTTAATTTTTGTTTAGCATAGAACTTGATAGATGTTTATTCCTATTAGTAATAATATTTTCTCCCACATCTAATGTACATTGTACACCTCATACATCTCTGTATCCCTCAACTGAGTTAGTTTTAGGTGAAAGCTTTAATTAAGAGCCTCATGAATAGATTTAGGTAAAGTTAAATAAGTATTTTATTCTATGATCATAGAATTGGCACCCCCGGGTAATTGTTAGTGTTGGTGATAGGTGTGAGGGAGTACAATATATATATATATATATATTGTGCCAGATGGAATCTTTTAATTTCGTCTAGCAATCTATTCTGATACAGAGGGCGCCACCAGACCACTACATGTCTGGAAAATTTGTTTACTGTGATCAGAATAGATGATGATGATGGTTTGCGCTGACTAGACTCATGGAGAAACAAGAGATCATAAATTGTTTAGACAATTGAGACAAAAGCACAAAGACAAACGTCAGCCAAATTAAGTTTAAACATATTTCATAAATTTTATTATGAGAAAATAAATTATTAAATATAAGTTTATGACACCAGAGATGGAGGTTAACTCAGGCGTGTACCAGACATACTAAAGGCAAAGCTATGACAGACTGACTGATCTTCTAATAAACAAATTTAAAAGGGAGGAAGCAAATTTCATTCAGCAGAGGATTCACCTAAACATTGGTCTTCACCTTCAGATATTTAAACCATATGCCCCTGAAATAGATCAAAGAACCCAGTGCCGATGAGCTTTCCGAGATCTAAACATGGTCAGATCTCGAATGTCCTTATATCAGTATGAACTGCACCAATTACTACGTTTAAAATAATGGTGATTGATCCGCCTCAAGAACAATCGAAAAATATCATTGAAACGAAGAAACAATTAAACCTGGTGAATCCCAGCCAAACGATTGGCAAAAATTACTTTAAAATTAATAATTAATGGTCCCAATAAGAGACAAGTAAATGATTAGAAAAACAGTTACATCTGCCCCAGCAAATAAAGAAAAGAAAATAAACTTACAAACAAATTATGAGTACACGCTCTGATAAATTTAAAGCACACATAATAACTACAAAAAAAAATCTATCGGAGAGTGCACATGAGTACAAAATATCAAAAGTTTAAATACTCTAGCAGAACGAAAGTATTGCTCACCTGTAATTTAATAAATGATAAAATTTATCTTCATGCTGATGACTTATAAAATTACAAAGAAAAACACAATTCTAATTTCCGCCTTTAGAGATTTTAGAAACGAAATCTCCACCTGCGAAAATCAGACAATAAAGTTGTCAGCCAAAAGAGTTTTGGAGGTTTAGCAAGAGAGCAAACATAGAGTATAAAATTAATTATTGAATACTAAATAATTACAGGTAAGCATATATATATATATATATATATATATATATATATATATATATAAACACAGATAGAAAATATATATATATATATATATATATATATATATATATATACAAGACTGCTAAAGCATTTACAAAAGTGAGTCATAAAATATAAAACTCATTCGTCACTCTCCAATAAACAAAACTGAAAGCAAATTGGAATCTTAAAACTAAGATTCCAAGACACACTACAAAATATTGGAAATTAGAGCAAATATTAACTATGAGGCTATATTGATTTAAGAATACATATTTATGATTAGATTGAGCAGAGATTTAATGAGAATTAATTTACCCTGGGGAGAATAAAAATGAAAATAGTTACCTTTTGGTAAAACAAAGTTTACATAGAGTGCGCACTTTTACTTAAGTTCATTTTCAGGTTCTTTAGGTAGCAAGGTAGATGTAGAGAGGTTCCGGCTTCTTTTAGGTGTTCAAGGCATTACTGGAGCAAACTTGGAAGTCAGGAATCCATCTTTTGTGGAGTTAGCAAGCCATTTGGGTGGTGGTAAGAAGTATAGAATTTTTCATTTTGTTGTAGGCAAAAGTATTTAATCACAGCTGATGTCCTTTAAGAAATTAAATGTCCACGCTGATAGAAATTCTCACTTAATAAACAGCTTGTCTATCAACGAACAATGAAATTAACTGACACTCCAAATTTTCGGTGCTATTTATACTTTGCTCCATTTCCCATGAAACACTTTCCTTGTTGTTCAATTTCTTTGCCTTAGGCAGGGCAAATATTAATCTCCCACTCAATCTATCTAAGAATTCCACCCAGGGTTTATTGAAATGAAAACAACAACATAAAAATCAAATCTCCGCTATAAAAATTGTTAACACTAATTAAAATAAAAGCAACAGGAATGCAATTAGCTAGCCAGCTTGTTTTTAAATCAAATGGATTTAAAAACAGGTGGTATATGAAAACTATTTTTAAAATAAATCGATAAATATTTTTAAAATATCCGTTTTACATATAAGCACGTGTATACTTGGATACACGCATTCTTTTTAAATAATATTGCAAATTTAAACTCTACGTTTAATTAAAATTAAAAGCTTAATAAATTTCTTTTTTTTTTTGTTTAATAACAACACCATTGAACTGGATTTCAATCAGGTTCAACTGCCTCAAAACGTGATCAAAAAAAAAAAAAAAAAAACATTCCTGTAACTTTTTTTTTTTTTAAAACTATAAACACTTTAAAAATATTCTTAGAAATTCGGCCGAACGTTTGCCTCACACTCAGAAAAACAAAACAATATTTCATTTGAATCAACCTTTCTCCATTCTCATAATTCATTAACAAAAAAAAAATTATTTTATTTCTATTAAAAACAATCTGTCCGATTGCTAAATGCTGAACCCTTAACTTTTGTCTGGCAGTTCTTTTACTCCTTTTACTAACTTACTAAAATAAGTTCCTTTCCCACTCTTATATTTTCTTAGCTTATACAATTTTCTATTGTCTCTTTCTCATTCTGCTCTATTTTCTAGCTTATAAAACGAAATCTTTTTCTTAACGAAGCTTCCCAATTTTTCGACCTTTCCTACTTTATTTTTGAGCATATCAACTTTAGTAAAGGGAAAAATTTTATCTTCTACCCATTTTTTGAATATTTTAAATAAGATTGTTCTATAGATGCATTCTATTTCCACTTTAAAATCATATTTCTTAATCTTTTTTTAACTCTTTTTTTCTTTTCACATTTATATTCAACACAAACAGTTATTGAAAGCAATTTATTTTTAATTTCACATGGAGACTCTTCTACCTGCTTTTCTGTTTTTACCTTATAACTTTCTTCTATTTCTTTTATCTCTTCCTTTACACTTTCCATTTCCTGTCTATCATTTCTCAATTCATTTTCCATAATTTTTATAGCTTCTTGATTCTTCTCTACATCTCCCATTATTTCTCGTCTCATTTCTTTTATTTCCATAATCATTTCTTCCTTTATAGCCTGCTGGCCCTGTTTAACTTCACTAACTTCTTTCTTCATTGCCTGTTGGACCTGCTTAATTTCCTCCTTTATTTCTATTACCAACTTCATCAACATCTTCATCATCATCTGTGACTCACTTTCTTCTTTTTCTATAATTTGAGGGTTTTTAAATGAGACAGGACTTTCTTCTACAAATGCTGCCCTGTCACTTTCTTCATTGACTTCCATTTTCGACACAAATTAAATTCGCAATACTAACTTCTTAAAAGAAAATCCAAAATCTAATAGCAAATAAAACGCTATTTACTGTTTTCTATAAATTATTTCAAAACAAAGACGAACTATATTTAACTCCTGAACTAAAATTACTCCGATAGACTTTTTGAAAATATGCTTTTACAGTTGATAAATTATTTCATTAAAAAGAAAGACAAACCCCATTCTACCAAACTGCTCCAAAATACATGCAATAATTATCAAAACCGAACCTCCACCTACTAGATCTTGCCTCTTACACCTGAAATCTTTCTCAATTGTCTAAACAAAATGTCATGTAAAGTTTTAATATCAGCTTCCACGTTTGGTTGCGCTAAAAAAACTTATTATGTGCCGGACAGAATCTTTTAATTTCGTCTATCAATCTATTCTGATACAGAGGGCGCCACCAGATCACTACATGTCTGGAAAATTTGTTTACTGTGATCAGAATAGATGATGATGATGGTTTGTGCTGACTAGACTCAGGGAGAAACAAGAAATCATAAATTGTTTAGACAATTGAGACATAAGCACAAAGACAAATGTCAGCCAAATTAAGTTTAAACATATTTCATAAATTTTATTATGAGAAAATAAATTATTAAATATAAGTTTATGACACCAGAGATGGGGGTTAACTCAGGCATGTACCAGACATACTAAAGGCAAAGAAATGACAGACTGACTGATCTTCTAATAAACAAATTTAAAAGGGAGGAAGCAAATTTCATTCAGCAGAGGATTCACCTAAACATTGGTCTTCACCTTCAGATATTTAAACCATATGCCCCTGAAATAGATCAAAGAACCCAGTGCCGATGAGCTTTCCGAGATCTAAGCATGGTCAGATCTCGAATGTCCTTATATCAGTATGAACTGCACCAATTACTATGTTTAAAATAACAGTGATTGATCCACCTCAAGAACAATCGAAAAATATCATTGAAATGAAGAAACAATTAAACCTGGTGAATCCCAGCCAAATGATTGGCGAAAATTACTTTAAAATTAATAATTAATGGTCCCAATAAAAGACAAGTAAATGATTAGAAAAACAGTTACATCTGCCCCAGAAAATAAAGAAAAGAAAATAAACTTACAAACAAATTATGAGTACATGCTCTGATAAATTTAAAGCACACATAATAACTACAAAAAGAAATCTATCGGAGAGTGCACATGAGTACGAAATATCAAAAGTTTAAATACTCTAGCAGAATGAAAGTATTGCTCACCTGTAATTTAAGAAAGGATAAAATTTATCTTCCTGCTGATGACTTATAAAATTACAAAGAAAAACACAATTCTAATTTCCGCCTTTAGAGATTTTAGAAACGAAATCTCCACCTGCGAAAATCAGACAATAAAGTCGTCAGCCAAAAGAGTTTTGGAGGTTTAGCAAGAGGGCAAACATAGAGTATAAAATTAATTATTGAATACTAAATAATTACAGGTAAGCAAATATATATATATATATATATATATATATATATATACACACAAGACTGCTAAAGCATTTACAAAAGCAAGTAATAAAATATAAAACTCATTCATCACTCTCCAATAAACAAAACTGAAAGCAAATTGGAATCTTAAAACTAAGATTCCAAGACACACTACAAATATTGGAAATTAGAGCAAATATTAACTATGAGGCTATATTTATTTAAGAATACATATTTATGATTAGATTGAGTGGAGATTTAATGAGAATTAATTTACCCTGGGAAGAATAAAAACGAAAATAGTTACCTTTCGGTAAAACAAAGTTCACGTAGAGTGCACACTTTTACTTAAGTTCATTTTCAGGTTCTTTAGGCAGCAAGGTAGATGTAGAGAGGTTCCGGCTTCTTTTAGGTGTTCAAGGCATTACTGGAGCAAACTTGGAAGTCAGGGATCCATCTTTTGTGGAGTTAGCAAGCCATTTGGGTGGTAGTAACAAATATAGAATTTTTCATTTTGTTGTAGGCAAAAGTATTTAATCACAGCTGATGTCCTTTAAGAAATTAAATGTCCATGCTGATATAAATTCTCACTTGATAAACAGCTTGTCTATCAACGAACAATGAAATTAACTGACACTCCAAATTTTCGGTGCTATTTATACATTGCTCCATTTCCTGTGAAACACTTTCCTTGTTGTTCAATTTCTTCACCTTAGGCAGGGCAAATATTAATCTCCTGCTCAATCTATCTAAGAATTCCACCCAGGGTTTATTGAAATGAAAACAACAACATAAAAATCAAATCTCCGCTATAAAAATTGTTAAGACTAATTAAAATAAAAGCAACAGGAATGCAATTAGCTAGCCAGCTTGTTTTTAAATCAAATGGATTTAAAAACAGGCGGTATATGAAAACTATTTTAAAATAAATCGATAAATATTTTTAAAAAATCCGTTTTACATATAAATGCATGCATACTTGGATACACGCATTCTTTTTAAATAATATTGCAAATTTAAACTCTACATTTAATTAAAATTAAAAGCTTAATAAATTTCTTTTTTTTTTTTTTTTGTTTAATAACAACACCATTGAACCGGATTTCAATCAGGTTCAATATATATATAATAAAGATGCTAATAAAATATTTTTATACTATTATGTATTAATTTACATGAAATAGATACTGACAGGACTTCATAAAATGCTTATGTGTGCATCATCAATTCTTATTTCCTTAAATTATGCATTTCATTAATTTTAAAGTTTTCTTAGTTTCTTAATTTTCAATTTTCTTCCCTATCTTAAGTTTGAAATATGCGTAAATGTTAGAGACAAATATTAATTTCTACATTTAGTTATCGTAATTAATTGACATAGTTAATAAAAGTAGTATAACAAAAAAAGGAAGTTAGTTTATGGAGTGATTATAGTATTATAATCAAGGTTACTAGTGGACTTTAGTATAATTTTAATAATAAATTCGAATCATCATCATCAATTCCATTTTTGTAACTAAATGGTAGAGGGATGTTTTAATGTCTTATTCTCGTATTGATATATAATTAAAGAGTGATGTATTTTTATTTAAACATACAAAGATCTAGATAAGATCAATAAACAAGTGTAAAATCTTCAAATGTAATGATAATCATTATTTAGTTAGATTAGCACCCCATGGTAATAACATCCATGTTTTTCTTCAGTATTTTCTTCCTACATCTATGCACAAACTAATGAAATATATTTTAAATATCTTTCATATTACATCCTACATTTAATAATTCATTAACCTATATTTTAGTATTATATAATTTACCCCTTTGAAATCAATACAACTTAATCTTATCCCTGATTGTTACTTCATGATTAATCCAGTTTCTTGAATCACAATACACAAAAATGTTGCATCAATTCATCCATCTGTACATGAGGCTTCTTTCTGATTTGTTTCTTTTTCACAATCTCTATTTTTACACAAAAATACTGTAAGTAAATACGTGATAATTTGTTATATAATCAATGAAACTATTTAAATAAATACAAATTATTCATTACTTAAAAACATATTAATAAATTATTGAATGCATGTTATATGGTAAGAAAACATTTTAAATGCATTTTACAAATTTGTACAAAGATGGAGAAAGAAAGCTCTGAAGAAAAAGAAGATTTGATTACTGCATATAAATAATGATGTGTTATATGATTACATCAGTGCATTCTAATTTTAACATAGTTCTTAATTAAGGTACAAACAATGGTAGAATGTTCTTGATAATAACAATAAATATAATGTTAAATGTAAAGTGGTGTGCCAGTGTGAATTCAGTTAAATTGGTGAATTGAAATTGTCATTAAAAATAGAGAAAGTATGAACATAAACTACTATATAATGCATTACCTATTCTGTATATACATTTGATTTTGTATTTGCAGAAGAACATTGCTGTTTTTGTCACTGTTCTTACTTTTTAAGTAGAAAATGATTTAAGAAAAAAATCAAACAAACATATTTTATAAAAACAAACAATAATTTATTAAATAAACAAAATAATTGTGTAAATTTTACAAAGTTAGTTACTGAGTAGTAATGAGTGTTTTTATGTGACTTTAATATCATTTTTATTTCTAAATTCTAACTATAAAATGCTGCTCAGGATGATAGTCATGTCTTGGGCTAGGTTTTTTACATATATTCTCATAAATAAGCTGTGCTTAATGATCATTTACAATATCTAAATATTTTAACTTTTATCATGTTCAAAATCCATAATATCTGAGTGAATTAAAGTTCTAAATTTTTGATTTGTCAATTACAGAATCAGCAGTAAAAATATGTTTGTCTTTTAAAATTACATTCATTTTAGTTTAGTTTCTAGATAGCAAATTAATAAATTGCCATATTACTAAAGTAAACAAAAGTTTTTTTAAAAAGTAAATTTCTATTTATGATTGATAAAAATAATTTATAGCAGACAACATAAAACATACTTTCTCAACCTATTACAAAATATAGCCTACATCATTGATTTCTTTCTCAATTCATTTTCATGTAAAAATAAATAATTTTTATTAAAACCTGAACTATTCTTCTAAAATAATTATATTTTCATGTATATTTATGAAACTTTATTGTATCTAAAGAAAATACTCTAAAACATACATTTTCATTTTGAAAATTAAAACAAAGAACTAAAACAACCAATCAGCACATTGGAAGGAAAACCTTATCTCATTGTTAACACTTTAAATTTAAATATTATTGATTTTTTAGTTAAAATGATTATAAAGGTGGCAGCATCATACAATACATTTTTCTTGATAAAATAATGATAAAATCAGCAAAATAATATAAAAAATAGCAGTTTGAGGGTGAGTTAAAGCTATATATGAGTATCCCTAGTGAGAATAATTATAAGATTAAGATGATTGTTGAAGTAGATGCACCTCAGTATGCAGCCAATGCTTTTTACTCACAAACTGTCAGTATCAAATTACATTAGAAAACAGTCTTTGTATTTTGCAATCTAAAAAAGATCTAAATTCATAATCAAACAAAAACTATGTTATTTATAATAATAAATTAGCAAATGAAGATTTTAAATAAACATAAGTTATTAATAATAACCAGAAAAAATATATCTATATTTAATTTTGATAATAATTTTCTTTGTTCAATATGTGAGTTAAGCACATTTTTGTTATATATTTATGCAACATTTTAAATACATATAAATTATATAATAATTGGTTTTCATTATTGTTATATCTGCACCTCATTAAGCTTATGGTATGAATCCTTATTGGAAAGCTTTACTGTTATCTGACTGAATTCCAATAGTTTACCCAATAATGACACAACATTACTTTAGTAAAATCCAGTGCATTTAATAATTTTAATTCACAGTAATATTATACATTTACTGACAATACTTATTAGAATAGGTTTATATTTTATATACATATATACACAAAAGTTTGTAGGCATACAAAGTAATAAAAAAGATCATTCCAGTCTGTTTATTCCCTAGATTGCATTTTCATACCCAGAGGTTAGCACTCCACTCTAGTAGCTACTGGGAAAAGGGTGATATCCAACACCCAAATTTTAGTCAATCTTCCAGATGAGCTCCTTGTTAACTGTTTTCCTTTTCTCCTTCAGCTTGCATGTCTTTTTTCATTGTTTTATTCCTATAACTGATTAGCTGGTATTCCCATTCATCAGATAAGACAATTATTTTTTCTATGTGCACATGTTAGATTCCAGAATGTTTTATATATTGTTAACTTTAATTAACGAGTTATTATGAGACATCTTGTTATCATCAACAGAACTTTGTCTATTATTTCTTTAATTATTATAAAGTACATTTTATCTTATTATCACACATTTTACTTTTTCACAATAATTGGAATACTTTTTTCCAATCTTATAACTTCTAATTATTTTTAGTTCTATATTTAAAAGATAAATCTTTTAATTCTACAATTATTTTTATTTACTATTCCCTTTATATGTATGTACATGTACCCACATGCATACATCTCATTATTTCTCCAAAGTTCAGAGATCAGTTTTTAATCTTGGAACTTAATATATAGTCACTGCAACGTTTTAGGGTTTTAATTTGTCTTTTAAAATGTTGTTGAGGGAGAATTTCTCATTTTCTCATGATGTGATTAATTGCAGTGCATTAATATGAGTATTGTTTGTTTCCATTTTATTTTTTCTTTGCATCATCATGTTAGTCTCTGTTGTGGATAACACAAGTGTTAGGTCCATGCTTTCATCTTTCCACATTTGATTTACATGCTTTGTTAATATTTTTCCATCATTCATATGCACTGTCAGAACTTGTTTTGAATGATGCCAAATCACAACTTCCTGCATCCAACAGTTATTTATTTTGTTTATGACCTATACTCTTTCTTAAGATTTAAATTTATATAAACATCTGTGCTGCTTGTTTTGATCTGCTGTTGTACTATGTTTGATAGTTTTGTGTGTATCTTTCTTCCTAAGTATAATTCAGCTGGTGATTTTCCACATTTGGCAGCTGAAGTTGAATATTGGTGGAGCAGAGTGCAAAAGTTGCTTCTTGTATTTTAGTTTTGCCCATTTTTTATAGATGATTTGAAATTTTGACTGCTCTTTTTGCCAATTTATTTGATTGGAGGTGGTATGGGGGGTGAATAAGTGTTTTAATCTTCATTCTGGCATCACTTTCCTGAATTTCTGTGATGTAAATGATATTTCATTATCTGAAACTAATGTTTTAGAAAATCCATGATGGACAAATATCTCTTAGAGTTTGTTCAATGTTTTGTCTGAATTGGTGGTTTTTTTTTACTATTTTATATTTGACTGACTCTGAATATGAATTGCACACTATAAAGAGCAGATGACTTTCAAATGGACCACAGTGGTCTATGTGAATATGTTATCATGGCTTGTCAGCTCTAAGCCATGCTTCAAAATTGGATGGGGGTCATTTAGTGTATGACTGACAATTATTGCATTTTTATGAAATTTGTAATGTCTGCATTAATGTTCAGCCATCATATATAACTATGGTCTAGGGCTTTTGCCCTAACTATGGCCCAATGACCCTCATGCAGCAATTTTATTATTTGTGTCTACCTATGATGGTATTAGTACCTGGTCACTCCTCAGGATGCATCCTCTACATACTGACATCTCTTCATGGGCATTACAGAGTTCCTTGTAAAGGAATATGTGGCATTCATTAGGCCATCCCTCTCTAATTTGCTTTATGATCCACTAGGAGCTGTCATCTTCTTCTGTCCAATGAGCAATAATTTTGCAGTTAACGTTTTGATTTTTTATATGTACAAATAGATAATTTCAGTTTCTAAGTTCATTTTCAGTAGTTGCTGTTATGAGGATGTCATCAAAATATGGTCTAATGCCATCCAATCCACTAAGGAGGATTTCAATTTATGACTAAAAATGTTAGAGGCCGATATTATCTCAAATGTGTGACTTTATATGTATAGAGTCCTTTGCATGTGGTCAATGTTAGTATTTTGGCTGCTTCCACAATTACTAGACTCAGATGAAAAGTGGTATTAATATCTAATTTTGCAAAAAAATTGATCTCTGAAGTGATGCTATTATTTCTCTAAATTTAATCACAGATGCAACACAAATGGGTTATTAACTTAAGATAATGTAAATTCACTAAGGAGGGAGTAATAATAATCTTACAATTATTGCATGACTTAAATGTGTTAATTAATAATTTACGTGGATTGTAAGGCAAGAATAATAATAATGGAGACTCAGTATTTTAAAAAGATTTATTATAGCTGATAATGTGTAACATAATATAACAAATTGTAATCGGTCAATGATTAAACTATAGTTAATTGATTTATTATACAATTACATAGGCCAATTAACATAATACAGCAACAATGATTTATTTTGAATGAATATAATAATCTTTGTATTCTATGGCTGATAGATGTTTATGATAATTAATATGTCAAATGATATTTAATCCTTTTCTCATGGTCTGTTGAATGATGGTTTTTCGGGTGATAATCGGAGACATATATTATCTACTATAGCTTCATTTCAATATTGCTGATTACTTAAGATAAATAAATTAAGATTTGAGTGTAATCAGTAATTTCAAAATATGATGCAATTCATGATCTATTACACTGGAGCTTCTTATGGGTTTAGACAAATGCACAAATCAATATAATATACAGGAGTTAACTGACTAAATTAACATCATTCGTATTTCGCTTTCAGCAAATACTAAACTTATTAGGATTAGGTGGTGTGGATAAAATGTTATCTCCACATATAAGTTGAGTGATTCATTTAAATCCAAACTTTTCTAATGAAGTAATATGAAATATATAGAAGTTCAGAACTTGGATAGGCTACTAAAAAGTCCTGGCTTGATACCCCAGTTGCATATTTGGTGCTCATACCTGAACAATCGGCCCCTGGCTTATTGTGTTCACCATTATATGGGCTGCTGATATAACTGGATGGTCTCTGCCATTAGCCCATAAGAATTAGTAAGGAAAAGTAAATCTATACATATATCATAAGTTCTCATCAGCAATGCACACATATAATATAACAATTATAATAAAAAGAATTATTTTTACTTATGAAATCATGAGTGAACCCCTCTAATACCATCACAAGCCACTTCATCAAATAAGCATTGAAAGTTAATGCAACAATAAAATTGACTAAGTGATAAATAATAGTTCCTGACTAACAAATGGTTGATTAGCATCATAAATTATATTTTAAAAGTGGGGTGTATAATTTAGGGAGTTAAAATTAATAATTATAAGATACACATTCATAATATATATTTATGGTATGCATTACTTACCTTTATACTATATTTTATAGCTTTAGTATTGGCAGACCAGAATATTTATTAAAGATCATATTTCAAATCAAAGTCAATCATTATAATGATCACAAGGTGATCAAACATTATATCTCAATAACCCAATTTCAAAATAGTGAGTAGGATTTAATAATGATTATTTATAATTACTAGACTGAAGATGGAATAATAATATTTCCAGTACAAACTGATTATATTTAAGACACTTGCTATTATGAATGGCATTTGGCATATTATCACATACATAAGAAAATAAAATATTAATAACTAAGACTTCTGATAAATAATAGACATCACCATGAACATGATAGCAAAAGATAGTTTACAATTAATATGTTAATTGATCTTCCATTTTTACTTTAAGTAAATTAAAAGTTTTACAGATATTAAAAGTTAAATTACAAAGAGTAAGACAAGCAGTAAATGGTGAATTTACAATTTAATTAAAGGAAACAGTTGTGGAAATTAAATTTACTTTGAATATACAGTGAGATTGATACAATAGCTATAGCTTTAGATTTCTGAGTTAAAGTTTACTTTAGATCTTGTTGCAGTGATATTAGAAATTTTACCTTTGGCTGCTTCGTGGAAGCATGTCTGTTATTGGCAGCATTTCTCAGTGACAGATAAAGCAGTGAGAATTATTCATGGGGTAGGCAGCATATCTTTCAAAGATGAAATATTAACATCATAGGCCTGTTGTGGGAATTTATTCCATCAAAACAGCATCTGAATGTTTTCAAAAAGTAGGGAAAGGGACACAGAGATCACAATTGCTTGGGATTGGAGAACACAAAATTTTGTCTCTCCTATCCATATTAAAAATGAAACTGGCATGGATTCTGTTTGCTAACACAAACCTTAGCAGTGTATATTTTATATAGAAAAATGTAGCCGATATATAGCAGCCTTCTATTAAGTTATACATTTTACTAACAAATTTATCCTCCAGTAAAAGAAGCCTTTAGCACATTAATGTTTTATAATTTTAAGAACCAAAATAACCACTGTCTTTTGTATAGTTCTTTAATAGGATATTTTCAAAAATTTTACCTTTTATTTTCATATAAGATTTTAGTAATTTAAAAGTTGATTAAGTAGTTACTTTAGCAATAAAATATATTTTGACAATTATCTATTGTTTTAATTATTTTTAATATCACTTACTCCATCCCAACCCAGATTTAGAATCGTATGATAATTTTTCAAATTATTTTAGAAACCATTTTTTTTTTAAAAATATAATAAATTGCAAAACAAAATACATCTAATATATATTTATTGTGGTAATATATATATATATACTATTTTAATAAATTGAGTTAGAAATTAAATTATAAATTATACATTCACTTTAATAAAGTTATCGCTGTAATCTATTTATATTGATTAGTTTACTCACCTTACTGTATGCATATATATGTAACTATACCTATATTCTCATGTAGACATCTCTTGGGCACTTTTAGGAATTGAACCTGACAAAGAGTAGTTTATAGGGTGGAATGACAAGACAAATATTCGATTTTATATCACCTCAGTTACAAATAAACAAAACATTTTTTTTAAAATGATTTTACATATACATAACATAGCAGTAAATGTAACCATGAATTGAAGGTAGAATACCCCATAATGGTGAAAGAAAGGAGTTTATTTAACTGATTTATACTTAACTAAATTATTATATAACACAATATTTTTAAACAACTGTATCATAATGTTAAATCTTTATTTTTAACCTATAGACTTTCTTATCACCCTTACTAGTTTGGTTCATTACTCAGGGTGGCTGGTATAGTTATTCAATATATACAAACATTTATGCTCTTGTGGTGCATTAGTTCACTCATGAGTTGTGGTAATACCCATAAATGAATTGAAATCAATTTATTACTTATGTTGGGCTAGTAGGCCAATACACATATGGTTTGAAGCTTTTTGCATTATATGTCTCTATCAATGTATGCCAGTCCACTAACTTATATGCATTGTCACCACAATTCTGTTTGATCAGATATGGGCCTTTGTATTATAGAAACCACTTTTTATCTTCATTTAGATTCTTGTTACTAGGTTGTGGGGTATGAACCCAGAAGAGATTTATTAAACACAAATGTTAGTTTCTTTTTCTTCTCATACTTTGCCTGGCCATTCACCCCAAATTGTCCATTTCTTTTGGTCAGGAAGAAGTGTTGTTTTAGCTTTCTGTATCACTAATTCCATATCTGGGCTTGGTTTTAGACACCTTATTTAAAGGTCTAGAGAGCTGGCAATACCTTCTAATTTGACTTGCTCTTGGTGGAGAGATATTATATTCTTGTCATAATTAATAATATATCTATGCTGACTTAAGAGATTCACACCATTCATGAAATCCTGGGCCAATACTATCATCATTAAAAATAAATGGCTAATGGTTGTTGGGCCCCAATTATGATCAAGCCACACTTGGTACTTTCCTGTTATGGTTTTCTTCTTGTTAGCTAGTGCCATTTGGATTACACCAGCTAGTAATTTTAATACCAATATCTCCCATCTCTTCAGTTGTGATAGCCATTCTTTTGAGGCAAAAAATGTCTGGCTACAAGTATCCACCAATGCAATTACCCCCAAAACACAAATTTGGATATTGACTATTGGACAAAGTCTGATTTGAATATTGGGGTTGGGTTCATTTGGCTTCTTCATGATGGTAATCATGGGGTTTCTTAACTTATTTCTGTTCCCTTATAAGTTAGCAAGACTCTAGTAAGAGGAACAGTCTAATGTAGCCCTCTGGAGTTTACCAATTGCTCATTCTGATGAGTTTATTTTTTCCTGAGTTTGGCTCCCATGTCATGGCTTGTGGAATCTCTGTGAGTGATAATTATTGATTGTGAGTGCTTGAAATTTTGAAGATAAACCTTATGCATCTTCAGTGGGGGTTCTTTAGTAAAATTAGTGAAATCAATCAGTTAGGAATTCTGCCATTTCTTCTATATGTCAGATATTCTGTTGTCTAGCAATGATGATTTGCATATCTATAAATGCAAAGGAAGTTAAAGATTGGAATTGAGCGACCTGTCTCATAAAAACTGAGTATGAGTTTCTTTGGTGGTTGACTATATAATTCTCTAACCATGGCATGGCAAATGTTATACTGGCATTTCTTACTCCAAAAGCTCTTGCAGAGGGCTAAGCAATAGATTGAAGGTGAGAGGTTTCTCAGTATAACATTTCCACCATGATTTGCCATAGCCCTGTAAATAGTAAGCCCAAGGGTGATTTGGTCTGCTGGTCCAATTTTCTGAAAATGGAATAACTTTAATAAGCTTTCAATGTGCACTTTTAAACTTTTTATTATGTCTTCCCTCAACTCTTTAACCTGGAGAAATTTTAATAAATGGGTTTCAATACCCATTACTGGTCATTGTTGTTTCTTAATATCTGAACCTTCTATGCTTTCCCTGAGATTCCTGGATATACTATCCTGTACTGTGATCTTTTTATCATCAAATGACCTGGAGGCTCTGCATGTGATAACTCATTTGACTAACACTGGGGCCATTCCTTACTCTTTTCATAGAATCTTTGTTGTCCCCTAAAATATTGACTTTATTTTGAATACTTATCTGACCTGGTTTAGAATACCCTTCAATGGTTTTTGGTATTATTCCTATTTGTCCTATAGAATTTAGGTTACTGCTCTGAATGTTTTTTTCTGCTTTTACTTTTTCTATCTTTTGTTTTAATTGTGGATGGCAACACTATTGTCATGAATTAAGTTTTCCTTCAACTCATGAAGACTCTTTCTCATTTCCTCTTGTACCTCCTCCAAATTGTTAACAACTTCTCCTTGCTCCTTCAGTTTCTTTTCCACATCTTTAATTTCATTTATTGAGTCTTTTAAGATGGTCTATTGTTCTTTTACTTTGTCACTGGTTGTTTCAAATCCTTCTCTTAAGATCTGTATGGCATTGTTAGTCTCTCCAAAAATTTCTCCCATAAGCTCCATTAATTTCAGACATATTCCATATTATCTCTTTATTTTTTTGGTCCCTAACCTTTAACCTTTCCTCCATATTTGACATATTATGTTGTCCTTTAACTTCTAATCTCTCCTCCATGTAAAAAATATTTTTTGTCTTATCTAATATCATTATTTTAATTATTTCTTGCAGAGCTATGATTCAACTCATTATTATCTCTTTTGATTTGCCTTACTGACTCCTGGTAGAGTACTCTCAATGGCTCCATAAAGTATATTAAAATTTCTATTAAATCTTTTTCTACACATGGACTTGTGCTTTCTATTCCCTCTACTTCTTTTTCTGTAGTGCTATCCATGTAAAAATTAATCCTAAGTCCTTTTTCTATTTTTTATTCTATTTTTAACTGATAATGTTATTAATAAAAACTGTGCAATACAGCAATGTACTATTCTTCTCTGTCATTCTATGGCTATCTCAAATTGTACAATTTTTATTATGAACCAATTGCTGTCTGTCCTATCCTATCCAGTCTATGCTACTTTAACTATTCCTACATTTTAATCTTTTGCAAACTGTATAATATCTGAATAACACTAAACAATAATCAAAATTTTTTTACCCATGGTGCTTCCTTGTTTTTTTTTTTTTGTTGATTGCTTTTTAATTCCTATAAAATTTACTAGATACATGATTGTGTTCATTTTTTTCTAGCCATGTTCATTTTATTTTACCAAGTATATAAACAATTATCTTATATCATCATCTCCACTACCCCACATCCAATCACAATTTTAAACAAAAAACTTCAAATAATGGGCCTCCCCTTTTAAATATTTTTACTTCTAATGACAAAATTTATATTGAAGACGACTTGTATCCTATTCAAGTCATCTCCAGGCATGTCATCAGTACTAAAACCATATGCATGTATGACACAAAACATTACATTAACTCACAATATTAAATATTAAGTATTAAATATTAAAATATTAAACTTTTAAGCAAAATTTACTTATATATCATGTAAAAATTACAACACAAGTCTATATGTATAACCCAGAAAAAATGCATGTGAAGCATAAAAAAGAATTGGGAAAGAAAACAATAAATCTTATGTTGGTGCACCAGAATCAGGGGGGGGGACCCATTGAATGGTTAGAATTGTATATTTAAGTAACAAAACTTAGAGTACCAGTAAAATATCCCAATCCTGATCAATAAGGGATATAGGAGTCCAAAATCTAACCAAGTTTCAACCTATTTGCTGGTGCTTCATGAATTAACACTCTCTAAATAACATTCCTGAGTTTACCCACAAGCTTAAATAACCTGTGGCCCTTTTTTGAACAGGAAGAGGACCTGAGTCTAAATTTTATCACACATGCAACACAAATGGGTTATTAACTTAAGATAACATAAATTGAGCTAAGGAGAGAATAATATCAATGCTATAATTATTGTGTGACTTAAATATAGTTAATTAAGAATTTAATGAGATTAGAATGTGGAAAGGATAATAATGAGGACTCAGTACATTTAAATATATTTTTTATAGTTGATAATGAGTAAGATAATATAAAAAAATACAATGGTCATTAATTAAAATATAGTTCATTGGTTGTTACTGGATATTACACAATTAGATAGATCAATTAACATAATACAGTGCCAATGATTTATTTCAAGTGAATATAATAACCTTCATACACTATGACTGATAGATGTCTATGATAGTTAATGTACCAAATGAATATTTAATTCTCTTCTCATGGTCAGCCAAATGATGAAGGTTTTTAAGATGATAATCAGAAACATCTGTACCATTTATTTATATATGGTACATAAATAATATAAACTCTGTCAGATAATGAGAATTATTCTACATGAATAAAGCATGATAAACAGAGCACAAAAACATTAATTATAAAAAAACAATTAGACAACTGCTTTTGGTACTGTATACCAGAATCATGATGACATATTGGAGTATGTTGCCATGATTCTGGTATACAGTACCAAAAGTGCTTGGCTAATTGTTGTTTATAATTAATGTTTTTTTTCAAGTGTCATAGCATCCGCCAGGATGAGAACCCGCAACCCAGACAACTGCTTGTAGGGCAGCCATGCTGACCTCTCGACCACCAATGCAAGACATAATAATAAATGTTTTTGTGCTCTGTTTATCGTGCTTTATTCATGTAAGATAATTTTTATACATGGTACAAATATATTGGCATTTGGTAAAAGCTAAAAAAAAGGTCAATTAAAAAAAATCTTTCAAAAGACACATTAATTTTTTTTTTGTTAGTGTAATTTAGTTTTTTTAAATGCACAATGAGAGTGGATTTTTTTCTTTTGAATTATTACTTTGATTAAAAATAAGTGTTAAAATTAGAAAGAATAAATGACATGCAGATTACTAATCCAGACAAATAAAAAGAAAAATTCTGAAGTAAAAGATTACAATCATTAAATTTTTTTTTGGAAGCTAATTAAAAATGGCATAACTATGCTGGAAAAAAAGACTTTGTAACTTAAATTTAACAAAGAATGTACTGGATTATTATCTGGTATTCTGATAAAAGAAAAAGGAAATAGATGTGCAGAGAAGTCTAAAAAGTGATCATGAATATAAAAGGTCATAAAAACTTGGTGGTCCTGGATCATGAAAAATCCAGGACCACTCTACTCTGAAATAATTTTTCATGCTGGAGTGGACCGAAGCTTTTGATATCATTCATCATGAAGCCCATCAACCCCAGAAAAGCTTTCATGACTAGCCTTTAGGACAGACCAAAAAACAAGTTTAAAAACAATTGTCCAAGAGCTCATTATACCTCTCATAAAAACCATGTATGGTAATCAACAGTCTATAAAAATGTGACAGAGGGAAATTAATTAACTTCAATGAGCTATGCAAAACGCATACTACAAAACTTACCGGTAAGATTATTCATATCCTGATTGTGACTAAATTAAGCTTATAATATAATCCTGATAGAGACATTAATTTTCTTATTAAAAATAATTTCTTTAAAGAACTTTCTAGAAGAAACTTGGAAGTGAACTTTAATGGTGAAACTGTTTTAATTAATTGAGTCATGTCTGGATTAGTGTGCATGTAGTCTTTCCAACTTAATAGTTATTTGTATTTTTAATATTTTAATTTGTTAAAATAAAATATTTATTTCTAATATCAACTATGTATTATGCATTATTAATAATAGTTATTAAATTTATTAATGATAGTTTATTAGGACTTGAGTATAATTTACTTTGCCAATAGTTATTAACTATGCCCCAGTTGTAATATTCTTTGAAAAATAACTACGTTATGGGAAATCATAACCCTGATCTTTAAAATTATTTTCTTCTAAATTTACAATGTGCAACATGCCCTTGTTAAAACAAATAAAAAAGCTGATTCTGCCAGCAGAATTAATTAGTATGTCAATTAATCAGTAAATATAGCTATGTTTTTAGAAATATGAACGAAATATTTATATTTTCTATCTTCGGAGCTTGATTAACTTTCACTTCATAGTTTGTAAAAAAAAAAGGCCTACCAGAATCTATCAAAACATGAAAAACGTTACAATACATTATCTACTACAGCTTTGATCTTGCTGATTATTTAAGATAAATAAATTAAGATTTGAGTATATTCATAATTTTGAAAGAAGATGTAATTCATAATCTATCACACCAACGCTTTTTCTGGAGTCAGACAAATGCACAAATTAATATAATATATTGGAATATACTGACTAAATTAACATATTTATGGTTTGCTCTCAGCAATTACAAAACTCATCAGGATTAGGTGGTGCAGATGTGATGTTACCTCCACATGTAAATTGTGTGAGTCATTTGAATCAGAATATTGCTGAAGTTTAAAACCTGGATAGGCAACACAGAAGTCCTTGGTCCATGTCTCAATTGCATATTTGGTGCCCATACCTGAACAATTTGGCGACGGTATAACTTGTGTTTTTCATTACATGGGTAGCCAATACAACTGCATCACTCTCTGCCATTATCCCATAAGAATTAGCAAGGAAGAGTATATATGTACATACATTATAAGTTCTCATCAGCAATGCATACATATAATATAACAATTATAATAGAAATAATTACGTTTGCATATGAAATCATGTGCGAACTTCTGTGATGCCAATACAAACCACTTTATCAAATAAGCATTTAAAGTTAATGCAATAATAAAATAGCCTAAGTAATAAATAATACTGTCTAACAAATGGTTGACCAGCATCACCAATCATATTTTAATAGTGAGGTGTATATTTTAGGTGGTTAAAATTAATAATTATAAAATACACATTCACAATATATGTCTATTGTTTGCATCACTTGTTGACTGATATATCCATTATACTATATTTTATCGTTTTAGTATTGGCAGGCCAGAATATTTACTAAAGTTCATATTTCAAATCAAATTCAATCATTGTAATGATCACCTCTTAAGGTGATCAATAATTATGACTCAACAAACCAATTTCCAAATAGTAAGATTTAATAATGAAATGTTATTTGTAATTATTAGACCGAAAATAGAATAATAATATCTCTCCAGTACAAACTGATTATACTTAAGGTGCTCACTATTTGAGTGATATTTAGCAATATCATTGCATACATAAGAAAATAAAATATTAATAATTAAGACTTCTGATACATAATTGACATCAATGTGAGCAAGAAAGCAAAAGATAGATTACAATTAATAACATAATTAATCTTTTATTTTTAGTTTAAGTAAAATTAAAAGTTTTACAGATATTAAAAATTAATTTATAAAAAGTAAGACAAGCAGTAAATGACAAATTTACAGTTTAATTAAAGAAAAAGTTGTAAAAATTAAATTTACTTTGAACATTTGGTGAGATTGATACAATAGCTATAGCATTAGGTTTATGAGTTAAAGTTCATTTTAGAGCTTCTTGTAATGATATTATGAATTTTACCTTTGGCTGGTTGATGGAAGCAGGTCTGTGATGTCAGCATTTCTGGGTGGCAGATGAAGAGGATTGGGCATATGTAGCATAGGCAGCATAACTTTTAGAGTGGAAATGTCAGCTAGGCTGGTCCATTGCAGGGACTTTTTTCATCAATATCACAGATGGATGTTTACAGCAGTAGGATGGAGATAGAGAACACCATTTTCAAGTTTGAAGAATATCATCTCTTGCCTCTTGTACATAGATATATTAAAATGAAACTGGCATTGATTCTGTTAGCGAACACTTACAAAATTTGGCAATGTGTATTTTACATAGGAAAAGGCAACCTATATATACCAACCTACCATTAAGTTATGCATTTTTATAACAAATTTACTCTCTAGGAAAGAAAGCCATAGCACATTAAGTTTTATAATTTTAAAAACCAAAATAATTCCACTGCAGAATGAACGTCTCTCCAAGTTCAATTAATCTTCTCCAATCTTCAGCTTTTCTTCTCCATATCATCCCTGCACACTTTTTTTATTTCATCCATCTCACATGTGGATTTTTTCTGGGTCTTTTACAATCTCTTGCAAACCAGTTTAAGATTTTAATTGTCCATCGATTACCATCTCTTCTAGAAATATGTTGATCCCAACTCCACTTCAGTTTTTCAATGAGGTTAGTAACACCTGCTAGATCTCTTACACATATATTGCATTTTGATCTGTTCTTGTTACTCCCAACATGCATTTCTCCATACTTCTTTGAGTGATCTGAAGTCTCTGTGGTGCTCTTCTATTAAGTGTCCAAATTTCAGATCCATAAGTAAGAACTGGTAAAACACATTTTTAAAAACCTTATTTTCAAGCACATAGGCATATTTCATTATAGTATCAATTTATTTCTACCAAAAGCACTCAAACCAAGTTTAATTCTATGATTAATTTCATCCATTATGTCTCCATCTGTATTAATAATCTGACCAAGGTGTTTATAGCTGTTAACTTCTTCTAACTCATTATAATCAATCTTTATTTTCATATTTTGAGAAAATCCATTAAACTTTACTTTAGGGTATATGAGCACAGACTTTCAAAGGACCCACCACTCTCCACACTATCTCATAACACTGATACACTTGAACACATATATGTTGAAAAGATAAATAATCACCAATATATGTATTTCATGCTAAACCAGCAATCATCAGTTGGTCCAGATTACCATCTCTACACATATATGCTATAAGTGCTCAGATATATATTAATATAGACAATCCTCACACTTTAATGGACAGGCTTCAATCTACTCCACATTCCAACTCTTCAACCGTCCATCCAATTTAAAATCTGATGATGGAAATGCTCAAAGGCCACCCTGAGGCAGAGATTCTTGTCACACCCACATTGACCTAAGGTAAATCTGACCCCTAAAACACAGGACATAATCCATTTAATACAAGGGATGGGCAGACATCTCTACTATATAATAATTGAAACACACAGGCTTATTATATACCTGTGTTTATATATGTAATATTTAGGGTATATGAGCACAGACTTTCAAACGACCCACCACTCTCCATACTATCTCATAACCCTGATACAATTGAACACATATATGTTGAAAAGATAAATAATTACCAATATAAGTATTTCATGCTAAACCAGCAATCATCAGTTGGTTCAGATTACCATCTCTACAAATATATGCTATAAGTGTTCAGATATATATTAAGCTAGCCAATCCTCACACTTTAATGGACAGGCTTCAATCTACTCTACACTCCAATTTTTCAACCATCCATCCAATTGAAAATCTCATGATGGAATGCTCAAAGGCCACCCTGAGGCCAATATTCTTGTTACCCTATATATTACATATATAAACACAGGTATTATATAGTAGAGATGTCTGCCCATCCCTTGTATTAAATGGATTATGTCCTGTGTATGAGGGGTCAGATTGACCTTAGGTAAACATGGGTGTGACAAGAATATCGGCCTCAGCGGACTTTGAGCATTCCATCATCAGACTTTTAATTGGATGGATGGTTGAAGAGTTGGAGTGTGGAGTAGATTGAAGCCTGTCCATTAAAGTGTGAGTATTGGCTATCTTAATATATATATGAGCACTTATAGCATATATGTGTAGAGATGGTAATCTGGACCAACTGATGATTGCTGGTTTAGCATGAAATACATATATTGGTGATTTTTTTATCTTTTCAACATATATGTGTTCAAGTGTATCAGTGTTACGAGATAGTGTGGAGAGTGGTGGGTCATTTGAAAGTCTGTGCTCATATACCCTATATATTACATATATAAACATGTGTATATAATAAGCCTGTGTGTTTCAGTTAAACATTATGTTAGTCTTTTTAATACTTATCTTTAGTTCTAGTTTCCTACTTTCATCTGATAACTCCTGCAACATTTCCTGCAATTCTAAAGCATCATTTGCAAAAACAATTATATCATCTGCAAAATTTAATGATGTAAATATTCTCCCTTTACTTTCACTCCTTTAGTTTTCCATTTTAATCCACAAAATACTTTTTGTAGCACTGCTGGAAAAAGTTTTGGCGATAAGGAGTCATCCTGTCTTACGACCTCCTCAATGTTGACTTTCCTAGTATCATTATGTAATCTAATTGTTGCTTTTGCATTTTTATAAATATTCAAAATATGACAATATCCTCGATCTATACCTTGATGATCCGATGCTTTAATCACTGAAGAAATATATATAAAATCAAATGCCCTTTCATAATCTACAAATTAAATAACATAATGGCAATTCATATTTATTTGTCCTTTCTATAATTTCTCCCAATACCTGGATATGATATACTGTACTAAAACCACTTTTAAATCCATCTTGTTCTCTTGGTAAGTGGAAATCCAATGTTCTCTGTAGATAGGTTGTAATTATCTTGGTAAAAATTTTGTATAAAACTGATAAACGGCTGATAGGTCTGTAATTTCTAATATCTTTTTTATCAACTTTTATAAATATTAATATTAACATTTCATTCTTCTAATCATCTGGTACATCTTTATCATTTAGACATTTGGTGTATAACTTTGCTAAAAAAATATATATTTCTTCACCTGCTTCTTTAAATATATCAATAATAATTTCATAATTATCTGGAGACTTTCCTTTTTTTATAAATTTAATTGCATGTCACTCTTCTTCATTTAAAATTCTGAGCAATTCAGAAGATATAATAGATATAGGAGGTACATGTTCTTTATTACTATATAATTCTTAATGGAAAACTTCTGCCCATTTTATGATCTCATTTTTCTTATTAGTAATAATTACGTATTTTTTTTCTTATTGCAGATATAAATTTTCTATAAATACAAAAATGTTGTTTTACACTCTCGAGACTTTTATTCTCTTCTACAGCTTTCCTTGCTAGTTCACAGTTATACTTTCTTATATTTTTTCAACTCTTTTTCGCACTATTTTACAAAATTCGAGATATTCAATTCTTTTTAATGCATCATTTTTGTATATCTTCATATTCCTTCTTTTCTTCATAAATTCTCTAGTCTCAGTAAAAATTTTATTCGTCAATTGCTGCTTTTTTTTACTAGCTATCTTTGTTGCAGTTTTTAAAAGTGTATCAGTTATTTTCATATTTTCATTCAAATCTGAATCATGTTCAAAATCTACCAATACTTAAAACCGATTTTTAAGTTCTAATTTAAATTCATTAGAATGTTTTTGAAGATTCAGAATATCAACAGTAAGTATTGTTTTTCTTAATAATTTTTCATTCTCTAGTTTTTCATTTACACGTATTGTACATTATACTATAATAAATGATCACTTCCTGTGTTAAATTTATTAAGAATATTACAATCTTGAAATATGTATTTTCTCTTAGTCAAAATATAATCCAATTTTGCTGTACTTTCATTTGGATGCTTCCATGTTCATTTCCTTTTAATTTTTTTCTCAAAAAAAGAATTCATAATATAAAGTTGTTTTGTTTTGTTTTTTTGCAAATTTCACATGTCTACATCTTTTTATCATTTCTATTACCATAACCAAAATTACTTGTAACACTTTCATTTTTCATTTGTTTACCAATTATAGCATTAAAGTATCCCAAAACAATTTTAAAATGTTGTTTTCTCTGATCAAAAGCCTTTTGTACATCTATATAAAAATCTTCTACTACTTCATCACTATGAGAACTTATTGGGGCACAAACCTGAATTATCTGCATTTGGAATCTGCTATTAACTTGTATACCTAATCTTGCCACTCAGTTCAATATACCATCAATCTCCACAATGTTATTGTTCCACTTCTTATTTATGACAAATCCTACTTCACTTGTATTTACAATATTTGTGCCTTTATATTAAAGTACATGTCCACTTTTTAAATCAATTGTTTCTTCACATTTTCTTCTAACTTTACAAAATCCATTAATATCCTATTTAATATAAGATAGTTTTTCTTCTAATTCTTGCAATCTTCTTCACTTGAAAGTGATCTGCAGTTGTAAGTACCTAAATAAAAAGCCATCATCAAATGGCAGCCTGGGTCAACAATCAGGAGATTCTTAAAACTCTCTGCTTTTGGCCACCTACCACAGCCTTGGTTTGTGACTTTACAGTCTCCTGGGAATAAGAACCATGATTTATTTTGTCTGTCATGAATGTATATATCTCTTGGAAAAATATTTATCATATACACATACATTCATTCTGTATAATCAGGCAACTGAGAAGAAAGACCATGGTGATTCTTGATCTTAAACACAGACGTAAAAAGCCAATAAACTCGCCATGCTGGCTAATTTGTGTTGGTGAGCAACCCATCCATGTTTGTGTACTATATGAGTAATCACATAGTAATAACACCTGCAATGAATGGAATGTATAGAGTGGACATTAGAATTTATCCTGCTCATTTCCTTTAAGACCTCCAAGAGGAATCAAAGGATCTCCTTTCTGTTACTAGTAACCTCCTTTCTGCAGCCATATATATATATATATATAAATAATTTTTGGGGGTAAAACTGTGTGTTATTTTCTATTATATACTGATATTTTGACCTTGACAATGGCAGATGCTAGTTCGTCAAAATACCGGTATATAATAAAAAATAACACATAAGTTTTACCAACAAAGTCATTTATCTACATTACACAGCCATAAAAACATTATATATATATATATATATATAATCGTTAAGTAAGTTAATTTTATTATATCAAGAACTTGTAGGCAGTTTACTATCATTATTTTATTTATGTCACATAAATCTATAAAATTAAGAATTAGAATATATGTAATGATTCCATAGATAGTTTATCTTCTGCAATGGAACTTTGTATAACGTTTATTTGTTTCTCCATGATATATATATATATATATATATATATATATATATCCCCACACAGTTTGATTTATGCAATCACTCACAGACAATTTTAGAATTAATATTTTTTTAGAGACAGTTGTCCCTGATAACATATTTATTCATGTTTGAGTTCCCAATTGATATGTAGTTTGCTTGTATCATGACTTTAATTTGTACTATGACTCATAAGATCATTATTTGTTGTATTGTTTTACTTTGAATATGGTGCAAGGATCAAATCTTATATATGGTCAGTTTTCTTGCAATCAATCAATTTAGACTCTTACTTGATTCAATGTGCATTAAACCTGCATTATGATAATTGAATAAAAAAGAGAAAAGGCTGCTGACTGATGAAATCTATCTGGATTTCTACAATCATGTATTCTGTTTGTAAAATAATGTATAGGCCAAATCAAGAAATGAGGTCTAAACATTTTATTTAAACTGAAGGATCTGGGCAAAAACTTTATGATAACTTGTACATGAATTCAAATATCACATGCTATTGTGAAAACAATATTAGACCAAAAAAATCCTCAATGAACTATAGAGAATATTGACTTCAGAAGTTAAAAATCTGTTTAGTCTGTTATCCTAATGAAGTAACCATTTTTAAATTTTATTTCAATTATAATATATATATATATATATATATATATATATATATATATATATAATTGAAAATATATATATAGATATTTTTGTATATATATATATATATATATACAAAAACCAAAAATCTTTTATACAAAAGTTACATCAGTTTTAAAGTAACTAATGTTTAAAAAAAGAATTTGTCTAAAAAATCACTACATCTTGTCTTTATTATATATGCATTGTGATTTGTTAACTTTTTAGAAGTTTGCATTAATGTGAAATTGTCAATTAAATACTCAAACATGTGTATGCTTGTAAAATATTTAATGTGTTTAAGTGTTAAAAATTGTACATTATTGATATTGTAAATTATTGATATTTTCAGTTAAAGGTTTATTTTGAAATTTGATGGAGTCCATTTGTACATAAATATACCCTTGTATTTATTGCCATAAATTATACTTTGTGTATGTTAAATCTTAATATATACATGCAATTGTTAAATCACAGTTGAGTGGTTGTTGTAAACTATATCTATATGGATGATCTATTTATAATTTTCTGTAATAAATAGGAATGAGATTTAAATAACTACTTTGATTAATTAGTTTGTTTTTATTGTTAAATCAGGATTTTGATATAGACTGACCACTCTGTTATCATTATAAACAAGGCATATTGGTTAAAATTATCTTATATTGGATGTTTGTGTATGGATATACCATAAAACCTATGATATATAAATAAATATATTTTATTTGTAAGAGTTGCTATACATGGGATTATAGCCAGGGTATATTAAAGACCAGGGATATTATTCTATGACACATGGGTTCAGTCATTAAAGTTGTATTTCTAAATATATATCAAAGATTAATGTTTTTAAATTAATCAAATTAAAGCTTGAATACTTTGTAAATCATTACTAATGTTTTTTACTGTGTACATAGAAACAAAATATATAAAAAATTGGAGAAGTGACTTATTTAAGGAAAAGAAAATTGTATTTTGTCATACAATTATAATATTTTGTAATGAACTATTGTTTTATTGTTGGTTTAAATAGTTTTCTAACTTTTTTATATGTAATATTGTCTGATCTAGATGTTTATTTGATGTCCATTACATTGGAAGTAACTTATGTTCTGTGGAATGACTGTCTAGTAGTCATCAACATTATATTAAAAATATTTCAAATCTTATTTATATATTTTCTGATGTTTAATGTTAAGTGATGACTTAATCAATTAAATACATGTAAATAAATTAAACACACATAGACGAACCATAACACACATAATTATAACACACATGCATCCAAACAAGCTTCCAAAGTATACTCAGTCTATTTAATTTTATTTAACATAATTAAATTCTGTGGTATTATTTTTACACACACATTGTAACCTGTAAAATAAGGTGAGATATATAAGTAAATAAAATACTATACTTCTCAATGAAGAAGCTCAAATTGTAATACAAAACTATTAATAATAAATGCTATTAGCTATAGCAATTTTTAGCTGGTTCAAATATTAACCTATGTCATAATACCAAGATATACAAGGAAAGCATTATTATAAATTTTAATGAAATACAAATAACACTATTAAGAATTATGAGGAGGAGAAACCTCAACTCTATCATACATAAAAAAATATTAGTATTATAAACATATGCTATTAAAGTTACATTCAAAGTTTTTTCTTTAAGATCTAATACTACTATCTTTTTTATATCCGCCTTGAAAAGATCTTCTAATTCTCTTACAAGTATCTTTTAAAGCATCTCATTGCTTTGATCTGATGAAAAAATATTTAATTCTTAATATATTTGAAATGTTCTTTTAAAATTTATGCCACTTAAAGTCTATCTTTTGAATGTAAAATTTCAATATTAAAATACATTTAATAATACAGTTCTTGAAATTATTTAAGCTATTTCAGTGTAATATGTTTTCATAAATTTTTTTGACTCTCTAAATGTATTCAACATCAAATTTGCAATATTTTATTAATAACATGAAAAGCTAAAACCTTTGCACTTTAAAAAATGCTTATGTGACAGTCAATCAGATATAACATTGACTGCAAGTGAAGCCAGAACTATCAGAAAAAGATGGGGCCCACCTTCTTCTGTGCTTAAATTTATATATAAATAACCAGACTCAAGTCTCTTGAACTAAGAGTGTGAAGCTTACAACACCTTTACATTTAATTCACTAAATATTATATATAAATAAACAACACAGAATCTTTTGATTTACTATGAAGTAATTTTCAAATGTAATGAAATGATATATTAAATTTATTAAGTGCAAGTAGTTGACATAGTAATAATGTGAAAGGCTAAAACAGATGCACTTTAAAAAATGCTTATGTGACAGCCAATTAGATGTAACAATGACTGCATGTGGAACTCTTAATTCTAAAACAAAAGCCAGAACTATTAGAAAAATATGAGACCCACCTCCTGCTATGCTTAAATTTATATATAAATAAGCCAGACTCAAGCATCTCAAACTAAGAGCATAAAGCTTACAACACCTTAACATTTAATTCACTAAATAATATATATAAACAATGCAAAATATTTCGATTTACTATGAAGCAATTTTCAAATCTAATGAAATGATAGTAACAAATGTAAATATATTAAAATTATTAAGTGCAAGCAGTTGACATAGTAATAACATGAAAGGCTAAAATCTTCAGCAGATGCACTTTAAAAAATGTTTATGTGATAGCCAATCAAATGTAACAATGACTGCATATGGACTCTTAATTCTAAAACACAAGCCAGAACTATCACAAAAAAATGGGACCCTCCTTCTTCTATGCTTAAATTTATATATAAATAAGCCAAACTCAAGAATCTCAAACTAAGAGCCTGAAGCTTACAAAACCTTCACATTTAATTCACTAAATATATATATATATATATATATATATATATATATATATATATATATATATATATATATATATATATATATATATATATATATATATATATATATATATTACTAATATAATCATATGTCAAAATTGACAGAGTTAATTTGTTTAAAAATATATTAATAATTATTAATCAAATATCAAATGGGAAAATAGAATCACAAAAACATTTTCATTCATTTACACTTTAAAAAACAACTTTGACTGGCTACACCTTTGTTTTTATTTTCAAATTAGTTTTAAATATTTAAAAAGGTTATGGGATTTTTTTTAGAATATTATTCTTTTACAAAAAAAAGTCCAATTTATTGAATTTTAGTATAAAATAAACAACACAAAATCTTTTAATTTTCTAGGAAGCAATTTTCAAATCTAATGACATGATAGTAACAAATGTAAATATATTAAATTTATTAAGCATTTTTAAAGCACATCTGCTGAAGGTTTTAGCCTTTCACATTATTGCTATGTCAACTGCTTGCACTTAATAAATTTAATATATTTACATTTGTTATTCATTTCATTAGATTTGAAAATTCATTCTTAGAAAATTGAAAGATTTCACATTGTTTATTTATACATAATATTTAGTGGAATTAAATGTACAGGTGTTGTAAGCTTTATGCTCTTTGTTCAAGATACTTGAGTCTGGTTATTTATATATAAATGTAAGCATAGAAGAAGGTGGGTCCCATCTTTTTCTGATAGTTCTGGCTTGTGTTTTAGAATTAAGAGTCCCACATGCAGTCAATGTTACATCTGATTGGCTGTCACATAAGCATTTGTTAAAATGCATCTGCCAAAGGTTTTAGTCACGTTATTACTTTGTCAACTGCTTGCACTTAATAAATTTAATATATTTAATATTTTATTAACCAAATATATCTTTGTTAGATGTTCTATTAATGTTTAAATAATTTAATAATTAGTGACTCTTATAAATATAAATGTGGCGTACTCTTATAGCAAATACACTAAAATAATTGTTTGATATTTTATAAGCATTTAAAATTTTAATTAATATTTTAAATGATTTATGTTTGATAATTGGTAAGATTCTTGATTAACAAGTGGGATGATGCAAATAAACGATTATGAGGAAATTACTTAAATAACAATAATTAAAGATTTATTTACAGTAGAATAACAACAAATATTACAATTAATCTATCTTTTAAATCCACATAGACCAAATCTAAAACTATTACTGTGATAATTTGGAAATCAGAGTTTTTAAGAATTATTTTAATAACTTTTCAAATAATTGTTTCGACTTAATTGATGCTTAATTTGATACTCTTATATTCATTGAAAATCGTTGGTTGTTTCTCTCAGAAAAAGTGTAGTAGTTACTCGTCTTACGATTTTAACATTTAAATAACTCATATTATTATAGAATTTTTTTAATATTATAAATTCAATCTTATTTATTGTTTAATTGAAAAAAAAAAAAAACAAGCACTCAATATCTTAAGAATTGTTCGAAAATACCATTCATCTTTACTCTATTGTTCTTAAAGGATAAATTTATTTTAAAAGCACTTTCTTTCTTGACAACAGTTCATGTTAAACTCATTACTAATATAATCATCTGTCAAAATTGACAGAGTTAATTTTTTTAAAAATATATTAATAATTATTAATCAAATATCAAATGGGAAAATAGAATCACAAAAACATTTTCATTCATTTACACTTAAAAAAAACAACTTTGACTGCTACACCTTTGTTCTTATTTTCAAATTAGTTTTAAATATTTACAAAGGTTATGGGATTTTTTTAGAATATTATTCTTTTACAAAAAAAAAGTCCAATTTATTGAATTTTAGTATAAAATAAACATTTTATACAAAAGTGAAATATTTAGCATATTGAAAAATTTCTAGTAGGTGGAAGAATAGAAAATATCTGTCTGTATCATGATTAAATAAGTTCATATTATCATCTAGATAGCTGCAATTTAGGTACTGATTTATTAAAATTATAGGAATTATATATATATTAACATTATTTTATTTACATACTCGATAAAAATTTTATGTTTTTTTTTTTTTTTAGGCAATGTTGATTAAAAAAAGCAATCAAGTTTAAAAGATCAAAACAATGTTAACATATTACATATTTTTATGGTGTCTAATATAAATAATTACTTAAACAATCCAGAGAATCAAATTACTAGTATGTCCTTAACAATGCTATTTTTAATATTACCATAATAACTATTTATTTTAAAGTTAATGTCAACATGGCAAAGTGTATTACTTGTTATTTGGTTGTATGTATAATTTAATTTTAAAAATGACATATACCTTTAACCTACAATAGCTTCAATGTGCTTTTGTAATGTAAATACTACATATGGTATCCATACCATTCCTAAGAAATATATTTGTCTTATATAATTATAATTCCAAATTTAAATTTTTATTATAAGTATTATTTATAATAAATGTTATGATTTTTTATATAAAAATATAACCATAAAATCACAAAAAAGCGGAAAAACAATATATTTGTCAAGAAAACTTCTAACTGCAATCCATGGATTGCTTTTACGATTACTTTCTATTACTGTAAGCATTATATATAATAAGTGTTATACTTAGAGGGGATTTGAACACAGATTTTCAAACTCCCTTCAGCTATCAACTCCATCTTATATAACTGATACACATGACCACATGTATGTAAAAAAGATAAATAATCTCCAATATATATATTTCATCCTGAACCAGCATGCAACTTATCACTTGATTCAGATCATCATCTCCCACAATTTATATAATTAGTCAACATGGGCATGAGAACAATACTTCATCAACAAGGGTTTTGAGTATTCTATCATCAAATGTTCAATAATATGAATGACAAAGATTTGGAAGATGGAGAAGATTGAAGCCTGTCCGTTAAAGTTTGAAGATTTGCTATCTTAATATAAACTGTGGACTGGTTATATATATATATATATATATATATATATATATATATATATATATATATATATATATATATATATATATATATATATATATATATATATATATATATTGTGCCCTTTTCTATAGGTCAGTAATAGTTCATAACAGTCAATTACTAAAAATTTTAAATTTTAGAATATGTTCTTTTAATACATTAATTATAGTTTGTTGATTATATTTTTAAAGTACAATTTGAGGATAAAGCAAATACGTAGTATATAAAATTATAGCGAATCATTTAAAAAATAGTTATGTAAAGCTTTAAATATTGTTGCATATGGTTGTAAAAGCTGGCCATATTAAATAACTCGGCTATAAATATTTAAAGGTATGTTTAATAAGCTCAATTTTAATAGTCTTAAATGTATAGATAAATAAATGTTATACAGTATTTAAATTTATAAACTATGTTTAATAATCAAAATTAATATAATATATTTTAAAAATAAACTTTATGATGGTGAATATTGTATTTAATTCTATATTTTTAAATTATTTTTCCAAATTTTTATAATTATTTTATTTAATATAATAAGTGTATCAATTTTATTAGTCTAGGCAGAGAAATAGATTAAAAAATTGTCTGTCAAAGTTATTAATCATGTGACTGGTATACTGCATACTTTCACACACACTGCTTGTTTGAATTAATAACAAAGTTTAAAATATTTTAAAAGTTATATTATAGAATTGGATAGAATTACTGCCTATCATAAAAGCAAATAATAATAAATATTAAGTTAACTATCTTATAACATGCTTAAATGATGTAATAAAGATGAATACAGTTAATAAAAAAAAAATTAAATATTTTGATTAAATAAAACAAGATAAATGGAATATTAAAAATGGAATAAGTTATTAAAATTATTTTAAAAGTTATTTTAAATGTTTAAATAATTTTGATAAAGTAATAATTGATTTAAAAGTAATATTTTAAATAATATTTTAAGTTCATTACGTCATAATTTTTTATTTTCAAATATAATTCTGCTATAAACTGAAAATATGTAAATTTGTTCTCAAGCTAAAAGTAAGAATCAACCAATCAAATGAGGTATTCTTACAGACTATAAATATGAATTGCATGGGGGTATAAGGGGAGATTAATAATGTATTGAAACCAGAGAAAGGTAAATTATAGCTATCAAAGAGATAGTATTTTTAAATTTTTATTTTAGTCAATTTTTTAGTACTTTCTTATAACTTTATCTGCAAAAAACTAAATGATAATTTTAAAGTATTTTGCAAAAGAGAGTTTTAAAAATATATATATTTAGAAACTTCGTGGAAATGATTTTCTAGTTTTTTAAAAGTTACTTGCCAGGATTATTTTATCTGAAGTTTAACCTAAACTACGCAATAGAGATGGATATACTACAAAATAAAATATGTTTAAATTATAATACAGCTTTATTTATGCTCAACCAGAGGATTATTCTAACTCATATAAAAATAGTTTGGGCATTATGCTGGAAGCTTAAACAGAAAACTATTTGCCATCTAAAAAAATTTGTGACGCATTATTTATAAGCTTATCCAGGAGTTTTTTTTTTAAAAAAAGAATAAGATATTTATATTGTATGAGTTATCATAAAATATAATAAAAGAAATAGAATGTTTAGTCCTTTTTGAAGGAAACATTTTTTTTTAAATATATATTTTACAAGAAGTAAAAAGAACTTATTAAGAAATAAAACCTATAAAAAAATGAACATATAGTAGATAAATAAAGGATAGATCCATGAAAATACAAATATTGTGTAAAAGTTTACCGGATAACTTAAGTTAAATAGAACAGAGTGATGCATCAGAGAATATTGAATAAACTTCATGGGAATAATTCTTTAATATTACAGTTTAATAATTTTCATTCTGAACAGTAAAGACCCAGGATTATTTTCTATAAATTTTACTAAATGGATTAATAATTATTTTTATTTTTAAACTTTAACACGCTTGGAGGAGAACATTTTAAAACTCTAGAGAAAATAATAAACATTTTTGGATTTTATCATGAACTATGGTCAAGTGAAGACGTAATTATAGTTTTAAATTTTTATTTTACTAACTTATTTAAATGTAAATTTTTCTATTTATAAAATTAGGAAAACATAAAACATTAATTTGTTGATGATATAAAATTTTATAATGGAATAATCTAATAATTTAGATAAGAATATATTTTAAAATAAAGTGTATGAATGTATATTTCTTTGTGTTTGCAATGATCGGTATCTAGTGGATGAAGAAGCCTACTGAATATGATGACCAGATAAAGGTTATTTTGGTAATAATAATGACTATTAATAATTTATAATGTATATTTTTGTTTTCTTTAGATCATCTATGGATGGTAAGAATGAAATGTAAAAGTTTTAATTATATGTAACACGTTTTCATACAACATTTTAAAAAACATTATGAGATAGGATTGATTTGAAGATATGCATACAATGATTTTTTTTTTTAATATATTAGTGATATAATCTAACATAATAACAAATAATTATGTGATTCTTTTAAAATTTTCATGTTGGGATATTCAAATATTGTCTAGTTAGATTGTATATGATTAAACATACAGAATGATGAAGTAGACAAACTTTTCTTGTGGAACAGTGAAATTGTTTAATTATCAATGAATTTTATTTATTGTTTTGTAAATGAAGATAGTTATTTATCGATGTAAGATGTGGAAAATCTTGAGAAATAATGTTGAGATAGTGGCTTGGAAGTACTTAGTAAACAGGAAACCAAGATGATGTTTTTAAAAAATAGGATATGATAAGGAATAGAAATAATATTTAGTCTTTATGTGGATATCAGCATAGTTAACAAAGCCCTATGACTGGTACACATTTTATTTGGACAGTGTTTTTTATATTTCTTTAAATATTTGATGTTCTAATAAAGCTGAAGAAATAGCTTTAACATCGTTCATGTATTAGGGGTTATTAGACAGGTAAAGGTCATACCTCTTTTTTGTAATGCATTGTGCCATGATTTTTGAGATATATTAAGAGTGATACTCTAGCTTTCTTCCTTAAATCCTATACATCTGTTTTGCTATCTTTATTTCATGTAACTGCATTGTTCAGTAAGATATTTTGAAAAGAAATGATAAATAATTTAGAACTTAGGTTATGCTATCGTTTTGTATAAGATTGGTTTATTTGCTTAGAAGGAATAGAATTTACAACTTGAAATTGAAGGTCCAAAGTATCCTAAGGAAAGGAAAGAATCATAGAATATATTTTGAATTTATTTTCGGAAATGAAATATAAATTTTTAAAATAGAGTATCTAAACAAGATATTTTCTTTAGAATGTTGATTATTTTTGAATGCTTTTTTTTTTTTTTGAAAAAAAATAAGTATTGCAGATTTTTAAAATACAATAGTACAAAGTAAATTATATAAACAATATACATAGTATGTTTTTGTTCATTGAATAACAGGAATATATTGATTATTACACTTATATCATACTAAAGTAAGGCTAAATAAGAAAATATTATGATTAGTAAACATCGTGTGATAAAACACTAAAATCTAGTACTGAATTTTGGATGAATATTTTATGTAACTTCTTTGACTTTGCAAGATGAAAATTTTTTTTAATATTTTGAGAAATCCATACTCATTATAAAGTTAATTTTGTTTTTTTCTGTAGAATGTTTTCCTATGAATTTTTTTTAAAAAATAAGATAGTTTAATAATATTAAGGATGAAATATTTTGCTAATAAGTAAATATATTTATAATAAGTTAACCATAATGAGAAACCAAATGGTAATTTTTTTTTTAATTTTGTCTTAAATATAAATAAAGATATAACTAAACTATAAACTATTTTATATAACTTAGTAGATAAAAATGTAAGATTAAAATAAGGATATCCATTGTAAATAGTGTACATAAATTGTTTATTTTATTTGTTGTTGTTAATAAACTTTGTTAAAATTTGTTTTTTAAAATTTTTTGTGTCTGGATTGTTTATTTCTCCACTTCACTGCATGAAATCACGATATATTCATAACAATTGAAACAAATATATAATTTTGCACAAAAAGATAAATAGAAAGTTATATTTAAGAATTTAAATATTTTATTGGTATTCTTTTAATTAAATAATTATAATTTTACATTATTTTATTGGTCATAAATCAGTTATCACAATAGTATACTGAATTATATGCTATCAGTTGCCACACATCCTTTGTTTATCAGATTATCATATGCTACCATGTATTTATTATATTATTACATGAAGGTAAAAGATTATATAAAATTATTTTATTATTTTATTATGGTAATAAAAATATAATGAAAAGAAAAGATATCCAGTAGTAGTTAAACAATGAAGAATATTATTATTATTTATTATTATTAGTTTCAGTGTAGTAGATTATGACATAAAATCCCTTCTCATATTTTACTACCGTATTTTTAAATTAACTTAGAATAAACTTTATGAACCTGAGATTATTTTATTGAGCTAGATTATTACAAATAGAAGATTAAGACTTAATTATTAGTTTAATCTTAGTGAGTAGAAGTTATTAAAGTCGTAAGAATACTATGAGTTTGTTATTTGAAATAGTAATAAGGGGGGATAGTGTTCTTATGCCATTGAGGTAGTATCCTGTGGGATATTGGCTCAATGTAATCTATCTTGTCAAACTGTATTTTCACTTCAAGTCTCATGAAAATATTAAATATTTATTTAATTTATTTTATAAACTGAACCTTATTGGTATTTTAAATTTGAGCTAGTGAAACATTTTAATTTTAATGCTGAATATTTTATTTATTAATTATTAACTGAGCTAGAGCCCGTTTTATTTTATATCATATACTATTCTGAAGTGAGGATGCACAAGACCGGGTTAGAATATATATATATATATATATATATATATATATATATATATATATATATATATGATGAACTTACTCATATATATATATATCATATATATATATATATATATATATATATGAGTAGGAGATGATGAACTTGACAAGGTATAATATATATATATTGGAGATTATTTATTTTTTCACATGCATATGACCATGTGTATCAGTTATATGAGGGAGTGGATAGCTGAAGGGAGCTTGAAAGTCTGTGTTCAAATCCCCTCTAATTAAATCTAAGTTCAGTATATATATTATACTTGTATTCAAATAGGTGTTATTATATTTTTTTCAAAAAGTAAAAAAAAAAATTCTATAATTAGTAAAACATAGAACAATTTACTTCCATTTAGATGACAAACGGTATAAAATACTGCTAAATTCAAAACACAGAGGCTAAACTCTCCATACATAGCATCACTCAATACAAGCCAGAGTAATCACTGGATACAAGGTTTGTGCATAAAATTCTCATCAAATGCCACTCATCCAATATTCCCAGACTAGTTTCTAGCTTATAGGTTTCATCAGTGAGGAGCCTTGGATCAGAGAGTACTGCACCTAGAACTTAGGATCTAATGTAACCCTCCAGTAGCCACCTTTTACCCTATTTGCTAACTATAAAGCTTTGAGTCCAAAATGAAAACAAAAAAATATTTTGAATGCAAGCTCCATTAGTTTGTATAGTTGTATAGATTTGAATTCAGTTCAGCATCTATACTTCTGGCTGTATTTGGTTCTTTAATAACAAGAATTTGGTTCTTTAATAACTAGAATTACCATAATCCTATTGGGATGAATTTGTATTACACCACTAAACATCACTTGATGACCATTTTATGGATAAACCTTCTTGCATCCATTGATTACTCTGGCTTGCCCTGAGTAGCACTACTGTATAGACAGCTTAGTCTCTGTGTAAACAGATTGTGTAAGCATAAACAATGGTGATCATGTGATGTTCAATGGTTTAAATTCAAAACACTACACTATATGAGCTAACATCAAACTATTTTGAATTTACAGAATGCCAACACATCTGGGAAGATACTGAGTTGGACATTTATTTAATTTTTAAAATTCCATGTTTTTGGCATATGAAAATGTATATATGTATCACATACTGGTGATAATAACTGCAAGTTAAATTATGAATTATGTTACAAATATTCCATTGAAATAATAATTGAAATATAGTAATTATTATATTGAAAAATTCACAATACTTTTAAAGTTTATATTTGTATGTTAAATCCCCTAATCACTATTAATATAGTCCAAAAGACATTTGGATTTGGGATAATTTTAATTATATCACATTATGTATTTTGGAATACATTCATATTGGTCAATGCTTTTAATATGTACTAAACTATATAATAGCTTTTTATATTGGATTTGATGAAGTAAAAGGACCTCTTTATCTAAACCCAATATGTAATAATAATTCCAATCCTGAGAGATTAATTTTATAGCTATGAGAATGCAGAAGAATAAAATCTTTCTTGACAATCTGCAAATGATAATTCTTTTTTCAACCAAGTTTTATATGTTAAATATTTTCATAGATTTTTAATTTGATAAAGAATAGAAATTACAATATTGTATCTCTATAGACAATGACAACTTTTCTTTCTTAATGTTGAAAAAAAACTATCAATTACAAATATGACAGTACTTAGACCAAACAAATTTTATCTACTAGCCTATATGATAGCTTTTTGGTTTTGAGTTCAAATGAATTAAAAGGAGTTTCCTTTTCCTTTTATCCCAAATTCAAGTTACTATAAGAAAACCAATCCAGTGACATCAAAATAAACAAGATATCTCTATTTATATGAATATGGTATCATAATTTTAATTCTACATCAAATTTAAAATACCTAAAATATCTAATATATACACCTATATGCACCTAAATGGGAGAAAACTAATTATTATTTGCATGATTTCAAGGAAAATGTTAGTCTTCTGCATTCTCATAACAATAAAGTAGCTGTCTGAGTTCATATCCTTATAGAAACTCAAGTTTGAAATAGAGGTGAACCTCCTTTTATTTTATCCAAATCCAAGACAAAAGAATTATTATATAGGTTAATAAAAAAACTTATTTAGACTCGTAAAGATCAATTTATAATTGATGGTTTTCTGCCAATATCAAATACTCAAAATCTGTTTGCATAGGTATAATTTCCTAATTTTCATTTTTTATGAAATTAAAAATTCTTAAAAATATTTAATTTAACATATTATTATAATAATAATAATAATAATAATAATAATAATAATAATAATAATAATAATAATAATAATAATAATAATAATAATGACCATTATGAAATAAACATCATAATAAAATTAATAATAATAATAATAATAATAATAATAATAATAATAATAATAATAATAATAATAATAATAATAATAATAATAATAATAATAATAATAATAATAATAATAATAATAATAATAATAATAATAATAATAATAAAAGTACATCCAGTTAATTGTGTATCCTTCGTCAACTGTCCTTTAAATTCAATGGAAATAAATGTCATCTTGACATATTTCAAGATTTCAGAATTCACAAATAGGGAATTAAGATATAGTCTGGAGAAAAGATTTTATTTGTGTGAAACATATACCACATATATACACTCATTACAATCAAGCACACAAAGCGATTATTAATTACAATCAATTATTAAATAAGCATCTAAAAAATACAAGAAATAATGACTTAGTAAAAGTTTCTGTTTTCTTTGATCAGGCAAAAACATGTAAGTTTACCTTTAATTTTGATCTTTAAACTTTTAAGATTCTCCCTGTGGAGAGAAACCATAATAAAAGAAAAATTAAGGTGACAATTTTTTATAAATAGAAATAAAATCTCAAATAAATAATTAATAATCTGCTAGCATTATACCACAGGAATCTTGGGGTATGACTTGATGATATTTACTTCTGCTGTAAATGAATTTAAATAGCAGTTGAATAAAGTTAAATGATTAATTGAAATTACTTCTATTGATTAAAATATTATGTATAAATATCTTATCACCAATATATTCATTATTATTTTTTATTACGATACACACATTCATATATATATATATATATATATATATATATATTGTAACCTTCCAGGTTAGCACCAAAAGAAATATGGGGAAGGTCACATTTGTACTAATAAGGGATAATGATAATTAGTTGAGAAAAATGAATTGTGATATAATATAATATTTGGAATTGAATTTTTGATAAAATTAGGCCTAAACTGTAATGTGATTTGCTAATTAAAATTGGGATTTAACAAAATTAAAACCTTAAATGGGTAGATTGATTGATGGAATTTTGGGGCTATATGTTTAGTGGTAGATGTTTGTGTACAATAGAAGATTTACATGTCATCATAGGCAGATGCATATGTGTATTATTAAGTAGAATTTTCTTTTTTATATTTTATTTATAATTTATTGATTATATATTGTCTTAGAATCTTATATTTTAAAAATGATAAAGATTATTTGTAATAGTAAATGACATTTTAAAATTAATAATTAATGTTTAATATTTTTTTTAATTACTATGTATAGTATATTCAAACATTATATTGTTTAAAATTTTATAAATAATATTTCTGGCAAGCTTCCAAAGTTGTCATGGAAACATAGAGACCGTGAGGAGAGAAAGACAGGGTTTACAACTAAAAAGTAATAAAAAAAAAGCTCCGAGGAAGAAGTAAAAAAAAACTTAAGCCGAGAGGTATCGCAGCCGCCATGCAAGCAAATAGTTGGTTGCAGACGGTTGTGGGTTCGCGTCCCGGCCGATGCTATGACACATGGAAAAAAAAAAAAAACTCTCTAATAGTATTATAACAAACATAAAAAAAATCACAAGGATTCTAATAATATATTTATGGAAAATTTCTATTGTACTACTGGAGTAAATAAAACAATGAAGAGATAGACCCAAAAGGAAACGAGCTTCAAAGTTCTTCCAAAGTCATGATTTAAGTTCACTACCTTTGGAATACCTGGATGTTACATAAGATAAGTTATTATAATTTATTTTAAAATATTATTAAAACATGAATAATATTAAAATGGCAACGTTTTGTAAAATAGAGCTACCTCAAATTCTTTTCATAGATGCTAAAATTAAATGCCTGATTTTTAACTTAAAGAATTTGCTATTAATATTCTATAAAACAAAATTTAAAATGAAAAAAAATTATATATCTAATCTGATATCAAGAAGATAATTTTATATTGTATAACTTCACTATACGCGTGTCTATAAAAAAATAATTTTCAATGCATGCAAATGTAATTATAAGGCTTATCATGGAATTCTAAAAGGAAAAGACTATTGTCATTCTTAACAAAAATATGCTTTAACAATGGATAGACATTTTTTTTATGTTATAATCTACTGTGTCATTGAAATTAATATATGTGTTTCTTTTAACTTTCAATTTTGTTTAAAAAAACTTAACCTGTAATGACAAGATACTGATAAATATTTTCATTACTGAATACAGCAGATGTATAATCAATTTTTATTTATTTATTTATTTTTTTTAAAAAAAAACAACAAATACAATGTAACTTCATATCATTTATAATATGATTATGTATTATTTTATATAATCTAGAAATTATATTATCGGTGGTTATAGATGTTCGGATATGTGTGTGATGCTATATATTATTATTATTTTTTTTAATTGTATTTATTATGCTGAACTTCGATAATGATTTTTATTTAAAAAAATAAAGAATAAAAACCTTGTCAGTTATAAGTTTGTTATATAGGAAGTAGAGTGAATTTAACTTGATGATAGAAATGATCAGGGATGATTAGATTATTTAAATGGAGTTTGGGAGATATTATTAACTCTCATGTATATAAGTGTTTTATTATTGTTGTCCCATGCTTGTCTTTAATTTTTGTATAGTTAATGTTAGATAGAATATATATTGGTTATAACAGACAAGTGTTATATAAAATTCTATATTATGTATAAAAGATGATTAATTTCTGTCATCATCAAAGTTTTATAAATAATCCAATAGAATATAGTTTAGAAATTCATGATATTTATTATATAAACAAATGCACATATTCGAAGATATATGATTAACATATTAAAAGTAGTGAATTTTCATTTTACCACAGAAGAAATGTAATTGGTGATAAAGGTGTATCAATAATATTTTTTTTATTTATGATTTATTTTTGATTTTATTTTTTTTAATAAATATTTTATTGAATCAACAGCTTATAGGAATTCCTTGATTATATACGTTCGATTCTTTATTTCCACACACACACACACACACACACACACATCTAATTATCATAGCATAGTTATAGAAGATATGTTTGTCAAATAATTCAAGTTTTAGTTAAATTTGTTTAGTGGTAATAAGTCTCAGTATTACAATGCCAGTAATACATTTTACTTTGTTTAGAATAGATAGTGATATGGATAGAAAAGTACCCGGTCCTAATAATTATCTATTCTATACTAAATATGATACTTGATGATTGTGCAATAGTTTAGTATTGAACAGATGCTCTGAACATATTTCAATTAATCTTATAATATTATTGTTTATAGATGTTTTTATCATCCTTGTTGGGTTGATATATAAAGACCATACCCTATAACCTCAACTGAGCTAAGCCATAGGGTAATTTCAATATAAAAGTCTTTTAATTAAATTTAAATATAATTTATAATTATAAATTTATTCTATTTTGCATAGAATTGGTACCTGGGAAATTATAAATAAGTGATTTGGTGGAGGTTGTAGGGAGAATTTCAATGGCCACCCAACTGGGGCTTCAACATTTATGGGTTAAATGCTTGATATATGATTGGGTTTCAATGGTTTGCCCAATCGTGGGGCTTCATATATTTAGGGTTTCAATGGTTGCACAATGATTGGTGATCGATTCATTTTTGTTCATATGTGCATTTTGTTTTTTGTTGGAGATTATATTTTGTACATTCTATTATGAATGACACATAAAGTGGCTACCCAATTGGAGCCTGATATATTTACAGTTAAGTGGTGGCATGCAATGTGGATGGCCTGATATACATGGGTTAAGTGGTTGTCCAATTATGGAATCTTGATTAATTAAGTCTCATATTCTATAGAATATTTTTCTTTTGTTGGTTTAATTGGTTAAGTGATGACTAGTGTGAATGGTTTAATGTAGAGTATTTATATTTTTGTTGATATATATTGGCATATATCTGAGATGAGAAGTAATTCTGTGCTATTAGAATTTACTTTAATCCTGTTTAAAATATACAGCTATTGTAGAATTGGTTCCAAAATAGAATCAAGTTAGTAGTTTTTCTTATTCAAGGATTTTTGATATCAATCTGGAAGATTAATAGAAATGTTTGATAAAATGAGTTAGGAATAAATGGAGAATTCACTAAAGTTTGAAATAAGCAAATTAGAGTTTGAAATAAGCCAATACCTGAAAGATGTGTAACAGATATATAAATGTAACATGTATAGTTTAAAAAAACATTTTTTTTAGGTGAAATAAATGAATACAGCCATGAGACAGCTTAATTTCAATTATAAAGCTATATGAATATCACAATTCAGAGTAATGTTAAAGTTGATGCCAATTATATATATATATATATATAAAATACATATTTTGCGGGTATATATATATATATATATATATATATATATATATATATCTTTTGCTTATCAATTAAATATAGTACTGATGCTAGATAAACATAGAATTATTGATAGTATTAAATTATAAAGTGATAATATTGTTCATATTTGGAACACTTCTGTTATAGAAAGTCTATAATTTTGAAGGTTAAATAGCATACTTGATTGTTGGAGTTTTGTTGGTTGTATTGCAAATTTTGGTGATGAATGGAGAATTTTGTTATTGTCTTAGGTATATGGTGTATTCATGTCACTGGTGACTGATTGTTCTCATTCACTGCTCCAACCCAAATTATGACATCAGTTGTTAATTATCATGAAGCAGTTAACAGTAGTCCTGCCATGATTTTGCCTCTAAGACTCCAGAGAGAGCAAGGCATAGTTCTTTCCAATATATATGTAATATTTGTCTCTAAGACTCTAGAGAGAGCAAGACAATATTTTATAAATAGCCCCTAAGACTTGGATGTAAGCAGGGCATTGTGATAGTGTTTATAGTAGAATATTATGGGTTGTGGTAGCTTAGAGTGGTTAAAGTGAGATGATCATCAGAGTGTTCATGGAGCATTGTATGTTTTGAGAGCAGTGATGGAGTTCTTCTATCCATCTCAAAATTGTAAACTGCTAATAATTCTTTTGACTGTCAGTATTTGTTGGATGTTTAGAAGAATGGATAAATATATAACTTGAATATATAGCTCATTCTTAAAAGGCTATTTTCTTTATTCTTATGTAAAGATTGGCATTTACCATATTTAAGTAAAAATTGTATATCAGTTGTCATAATAAATGCATGTCATCATTAATTTGATTTTGGTTATGATTTTTTTTCTTGTTATAAATGCTGGTTGTAATATTTGAATGCACCCAATACAGCATAAAGATAAATGAATATGTTTAAATTATTTTGGTCTTTTATCGGTTGTTGGAATTGGTGTAGTTTGCAATATAACTATAGTGAATCATATAAAATTTAATTTATAATTCCATCTATGTTTAGATTAATTGTATCTAGTTAAAGCTTAATGTCTTCTTATCTATGTGTATGTGGAAAATTGAACATTATATGGGAAAATAAAATTGTGGAAATTTTATGTCATTCAGGTAGTGATAGTGAGTTTGAATTGTTGATTTGGTGGAGGTTGGAGCTGGTAACCATTGTTTTCTTAAATAGTATTAATAAATTTTTAAAGAGATTATAAAATGGAAGACTTTAGTTTATACGATAGTTTGGGTGGGTCTCAAGAGACACCGTCTCCAGACAGCTGCATTGTCCCCTGACCTTGAATCAGGAAATGAAGCTATAGATATGTCTTATGGAGAGTCTAGTAAGATGCAAGATAATATTTGTAAAACCATGAATGATGATATGCTGATGTGGGCCAAATTGTTTTTGGCAAAATTAGAGTCTAGACGAGTAAAAGATAGACAAAAGTCAGAAGAGATGTTTGCCAAATTAGAGTCTGGTCGAGTAGAAGATAGAAAAAAATCAGAAGAGATGTTTGCAGAACTAAAGTCTGGTCAAATAGAATTAAAATTAGAATTAAGAGAAGTACTAAAGTCAGGACAAACAGAATTGAAATCAGAACTAAAAGAAATAAAGTTGAATCAAGATAAGTCAGAGGAGAGGATGACAGAAATAAAATTGGAAATGTTAGGAATAAAGTCAGACATGGTAGAAATAAATGCTAGTATAATTAGGCAGATGCAAGTTGTGGAGAAGAAAGTAAAAAGTCAGGAATCAGAGATAGCAATAGAAATAAAATTGAGTCAAAAGAAGTCAGAGGAGAGGATAGTTGAAATAAAGTCAGAAATGTCAGCGATAAGATTAGAAATGAAACTAGAAACAAAGCTAGAAACAAGAGTAGAAATACCCAAAATGAAGCTAGAAATGCATGAGAATGTTAATGACCAAGTTATGCAGATTAATAAAAATGTTAGTTTAGCCAGTGATGAAATAAATGTATACAAAGAACTTAGAGAAATAGTTAATCAGGACTCAAAATTAGAGAAAATTGAAGATATAGACATGCTTAAGGATTTCAAGAAGAATCTTGATAAAAAGAAAGAAATTAGTAAATCAATGAAAACAGAAATAATTTCCTTAGATATGAAATATCTAGAAATTGTGGAAAATGAATTGCTAAAGGTTACTGATATCACTAGTAATAAATTTAAAAATAAAAATGAAAACATAATTCCAAAATGTGTTCTTGATTATTTAGAACATAAGGTGAAGGCGAATGTTTTTAAAAAAATATTTTATGGAGATACTAAATCTATAATATGTAGTATGAAATATTTAATAGAAAGTGTTAGTCATGCTAGAGAAGTCGGTAAAGTGAAAATAAAATGTAAAATTAAGACTACAGAGAAGTCTGATTTAAATTTTCTTAGAAAAGTTAGTAATCCGGAAAGATATTTAGGCAAAGCTAAAGTAAAGCTTAAATGTAAAAGTAAGAAGAAAACCAAAGTGGATTTTATGAGAGAGATAATTAATCACAATAAACATATGAAGAAAATTAAGGTAAAATTCAAGAAGTTGATAAATGAAAAGATAGTTAATTTGAATTTTGATAGAAAGATTGTTGATGAAGAAAAAGAAGTTGGAAAGTCTAAGATTAAACTCAAAGGAGTAAAGGAAGAATTATTTAATATAAATCATCTTAAGAAAGTGAAGAATAAAGTAAGATATATTAAAAAGGTTAAAGTTAAATCTAGTAAAGTGAAAATGAAATCTTGTAGGAAAAAACTTGTTAGAAAAAAGGAGATTAAGAATATAAACACAAGGTTTAAAGTAACCTATAATGCTCGCAGTTTGGTTCCATGTCCTGCAAGACATGATTAATAAAAGTCATACATATTATTCAATATAGAATTTAGTTCTTTTTTTTTTCTTTTCTTACTTATTTAATGTTGCTAAAGTATAATATAAACATGTGTTTATAAAAGCATTAGATGTTTTTATTGTTTATGTTTATTCGACAAACATAATTTTCTAATTGAGGAATGATCTTAATGTAAAATTTAATGCGTTATTAATATTGATTGTTGTTTATCCCATTCATTTTTCTTTCATAAGGGGGATGGATTGTAACCTTCCAGGTTAGCACCAGAAAGAAATATGGGGAAGGTCACATTTGTACTAATAAGGGATAAAGATAATTAGTTGAGAAAAATGAATTGTGATATAATATATTTGGAATTGAATTTTTGGTAAAATTAGGCCTAAACTGTGATGTGATTTGCTAATTAAAATTGGGATTTAACAAAATTAAAATCTTAAATGGGTAGATTGATTGATGGAATTTTGGGGCTATATGTTTAGTGGTAGATGTTTGTGTACAATAGAAGATTTACATGTCATCATAGGCAGATGCATATGTGTATTATTAAGTAGAATTTTCTTTTTTATATTATATTTATAATTTATTCATTATATATTGTCTTAGAATCTTATATTTTAAAAATGATAAAGATTATTTGTAATAGTAAATGACATTTTAAAATTAATAATTAATGTTTAATATTTTTTTAATTACTATGTATTGTATATTCAAACATTATATTGTTTAAAATTTTATAAATAATATTTCTAGCAAGGTTCCAAGTTGTCGTGGAAACATAGAGGGTGTGAGGAGAGAAAGAAAGGGTTTACAACTAAAAAGTAATAAAAAAAAAAGCTCCGAGGAAGAAGTTAAAAAAAACTTAAATGAATCAAAAATATCTATAATAGTATTATAACAAACATAAAAAAATCACAAAGGATTCTAATAATATATTTATGGAAAATTTCTATTGTACTACTGGAGTAAATAAAACAATGAAGAGATAGACCCAAAAGGAAACCAGCTTCAAAGTTCTGCCAAAGTCATGATTTAAGTTCACTACCTTTGGAATACCTGGATGTTACATAAGATAAGTTATTATAATTTATTTTAAAATATTATTAAAACATGAATAATATTAAAATGGCAACGTTTTGTAAAATAGAGCTACCTCAAATTCTTTTCTTAGATGCTAAAATTAAATGCCTGATTTTTAACTTAAAGAATTTGCTATCAATATTCTATAAAACAAAATTTAAAATGAAAAAAATTTATATATCTAATCTGATATCAAGAAGATAATTTTATATTGTATAACTTCACTATACGTGTGTCTATAACAAAATAATTTTCAATGCATGCAAATGTAATTATAAGGCTTATCACAGAATTCTAAAAGAAAAAGACTATTGTCATTCTTAACAAAAATATGCTTTAACAATGGATAGACATTTTTTTATGTTATAATCTACAGTGTCATTGAAATTAATATATGTGTTTCTTTTAACTTTCAATTTTGTTTAAAAAAACTTAACCTGTAATGACAAGATACTGATAAATATTTTCATTACTGAATACAGCAGATGTATAATCAATTTTTATTTATTTATTTTTTTTTTAAAAAAAAAACAACAAATACAATGTAACTTCATATCATTTATAATATGATTATGTATTATTTTATATAATCTAGAAATTATATTATCGGTGTTTATAGATGTTCGGATATGTGCATGATGCTATATATTATTATTTTTATTTTTTTAATTGTATTTATTATGCTGAATTTCGTTAATGATTTTTATTTAAAAAAATAAATAATAAAAACCTTGTCAGTTATAAGTTTGTTATATAGGAAGTAGAGTGAATATAACTTGATGATAGAAATGATCAGGGATGATTAGATTATTTAAATGGAGTTTGGGAGATATTATTAACTCTCATGTATATAAGTGTTTTATTATTGTTGTCCCATGCTTGTCTTTAATTTTTGTATATTTAATGTTAGATGGAATATATATTGGTTATAACGGACAAGTGTTATATAAAATTCTATATTATGTATAAAAGATGATTAATTTCTGTCATCATCAAAGTTTTATAAATAATCCAATAGAATATAGTTTAGAAATTCATGATATTTATTATATAAACAAACACACATATTCGAAGATATATGATTAACATATTAAAAGTAGTGAATTTTCATTTTATCACAGAAGAAATGTAATTGGTGATAAAGGTGTATCAATAATATTTTTTTTATTTATGATTTATTTTTGATTTTATTTTTTTTAATAAATATTTTATTGAATCAACAGCTTATAGGAATTCCTTGATTATATACGTTCGATTCTTTATTTCCACACACACACACATCTAATTATCATAGCATAGTTATAGAAGATATGTTTGTCAAATAATTCAAGTTTTAGTTAAATTTGTTTAGTGGTAATAAGTCTCAGTATTACAATGCCAGTAATACATTTTACTTTGTTTAGAATAGATAGTGATATGGATAGAAAAGTACCCGGTCCTAATAATTATCTATTCTATATTAAATATGATACTTGATGATTGTGCAATAGTTTAGTATTAAACAGATGCTCTGAACATATTTCAATTAATCTTATAATATTATTGTTTATAGATGTTTTTATCATCCTTGTTCGCTTGATATATAAAGACCATACCCTATAACCTCAACTGAGCTAAGCCATAGGGTAATTTCAATATAAAAATCTTTTAATTAAGTTTAAATATAATTTATAATTATAAATTTATTCTATTTTGCATAGAATTGGTGCCTGGGCAATTATAAATAAGTGAAAAGATGGAGGTTGTAGGGAGGTCATACAATATATATATATATATATATATATATAAACATTTGAAATATTTGCACATTATTTCCTCTAACACTTATTGACCTTTAAACAACTTAAAAATAAATTATTATATCAATCTGTGATAGTCTTATATATTGTACAATATTTTAAAATTGTCTCATATTTCGCTGTAAATTTTCTGGCTGATGGTAAACATTTATGTGAATTAAACACATATACATGTATGTATATGTGTTTGTGGGTACCCTTAATAATGATAATAGCATTTTATACATAGAAATTTTACCCATAAACATAAACAATAGTTTTAAATATTAAACAAAATAATTTATTAGTAATCTAAGTGTCTGCTTTGGTAAGACTATGTAGGCTATAAAGAATAAACAAAAATAATTACTTAATTTAGAATAAATTAAGGTGTGTGGTTTAATTTTAAAGGATAGATTGTTTATGTTTATGTGATTTTTTTTTGACAACAATAAATCAACACACTACTTCGAAATAAATAAATAAAATTTATTTCTTCAAAATTGAAATAATATAAACAGATAGATAGTTTTTATTTCAGCATACATAGTCCTATCATAACAGTAATATTTTCTACTTCAAATCTACAATTTTATATTAGAAATTAAAAAAAAAAATTATCGTTTCAGACAAAAAATTCAAAATATGGAACCATTTTTATAAACTTTTGAAATGTATATCAAAATAGTTTAAAAAATCACGACAATAATAAAATAAAAAAATTCTTTTGAGTTACATTGTACAAAAACAATATATATAATAATATAAATATTACCATTTGTTATTAACTTTGGTTCATAATTGATAACACAAATAAACAATGCAGCAAGCATTAATGTTACTTGAGGGTAAAATTTAAAACCAAGCGACCTAAGAAATAATTTAGAATATATTCTTTTAAAAAATGAGGTTTTAACTATAACTAGATTTGTTGGAACAGGAGCTGCTTTGGGTGGAAATGGATTACCTTTACTCTGCCATTGATCATCGTCATGTGTTTTGTCTAATGAATCGGGTGGCCCTGAAAATTTATATAAGAAAACATCTATAAATATCTAATTTATAAATTAAACTAAAAAAAATAAGATAGCTGACATATTTTTATTTATAATTAAATATAAGAATAATTGTTGCATATACCTTTATAAATTAATAATATTTTTAAAGTTTTATATTTTTATCAAAAAAAAAAAAAACAAAATTTAATAAAAATTATTTATTATTCATGTTTTCTTTCAAAAGTACTTGAGATTAGCCCCTATAAAAATGAGGTAAAGATAAAGGGCAGTTCATTCTTTAAAATGATTTTGTCTTGTGCTTCAGATTAAGAGTATTTCATTTTCTTAATAAACAAATAATTTGAGTATTAATTTCAATGTCTTATATTTATGTACTTCATTCAATTTCTGAAAGGTATAAACTACACACAATACCAATCACTGCCAACCCCATTGGTCAACCATTTTTCATTTGATAATGATCCTTTCCATATCTTGCGGTAATATCCCCATTGATCCATTCCAACACTTCAATAATAAATCTGGTTTTACAAGAGTCTACATTATAATCCACCAAAAGTTTATTAATTACACTTATCAATTTATTATGGTCCACTGATTCATATAACTCACATACATCTAATGAGTCCATATAACCATCATCAACCATCTTGGAAGACTCCAAAATATGAACAAATTCAAATGTAGAATTAATTGTATATTTGCCAAAACCCACCAAATCTTGTAACACATTTTGAAACCAATTGCGATGCTTTCTGATAATAACAACCCCCAAAATCCATCATCAACCTTAACAGAACATTGTCCTATGAACTTTAACATTTGCAAACAAATGTGGAACAATTGCAGCTGATGGATAAATCCTCAAATATTCATTTCTCCTAAATATTTTACCAACATACTATCGCAAAACATTGCAAACAAACTTGGAGAGTGGTTAAAGTTCTTAAAGAAGCGCATGAAATTTAAAGTTTTTCCGAACTGTTGTAATTTTGCTATTAACCCTTCTATATACAGGAAGAGAGAAGCCATGGGTTTAATGAGGATTATGTTATTAAAGTGTATTGTGAAAGATTGTAAAAAAAAACAATTAAATTTAAATGTTACCAGAAGGCGGAGGATTTTAAATTTTTATCCAATACTGGACAATATTATTGATAGGTGTAATGGTTTGCAAATGCTTTTACAGCATAAGTTTGATAATAAATTTAATTTTTTAGCAAGGAAACAATATGTAATAATTTATAATGAAGTACAAGATAATTTTGTGAATTTATCAAATGAAAATTTGTCAATGAAATTTAAATCTTTGTTGGAATGCAGTCCTGCATTTTTTGGTAGTGGTTGGAAGGATCCAAATATGGAGATTATTGCAGATATTGAGACAGCATATGAGTTTCAGAGAAGGAGATTGTGATTAAGTAGGTTGCTCTGTTGTTGAAAGATCATTATTATAATCTTGCAGAGGATAAGAAGTAATATAGAATGATTAATAAGTTCAGAGTGTTGCTGAAGGATAAAAATATTATTTGTGCAAAAGAAGATAGAGGTAATCGATTTGTGTTGATGGATGGACATATATATAAAGAGAAAATTTCTCAGCAAATTGTTAAGTTGAACTTTGAAAAAATTAAGAATTATAAGTTAAAAGTGTATAAGAACAAGTTTGCTTGCAATGTTTTGTGACCATATGTTGGTAAAATATTTAGCAGAGAAAAATATTTGAGGATTTATCGATCAGCTGCAATTGTTCCACATTTGTTTGCAAATGTTAAAGTTCATAAGGAGAATGTTTCATTAAAGTTGATGATGGATTTTGGGGGTTATTATTATCAGATTTGTTTTTCAATTGGTTTCAAAAAGGTTACAAGATTTGGTGGGTTTTGGCAAATATACAATTCTACATTTAAATTTGTTCAGATTTTGGAGTCTGCTAAGGTAGTTGATGATGTGTATATGCCCTGACTGGATGTATGTGAGTTATATGGATCATTGGACCATAATAAATCTAATAAGTGTAATTAATAAACTTTTGGTGGATTATAATATAGACTCTTGTAAAGCCAGATTTATTATTGAACTGTTGGAGTGGATTAATGGGGATATTACTGCAAGATATGGAAAGGACAATTATCAAATGAAAAATGGTTGGCCAATGGGGTTGGCAGTCAATGTTATTGTGTGTAGTTTATACATTTCAGAAATGGAAAAACATATTGTGGAGCATTTATAAGGAGTTATGATTTAATATATAGAAGATATGTGGATGATGTTTTTGTGTATGGTTCAAAAGATATTATAGTGAATATGTTTAATGAATTAAATGAGAATTCTGGTTTGTTATGGACTATTGAGTTTGAAAATGATGGTATCTTACAGAATTTAGATGTAAATGTATATAAATGCTGTAATATGTTTGAGTATAAAATGTTTGTTAAACCATTGAATGTAAGAGGTTTTATACATCCATCATCAAATGTTCCTTTGAGTTATAAAATGGCTGGATTTAAGTGTTTTTTGTATTACAATTTGCATCTTTGTAAATTTAAAGCAGATAGAAAAAATAATATTGATAAATATATGGATGACTTGATAGGAGTGGGATACAAAAAACTATATTACACAGACAATTGTGTTTGTTTTATCAGAATTTAAAGTTTAAACATAAAGTGGATATAAATAATAAAGCAGTTGAAAACTGGTTTTCTTTAGCTTATGTGCCACCTATAAGTAAGAAATTAAAAAAAAAATTATCAGTGAAGATTATAATGTAGGATTCGATTCCCCTTTGTGTTTGAATAGATTAATAAACAATTCAAAGGATAATATAGAAGAAATGAATAAATATGAAGTGGTTTATTCGATTACTTGCAAAAAAAATGGTTGTAATGGTATTTATTTTGGGAAAACTAAGGCGAATGTTTTAACATGCTTGCAACAGCATATTTATCAGTACAAAAAACCTAAAAGTGATTTGCAGGTTAATTTTGTTTTTTCAAATCACAAAAGTAATTGTGGTCATGAGTTTTATCTTCAAAATATTATTATTGTATGCAATGAGTCAAATGATCAGAAAAGAAAGTTGAAAGAGGCTTGGTTTATTGCAAAATCTAAAAATGTTATTAATCAGTGTAACACTAGTGTTCCACTGAACATGCACTGGAATATTAACCATTCAGTTCCAGTATGTTGTCATGATTCTGGTATACAGTACCAAAAGTGCTTGGCTAATTGTTGTTTATAATTGATGTTTTTGTGCTCTGTTTATCTTATATTTATATAAATGAAATTTAGATGATTGAGTTTATAATATGCCCTACGTTTGGCAGTATCTTGATGATGATTAGCTTCAAATTTTATACTACACCTCTTTTAATTCCAGTCATAATGGCTAGAGTATTGATAATAATTGCTGATGGTTTCATAATATAATTTTTATAAATAATTACATTAGATTATGATGCTTATTCTTTGATCATTTTCTATGATCAATAAAAACAGTGATGCTTTTGAGGTTGACTATTATTTTTGATGATGATGATTTATATCACTTTTGTACAGCACTTATTTTATACCACTAAGATAGGTATAGAGATATATAGACAATCACATAGATATACAGACAGATAGATAAATAGATTGGTAGACATAAGGAAGATAGACAGACAGATATATAGACAGACAGACAAACATACATCCAGATAGATAGATAGATAGATAGATAGATAGATAGATAGATAGATAGATAGATAGATAGATAGATAGATAGATAGATAGATAGATAGATAGACAGACAGACAGACAGACAGACAGAGAGATATAGATAGATAGATAGATAGATAGATAGATAGATAGATAGATAGATAGATAGATAGATAGATAGATAGATAGATAGATAGATAGATAGATAGATAGATAGATAGATAGATAGATAGATAGATAGAGATAGATAGAGAGATAGATAGAGAGATAGATAGAGAGATAGAGAGATAGATAGATAGATAGATAGATAGATAGATAGATAGATAGATAGATAGATAGATAGATAGATAGATAGATAGATAGATAGATAGATAGATAGATAGATAGATAGATAGATAGATAGATAGATAGATAGATAGATAGATAGATAGATAGATAGATAGATAGATAGATAGATAGATAGATAATATACCTGATTTAAAATATTTTCTATTTGTTATAGGTGTTCTGTTATTTTAACTTGTTTATCTTATATGTATTAAAAATATTTATATATATATTTATGAATATAGTTATCCTTAGAAAAATGATTGTAAAAATAAAAAGTAATTTCTTTGTTGTCAAATAATTTCTTCATTAATGCTTAGTTCGAAAATCAGAAATCTTATTTCTAGTTGTTTCTAACGAAATTTTAAATACAACAATATAATATTTTAATATAGTTGCTTTAAAAACTGCTAAAAAGCTTTTATGTTAGACCAAAGATATATTTTTAAAAACTTATAGGATGAGTTATTATACTTAAAAAAACATTTCTTATTGTCTTAAGGCACATAAAAAAAGCAGTAGCTTTATACTATGAATACATCAAAGTAGTATTAAATAATTTAAAAGTTTTTGACCTCAATTTTAAATATTTCAAATGACCTAGGGAAAAATTAATTATAGTTTGCAACATTACTAAAAAGTTTAATATAAAATTGGGATTATTTTTGTAGGTTAATATTTCTGAAAGGATAAACTGTTATGTGTATTTTAAATGATACAATATTTATGTTAGGGAAGAAGCTAAAATATTTCTTATACATATATAGTCACAAATATACACTTAATTTTAAACAAATATTTTAAATAAAAATGAAATAAAATAAAAATTTTAACTACATCTAATATTTTATTTTCGAAATTAGTTAATTTTGTTGTGCCATATTTACCTTTTCTAATGCACGAATAATCAGAAGGTTTTTCCTCCTCACAAACAGGCTATTAAAAATTAAAAAAAAACACATTAAGTAATTATCAAATATTGATAAAATAATTTTGTAATGACATATTTTTTTTTTACAAATATACTTTTATTGTCATTTTATCTCGGAAATTACAGAAATTACGTTTATTAAAAATGAGAATGAGATCTTTAGACAGATATTAAAACCAATGATTTAAACAGCTTGTCATATTATACATGTCTTCTGAAATATAATAACATTATTATTATTATTAATAACATTATTATAAAGTACACTCAGTTCCCTATAAATGTGCAAAGATAAGCTATACATTTAAAATTATTGATATTTAAATTGTAAGCTTTAAATACAAATCAGGCAGATGGATCTGGGATTCTTATTATTAGTATTTCCTAATAATATATCTTTCTTTGAGTGCATGCATAAATATATATATCCACAAAATATCATCATGCAAATAAAAACTAATCATTTTATGTCATGATTTCCACGGCAATATACAGAATATCAAAATATACATATGCTATTAGTATGTATATATTTATTTTTAATGTAAAACTGGAAATAGGTACCTGTGAACATATATATGATTATATCAATACAAATAAGCAGGAATTCCACTTTTTAATTTTTATATTATTATACATAACATTTATTAATACACACACACACACATATCACGTTCATCTCTATAAATAAACAACAAATAAAATGATGTGCTTACATTAATGAAGTTGCACTATCACTTTCTAACAAAATTGTATAAAGTTATAGCCAGCGTTTAGCAATTTCTCATGTAACATGTGTGAAATAAAGTTGAAAATTCTTTAAATTAAAATCATTGGCATTGTCCAACGAGTCTTAATTGTTTATTAAATCTTGTCGTATGTTCGTTTATTTAACATCACATTTATAACATTCAATATAAAATTGTTTATATATTTGTTTTTTGTTTTTAAAAAATTAAGGTCTAATAATTCATTTACTTAAATATTTGAAAACCAGGCATTCTTCACAAACCCGGGAACTTAATTGTAAATCCCCTATATTTACTTGAAATAAAATAAGTAATTTATTATGTTAATTGTCAACAATAAACAAACGTTATGATGTATTTTTATATTGGACTATTTCCATCATCTAATATGTGTGTTGAATGTCTTTAGAAAAGTTTAATTTTTAGTTAAATATTCCAAATGCATTCAACTGTTAGTAATATCACAGCAAACAGGTTAGTATATGCACCAACTGTTAGTAATATCACAGCAAACAAATGTTAATAATATCACAGCAAACAGGTTAGTATATGCACTAACTGTTAGTAATATCACAGCAAACAGGTTAGTATATGCACAACGTTTCGAGAGGTATTTTTCTCCCCTCTTCTTCAGGTGTTGCTGGCCTGACCAGTGACAGTACTAGCATGGGATTCGAACCTGGGTCCTTAGATTCTTGATTATTGAAATTTAAGGTAACGCTAGATGATGGAAATAGTCCAATATAAAAATACAGCTAGAACACCAACAACAAAACGTTATGATGGTTTTATTGTTATAAAAACAAAATTAAAATAGTATTTAAATCTTGAATATTTAAATCATTCAATTATTAATAGGAATATGCACTACTTAAAAATCACTTTAAAATACATAAAATAACATATCAAAATATTTTCATACATTTTAAACAGTTTGTATTAAAGTTTATATACAAAGTTTATCAGTAACTTATGCATAAATAGTTTTGTTGATATATTTAATTTTAATTTAAATAAACTTGTCATAAATATTAATCATTTTTATTAATGATTTCAGAACAATGGTATTTATATCCTGTTTGGCGATTGTAAATCCCTTATTCATTTATTATTTGAATTATGTTTATAACACTTAACAATAATGAACCTTTTGCATGTAATCCTTTAGTTTATTTATAATGTTGCTGTAGAGGATAACAGTTAATGATATTATATTAGTAATGCATTCTGGAGAGTTTTCTATACAGTTGGATTATATATTCAGGAAAGAAATCATACTTTAACATATCATTGCAGTACTATCCAGATAAAACCTTTCATTTAAAATTATTTAAAAATTTCTCATATAATCTCTTTCTTATCTATTTTTAGAATGCATAGATGATAAAGACTTTCAGATGGAGTTTTTATTTCTAAATTATTTTTTAAAAAATAATATCAATTATAGCACAGGATCAATGCATATATATATATATATATTGACTATTTTTCATTATGTGCTTCACAAGTTTTACAATATTAATTATATTTTATCTTTTTAATATTTAAATTTAAAGCTACTTTATTAAAAATTATATTATAAAAGACTTTAAATAATCCTTAAGATATATTGATCATTAGTATATATAAAAAAAATATTATGCAGATATGTATGTGCTGATATATATTTACACAACCTACCAAATGCCTGTCTGACAGGATTATAAACTGTTTGCTTTTAAAATTGTATGTTACCTAGTTAGTCTCCATATTGTTAGTATCCATGTTGAACTACATACTATATCTATGATGATATGAAATGTTGAAGGATTATAATCAAGTGTAATGATTATATCATTTCAACATGTATAAATTACTAGTTTAAAAAATGATGATAAAATCCTCTTATATCTGTCAGACATGAAAGAATTTTAATATAAATGTAGTTTTGTTAGCTAATATATGTGTATATATGGTATCTACATTTAAATGGATGAAATCATCTTCCATGAATCATAATAAAAAGTATTCATATGAAATATTAATAAAAAATAAAACTAAATTTACATATACTTTATATCGGAGCTATATATATATATTGAAACAGTAAGATTCGTATTCGAATCTTAAGTTTCACCTTTTTCTGTCGTCTCTCACTGACCGGTCTATCCCGCCCAAATTTAAACTTTTTGATATCGAATTGTGTGTGTAACAATATTAAAAATGTATAAATATATGTAGAATTCAGCATAAACATGCACACATTTCGATCTCAAATTAAACGCAATAAATAGGGATAAAATAATATAATTTAGATTTCTTTTAGTTATATAATTTTGTATAATTTTAATCTTTTATTTTGGATTATAAAGTTCGTATTTATTGCTTTGTTTAAATTTCGTTTAATAATAATTCTAAAAAAATCTGATGTAATATTTAATTAAAAGTTAAAATAATCTTATGTTTCCTTTTTGTCTTTGAAATTTAAAAGCATCGGTCAGTGATAGATAATAGATTAATTAAAGAAAAATTCCCCAAAATGTAATTAGTAAATGTAAAATGTAAACAATAGAATGGCAGCATTCTTTAATTAAAAACCAACAAAATGCATTGATTAGCATCAGGGCAGATTAAGTAGAATCTAAAAATATCTTAACAAAAATGTGAAAGATCAAGATAAAAAAAGAGGCCATCTTAGACTTGCTGGAGACATTCAAAAAAAAAAACTTTAGCTTTGCTCTCAATCACTGAGAGTCTCCAAAAATAATAAAAATAATTTGTTCCTGCCAAGATATGACCGAGTAAAGCACCTAGATTATTCTCCATCGGGAGATGGCCTATCGAATGCCGAACTTTCCATTGCCCATCATAAATTAACCATGAAGATCTGCTGCCTGAAATAAATGAGAAAGCTGCTGCTGATGTGAAATTAAATGAAATATCTAAATACAAGAAAGAATTGCCACTCGTGAACATTTTGCTGCTAAACTAATGGAATCAGAAAACTTCTTATAAAACAGGTACCTGTCTGTGTTCAAACTCTAGAGTACTCTAATAATATGCTATAGCTCTTCTTCATACTACTTATCTAAATTATAAAATGTAAAAACTACCATATGTGTAACTAAAACTGAATAATTAACTTAATGTGTAAATTTCTCTAATAATCTAGCTTACCTCACTCTATCTTGCCTGGGTGCGTATTTCTATAATCTACATTTTTATCTATAGTTATTATTTAATTATTGCATGCTCATAATTGTCTCAAATTTCAAAGTTTAAATCTATGATCGCTTAAAACAATGAATGCATGTCAAATTTTCATTAATATTTACTTTCCTAAATAACTTAACTTTCATATAAATCGACATGCATTCAGTGCATCATTACTGTAATGTAGGGTCTACTACTTCGCAAATGGCTGGCATATTAGTTGTAATAATTCCCAATTTATATATGTTTTATATTTATTAAATCATCATGAATAATTCCAGAAAATTACATTTCTTTGAGAGTAGCCAACGTTCTTTAGCAAATGTTGATAATGTAGGGCCGAGTCAGAAATCTATTTAAATCTCATCATAATTGTTTATACAGTATGCATGTGTTATGTTTTAGAGACGCAATGACCCATTCCGCCGTGAAATTTCCAGATTCTTCAGGGTTGAAATTAACCCCAGTCATCCTACACAAGTGGGCATAATGGGTGCTCCCGTAGGATTTGACAATGTCATGCAGCCAGCCGGAAAATTGCGACACGTACCGCTTGTCCCTGGTTATGCTTATGTGACATCTTACTTCGTCGGGCCAAGGCAGAGACCAACCCAACATTCTTATAAACCCATTTGCGGCATTGCAGTTTCGATATACTGCCATTCCATATCGCCTTTCTAAAGCGTACCACGTGTTCCTTTACTCAATTCTATTATTCTCTATATCACTCCACCTCTGCATTATCTTCATAATTCACTCTCAAATAAATGTTTACCCTTAGTCATAAAATAAATATTTTAATTAAATAAATATATGTCTGGCAATACTCTTAAATCTTACTTAGACTCTTGCATTGCAAAGGTATAAATTCCCCAATGCATGCATTAGAAATACTTACTCGAGAATCTTATGTAGCTAGATTACGCTTTCAAATAAATGAATTCCTTTTGTAAACAAATAAATAAATGTATTCTTTAAAATATAATCATGTCGCCAATCCTGCTACTGAAGCTTTTAATCCATAAATATTGTTAGTAAATGATTGTTTTATTAAAATGTATTAATAAATAACTTTAAACTATATGTCTGCAGTTACGTTTCATTTATTTGATACCCATTCTATATAATATTTCCTCGATTAGGTAAATATGAATGTTTAATTAATATTAGTTTGATTATTGGCTAACTGGAGAATAAAATCATGAATCTCTTGCATATCCCTGACCACCGTGCCTAAGAAAATATTTACTAATGTCACATCAGATGCGTTGTTTCGTGGATTGTATTGTGGAACCGATAAACTATGTTCGAACTCAGTACCATGGGTGACTTCACTACTCGATGGTGCTGCTGTTCTGTATGGTGGTCGAATTCTGCACTATGTTTATGAGTCACACGTTTTCTGACTGTTACAATATATGATTAATAAAAAATCCTGATTTGGCAATATCTGTGAGATTGTTTTTCCACCCTTTTATTTGAAGAAATGTATGATTGGTAAATATAATTTATGACACCTGTATACTGCTTATTGCATGGCCATTATACAAAGGTTCACAATAGTCATCATCATCAATTTGTACTCATTGTTTTGATTAATAATTGATTATTCACTATCATTTGATCTTTAAAAAAAATAACATTTTTGGTGGCCATTTTTTTTAAAATTGTTGTCATTTTGTGAGACTGATGATGTCATAGGATAGTTATTAATGCCATGTTATCCAAAATTTCACACTAAAATTGTACAATACAGAGTTTATTCATAATACACAATACAGTACATAAAATAAATTACTTCCTGTAAAATATAAATAAAAAATATTAACTTAAAAATGAAGTTAAAAAAGAGAAGTTATAAATAAATATAATAAAAATAAGCTAAACGTTTTCGAGGATCCATGCCTCATAATCATAGCTTTGTTAAAAATACATAATAAAATATATACAAAGATATATGAAATTAGCATGTGTTACGTGGACCATTTCTTCGATATATCAAAGCAAGTGTCTTTTCTATTTATAGCATTAATATTTCCATTAATATAGAATGCTTCTTTTATTTTCCTCTTATGATCATTTGATTTAGTGCATAAAATTACAGGATTTAAAGGACTAAAATTGTGTCCAGATTTCATGGAATGCTCCAAAAATACAGAAGATATATTGTTGTTCTTCTGAGCTCTCTTGTAAGTGTACATGTGTTGAGCAAGTCTAGTATTAACAGTAGCTTTAGTTTCACCATAATATACAGCAAGACATTTTTCTTGAGGACATGAAATGGAATAAACTACATGTGGGGTGAATGAACGATCAATATGATCTTTTGAGTTGTTGATCAATCTATTAGAATTAGGAAGAGTTCTAAATCCAATTTTAAACTTATTGAATAATGCTTTAGTTAATTTATTAGATATTTTGGAAATGTAAGGAATAGTAATTCTAGGAAGTTGAACATGTGGTACAACACTATTTATTTTATTATGGAATTTAGAAATATAATTTTTAATAGACCAAAGTTTAAAACCTGCTTTTATCAAATCTTTAATAAAATTATATATCGAAGAAATGGTCCACGTAACACGTGCTAATTTTATATATCTTTGTATATATTTTATTATGTATTTTTAAGAAAGCTATGATTATGAGGCATGGATCCTTGAAAACGTTTTGCTTATTTTTATTATATTTATTTATAACTTCTCTTTTTTAACTTCATTTTAAGTTAATATTTTTTAATACAGTACATAATATTAGTGTTGTGTAGAATAGTTTGCTTCTAAACTTAAACTACAATTAATGAATGTAAAGTATAGTATTTAATTTTCATCAATAATTCTTGAAAGTCAATCACTAGTACTTCATAAATGACATATCCAACATAAAGATTTCCATGTTAATGATTATATAATCAAATAAAATGTGTTTCATTCAGTATAATAAATAATCAAAATTATATTTTAATAACATTCAACAGCTAAATATATTGATACAGCATTAAACTTAAAAGTGTGTACATTAGTTTACAAGCTGTATGCTGTATTTACTTTTGTGGATTAAAATTTTTACTGACAGTACTTTCCTTGTGATAAAAATTATTATCCTCATCTTCTAATTTAGTTATCATATTTGTTATTCTGAAAAAAGTCATAATAATAAACTTTGCATGATGAAAAATTACTAAATTTAAATTAAAAGTAGCATTTAATCTATTTGATTTTTAAAATATCTCATTATTTGTTTCAGAATTATGAACATTATCACAATTGTACTGCTAACATATTTTCAATTAAAAAAATGGGAGAACAATTGCATACATTATGCATTTAATAATAAATTTTGTATACTTGTATTAATCCAAAATTTTTTAAATAATTTTCAAAAAAATACCTACCATACTTCATAAAAAGCTGCACCTCATGGCAAAAAAGTGAGAAGCTATCATATTTGTATATAAAGTGCTGTTTAGATTTACATATTACATATTAGTAAAAAAAATCCTTAAATATTGATTACAACATTCAAACACAAAATGCATTAGATAGTTTTTATTTTTAATGCATCAGAGTATTTTTTTGATATTAACTGCGATTAAATTTTGATAATATACTCTATACTACTTTTTCTATTCTTATACTAATGATAAATAACAAGTCTTTATAATCAAATAAATAAGTTTATTAAACTTTTTTTTAATTTAAATAAATGCATGCAAATAATATAATATAATAGTAGAAATTTTTAAAAAAATAAAACTTCAGTATGGATTTTTTAAAAAACAAAACAAGAAACAGTTGTTCTTAAAACAACAAAAAATGTTAATTGCTAGTTTACTTTCACAATCTCATCCATTTTGCTGCAGTTTTGGACAGTTAAAAGATGCTTTGATTTCTAGAAATAATATTTAAAAGTGTAAATTTTACATATATTTTCAATATATATCATGGAAGCCACTACTATGCCCTCAAAAAAATAATAAAAAAACCTCTCAGTTTAGAAATCGAAATGGATATACTATGTCAAGTGGAAATAAAAGAAGAAAATCATGATATATGTTTTATGAATTTACACATGTTTACCATCACCACTATTTTTTTTTTAAAAATAAAGTGCTCAAATCATCTAGGTGCATCAAAACTTTCCAAAATTAACATCCCATATGAAAAAAAAATCCAGAAAGTATATCAAACATTCATTCTAAACTTTTTTTCCAGAGATACTCAGCCATCAATATCTGATGCATTCTTCCAAATACATCAAAATCAAAGGATTTAGAATATAATGATGGATATTAGAATGAGAAATTTATGACTCAGACAAAAATATTTGTGATTGATGAATAGTTTACATAAATTTATGTTTCACTATAATACATATATAAATATTTTAACTGCAAACTTGGGTAATACACATTCACAGTTTTTACAAGAATATAATGTACACCAAGATTTTTTTTTAAATTACTATATATACCAGATTATGTTGTATGTATATATTGGATTATTTCTATCATCTAATACTGTGTTGCATTTATATATTGAACTATTTTCATCATCTAATATTAAGTAAGAATGTCTTTAGAAAAATGTAACTTTATTTAAATATTCCAATTACATTCAACTGTTAGTAATGGCTCACAGGTTAGTATATGCAAATTATGTGGTTTGTTAATAGTTTATAATGTAATTTTTAGCTAGAAAAACCAGAGCCAAATTTTTTCCATAGGAAACGATTATAACTACTCGTTCTTTATGCCATAATCTTGCTTAAGGAAGAGTTTTGAGGACCAATTGACTTCACTAAGTGGGATATATATATATATATATATATATATATATATCCCACTTATATATGAGTAGGTTATATTATATATATATATATATATATATATATATATATATATAGTAACCCACTCACACATCACCGCTCATGTACATTATATGAGCAAATACCCAGGGCACCAGTTCTATTAATGAATAGAACGATTTATCATTTTATCTGATTCATAATTAATGCTGAGACTCTTTTACTTATGTTTATCTTACAGCTTCACTCAGTGGGAGGTTACAGAAAGTTTATAACATATAGAGAATATAAATAAATGAAGGAAGAAATACTATAAGCTATCAAATAAAATATAAACCTTATTTATTAATTAACCAAATGATACAGGCTAGCAGAGTTTTATTTATTCCATCTATCAAAATATAATTTCAATTTGATCTCTTCCATCATCCAATTACACTCTATAATACCTCAATATAACTCTGACAGATTAGAAAAGCATAACACTAAATAACTCTATTGTTCAGCACATCTTTATCTAAATAGCTGAATTAATGTTGATCTAGGAATATAAAATCAGATCTCAGGGAATCTATAACACAGTTAGACTAAAGAACTATCTTAGCCAGTAATTTATAACTCTAAATTATAATAAGATATAATAAAATAAATTGAATAATGTTTACTGGACTAGCAATTAGATAACGAAGGAGATAGGGTATCTTTTAATCTCACATCATCATCTAAATAATACACTAACTAGGCAACACTTTTATAAGTTTATCAAGTGGTAAAATATTTCATGTAATGTTTGGATCTAGGAAACAATATTATCAGACGTTTAGCATATTTAATATCAAAGCCATAAAATAATATACTTAATTTTGTAATAGATGTATGAAATGTGGAGATGTGGAAACTAGAATTTGAATGCATATAAGAACAACTCGAGACACAGTTTTGAATAATAAACAAAGCATTTATTTACACTTAAGATTTAGTTAAATGTAATTAATTCAGAATAAGACTTTTATCTTAATTTTAAAATTTACAAACAAATCCATTACTTGAAATTTAGGATTATCCCCATTACATATTACATAATTTATTATTGACACATTTATAAACGTAAATTAGCAAACAAATTATACCTTAATAGTCTGACTTTGAATATCCAGGCTATCTAAATAATTTTTATTAAAATACAACACTGAATAAATAATACATTATATTATTGGGTACAATATACACTTTTGAGAAGATATACTATCAATTGTTGGGATAAAGCACATTAATACACTTGGCTATCAAAAGAACAGCTTTAAATAATCTTAATTAAATAATCACTTTAAATACATACAATTTCAGGCATACAAAAATAAAAATAGAAACAAATACTAATCATTCCGATGATTTGATGATTTCTAACTTATGGCAGATTTAATATGATATACTGTATAATGTTTATTTTCAGATATATAAACTTAGCAATATTATACCTTTATATCCGCGATATTATTTACATTATGCGTGTGTGTCATACCCTAAGCAATGATAAAAGAAAACAATCTTTTCTACATATTATCAATTTACTCAGGAATTATTAAATGATTATTTAATGTCAGACAATGTCATAGACCAACTAACAAATAGACACTATATCTGTTCTAATATTCAATAAAGAATTTAAATTAACTATTTATCCGACCACTGACTGAATTACACAGAGCTATATTTTTATGATAATACAAACTAGACGTTCAAGAGGAATCCCAGCACATGAGGAGCGAATAAACTCTTTAACTAATACATCAACAATAACTTATTTAAACCTGAAATACACTATTGGTGGAATTTTTTTCATCATCTAACAAACAATGGAAAAATGTCGCTTGACTTCATAAATATCATTTCATAATATGTACGTATACAATCTAAAATAGGCTCTACTCATGGCAAAATACTTAAAAATATACTAAGGGGAAAAATCTTTCATCCCTACAAACATAGAACGTATCAAGAATAATTTCCTTTCTCACAGCTCTTCTACATATCTAGCATTATACGCTGGCAGATAAATACACACAGATAAATCAATCATCCCTTCAATTCTTTAGAATATGACAAACATCCGAAATTGATATTGAGAAATAGTTATAAAACTGAACGTTTACTAAGTAAATATAATAATTGCACAAAATGGACACACACACGCATAAATAAGAGTATGAAAAACAATTCTAAGTTATATAATATGCGAAAGTTACGACAGATAAATAACATATTAAACCTATAAACTTTTAGCTTAAATTAGACATTCAATTGTTTCAAATTTAAATAATAATAATTATTCTGAACGAGTTTTTATACTTTAATTGCGATAATCTAATAAATGAAGTTTTATTACCTGTAACACAATATTCTTTTTTTATATTCTCTAGCTACTCTTGAAATTAATTCTCACTTCGAGATAAAAGAGAGATATATGAGATTAAATCATTATCTTTAACAATGTACCCAAAAATATATATGTTTCACTTTCAAATAAAATAAATTATATTTAAATAATATTAATTTTACCAGCCTACCCATCATTTGGGGGTATGCTATTCCCAGAAGTTCTAAAAGTTCGCAAATTAAATAAATAAACATATAATATTAAATACATCTATCTAGCTGTCTATTGTATACATATGTATCAATAACTGCAAATAATAACAGAAAGTAAAAGGTTATTCTTTTTTTTAAACTTAAAAAAAAAGTTCATTTGTAAAGTTCTTTTCCAAGCTTACTGAATGATATGGAGATGAATTCCAAAATGAGTGCGTGTTTAATACAAATATGAAACAAAATAAATTCCTGTAGGATGAAACAGTTATAATTCACAATTAATTTAGTAAATCTCAATGTTCTTTAGCCAAAAGCTAATAGAGTTTACTTATATATCACATGCAGCAATAAATATTTATAGTAATAAAGACATGGAAAAACAGTTTCAGCTATTAATTTGTATACTCTGTTATTTATTTTTAAGCACTTCTAAGGGTATTTAATTCAATGATAACTTAACATGATTTTCTGCAGAAAATATTCACTTTCATAATTTATAGATTGGCATTTGCATTATTAACTTTAATAAGTTGCTGATAATTGTCCACATGAAATTTGTATTTCCTTAAACATTATACTTTTTTTTTAATATATCAGTATATCGAAGAGAACAAAAATTTGTAATAATAAAGTCCTTTCATTCGATTTAGGCATCTATATTTGGTAAGTAGTAGCAATTAATTATTCTGGATAAGTCATATCTTTATTTCTTTAATAAAACACATATTATTTTATAAGTATAAACAAGATATAAAGTTAGCATTCCATAATAATTATTAAACATCAAACACATCATAAAGTACATGCATCCTTTTAAACTTAAACTTCACTTTTGTATATGTGAAATATAAGTTAAACAGAGGGATTATCAAGGTAAATTTTGTGAAAAAAGTCTGCATGTGCTTCCATGACAACGAAACATTATAGAGTTCACACATTGTTGTTAAAAAATTATAAAGTTCATGCATTTTAGTATTCTTTTTAACAGAGATAAATAAGAGTAAATGAAATAACATAAGTTTAACAGTACAGAAGCACATCTTTAAACAAAATGAAAGTGTTAATTTAAATGTTTTAATTAAACAAAAGAAATGAGACAGATACCTTCCTTATATTTTATTCAGTCATTCTCCTATAAAGCTTTAAATGTCTGAAGTTTCTATAATGAGCTTTATGAAAAGGCTGTTATAAAGTTTCACTTTAAACTATTTTTGGAAGAGATACAAATGATAGCAGCAGAAATGAAAAAGTACACTTGTTGAAATTACAAAAAATAATGTTTTTTTATAACCAGCTATCAGTTAAAAAAAATCTCCACCAATCAAAAAGGTCACCTGATCATCCAAAGCTCAACTCCCACGTTTTTTTGCACTTGATCAATTAATTAATGTTCAATAAATCTTTTCTTAAAAAAACATATTTTGACCTTCACAATTAAGTCAAATCAAATAATAAAAAAATGAACTTTTTTATAACTTTGAAACAAATGAGTATCAATTAACTATTAAATAAAATGGTTTATAATATTATTTAAAGTTGTCAAATAATTCACTAATTCAAATATCCATTAATCACTAAAGAAAATATATTTTTGCAAAATTATTAAAGATAATTACTGTAATTTAAATGTTTCATTGTAAGTTTAATATTGTTTATTGTAATTATAATATGAAATGAAAATGAGATAATGATAACATTCATACACATACTCTGCTATATGAATATTAAATTATTCTAACTAAAACATAACTAATATGGATATGGGTTAAACATATCTCACTGACTATATTATTAGTAAAAAGGACAGGTGTCATGGAATAATAAATCAGAAAACCATTCAACAAACACCAACACTATCTTATAAATAAATAAAACAACTTTGCATCAATGTAACTATTATAATAACACTTTCTATAATAATCCACCCCCCTTCCTTGCATTAAACACTATAAAATATAATAATAACAATACATGCTTGAAAAATTGCTAACCAAAATGCACAGTTGGTCCACATATGAGTTTTTGAACCATAAATAGAAAAATTTTAAAATGTTAAGGCTATTTCATTTTTTTAGTACAATGCAGTTACTCACTACTGATGCAACACAGTTTAATTACTTGTGCCCATTCAGAAGGTCACAATATATATATATATATATATATATATATATATATATATATATATATATATATATATATATATATATATATATATATATATATATATATATATATATATATATAATGCTTCTCTTCTCCGGATTGCATACACACTGAATATTGTAGAGTATTTTCCAGAGTATTTTGATATTACATATTTTGTCTGGAATATCTATCACACTGTATTGCAACAATGATGTTCCATGGTTAAGGTATGAATGGCAAAGGAATTATAAGATATTAATTTAACATTACCATAGAACTGAATTTTTAAAACTGCATCAAAACAATAATGGTTGTTCAATCTCTTCTTGATTAAAGTTTAATGTTGTAATTGATGGTCATAATGGAATAATTAAAAAGATTAGACATTTTATAATTATAAAGTAATAAATGCATATTTTGAAAATTAAAATTTAATGAAAACTATGATTGTGTTAGAAAAAATTATTTATGATAATGAATTTGAAAATTTGTTTAATTTATAAATGACTTTTATGCATAATTAAATTGACTTGTCCAGCAAGGATTACTATAAATTATGTAATCTTTTTATGCTCTGTTTGGTATAATTATTCCATAGAATGAAAAAAAAAACATTTTAAAGTGACAAATAGAACCACACACCAGAAATTCCTGCTCTTTTTACACATTGCTCTTTTCCTTCTACCTTACAAAAAACTCCTTTCAAACATTTGTAAACTTATAGCAAGTTAATACAGGAATCTTAGAGTTCTTCTAAGAATCTAGGAAATTCACTACTTCATCGTTTTTATTGTTTGTATACGATCTTATTATTTGTACGCTCCTTCAAAAAATAAATGTAAATATTTTTTGTGAATTTTATTAGCATCATCATCATAAAATTGTAGATGCTAGCAATTGTTTATAGATATTATTATTTGGATAAATGTCCATTTAAATCAACTAAAAAGTTTGCCTGTTTTTAATATTATCATCCACTTGGCTAGATTACTCAATTGGCTATTCAAGCCATCTAAAACCTAAGTATACTTGAATATTTGACTTTTATAATTATTAAAAATGGCCTCAATAATACAAATGGTAATCGAAGAGTTTGACATTGAGATTGCTGATAATTGATCATTGTATATTAAACACATAGATTTTTTTTCTGGTAAACAGTGTTGTCATATCTAACCCTGTCTTCAGAAGGGGACTATTCCAGATTCCTTGCCTGATTGGCTAGCACCTATACAAAAGAATTAAAATCTTCACTGGAGTTTACACACTGAATCTGCATGTTTCCAGTGAGGTAGGGGATCTGCCATTAAATAGTCAACCTTTTGTAGGCAAGACAGAGAGCAATTACTTGTTAACCTGAACAACAGAATGTGCTATCCATTAAATCCTTTGCCATCAGCAAAGGTACATCTCTATACATTATTCCTTTTGTATCTGTTGGTTTGGAAATGAATCTACAAGCCTAACCAAATATAACAAGTATTAAATATTCCCTATAAAAGTAGCCATGTTGTTATGATTCACCCTGGATTAAGAGTAATAAAGATTGCATATTATTTACATGGACTGCTGGAGCCAAAAATTTCCCTACAGTTTAATAATAGAAAACTTATCCGTATATTTTGCTCACCTCTCTTTAAACATTTTGCAAGATTATACTTCAGAAATAAGCATCAAGCAAAAGGAAAGGGTTTCAAAGAATAGAATATGAGTCTCATAGACTTAGCATGGTCAATTTTTAGAAGCAGCCCTTTTAGAAGAGTTGGTTTTGGGATATACCCAAAATTAAATTTAAAAAACAACTATTTGCAGATATGGATTTAAGGTGTAGAAACCATTAAAAGAGTTATCACTCATAAAGCAGTGCCTTGATCAGGCCAAAGAATATTTAGACAACAACTAAACTAAAAATAAGTATCATGTCATTCAAAAATATTTTGAACACAATAAAATAAAAATGCAGCAGAGTGTAAATGATTATAATTTTAACTGTTATTGCTGTTGTAAATTAGGCCATACAACATGTAATTGTACTCAAGAGAACTATACGAATTCCCATCTGAATGACAATCTAATAATGGTATGCTATAAACCTAAAACAAAGAGAAAAAGCAAACTCAATCACAAAATCAAAAATCTTAATTACAGCAAAGCAGAATTTTTTATATTGATAGTATTACTTGAAAGCTGTTTTATATGAATATTAACAGTGGTTCAGGAGAGGAGTTAATTAATTTCTCAATGATTAGAAAATTGACTAAAAAGGTTATCCTTTTCTAAAAGTCTTGCAACTAGCAACATGTTTTAAAGTAATTAAATGTAAACTTGTTTTGTATTACAGATATTATCGAAGTAGAAAAATGCCATCTATTATGATTATCAGTCCAGATGTATTTGATATTTTACATCCCAATCTTACTTAGATCAATGCTTTATCCCGGCGTCTAAATATGAGCTTGTTATATTTGAATAGCAGACATAAAGTTTTGTAATTTAAATCATTTGCAAAACAAGTAAAAGCTTTTAATATGTAAAAACGTCTTTATTTTAAATTGGACAAAATATTAAAATGTGAAAGGTTAAAAAAATATTTAGATCAAAAAAATTATATTTTACAATATTCCAATCATTTAACATTTTTGTTATATAAGCACAAACTATGGCCCCAAAAAGCTTTAACACATTGTAAAATTCAAGATATATAACTTATGAACAATATTTAAAAAATATGCCACATTAAAAGTATTTATTATAGAAATAGTTATCTATGAATTACCAGTGAAATAATTGCAAAAATTTCATATTTTTACAACCCTTACAGGCAAGAATTTACGAATCACCTGTTTCAATAAGATAAGTTTAGATAATTTCTAACGCAAATTTTAGCAGATATTTTGTACCAATTGCATTGACAACCATATGTGGACTAATTTAAAATATGAAAGTTTTCCAATGTGAAGGAGATACCAAACTCCTTAATATCACTGCCAAAGATCATTACTATGATTGCACATCATCAAGGGCTTTATTCTAACTATAACCTATCAAATTACATCTCTATAGACTTAACAAGAATAATTGTAATAATTAATATTATGTTATCTTAATTAACATTAATATTAGTTAATATTAAGTTTTAGTAAAATAATGGGTAGCATTTAACGTCTACACCCATAAGATATTAAAACCAATTACTCAAAGCTTTAATATGTTTGTAAATACAGCTGTTAACAATCAACCCTTGAACTACAAAAATTACAACCCGCAGTCAAGAACAACCTTCTAAGAAGATTGCTTTGAAAGGAGGTTGCCTTGACTTCAGGTTCAGATTGCTGATAGCTTAAGGATTGATTGTAAATATTCATACGATTTAAGTTTTTCAAAATAGCAACGACAAAAATAAAAAAAAATTATCAAATAATAAGATATTCTTACCAAACATTTTCCTTTTATACAATATGATTCTTTTCCTTTTTTTCCAGAACATCCTGTTCCATCAGGATAAAAATCATAGAACGTTATAACTTTATTTTTATCACCAGTGACTATACAAAAGATCACACAACCTAAAATTATGATTAAATTAAATCAAAATATTTGGAGAAAAGGGAAACATAGCATTAGAATATTTATATATATATATATATTCCTAAAAAGGGGAATCGTATAGTATATTAAATACCTTTTGCACATCGCATATTGTATGCTACTGAATATAGTTTAGTTTAGCATAATCCTTAGTACATATAACAGGAATACTGGTATATATGTTATAGATTCTGTGTATTGTTTTGTATGATATATGTTACAATTAATTTAATATATAAAAATATTTGTTGTATTATTTAGATTATAAATATTACCGTCAGATGTCATCGGCAGTGATTAATGAAAATACTAAACTATATATGCCTTTTGCATTCAAAAGTGTATGTTTTAAAGTATTGTATATAGTTTTGCATGATATATCACAATTTTATATTTCTCTATTTATTTACTTACTTACATAAATTATACCGGGCTATTTAGTTTTAAGCAACAGGAAATAAACTAACAGTTGTATTTAATCATTACACTTCCATTTATAATGCTGTGTTAAATCGCGGAGAACACAAGTTACCCCTAATGAATGATGATAGATCACATAATCTTACAAAACCAAAGTAACAATTTATGCATTAATAATTTATTTACTAATGTAATTATTAATTGATATACAATCTATTTCTTACTTAAAATTAACAAATCACTTAACAGTAATTTATTTACAAAATATAATCATTAATTGATATACTATTTATTTCTTTAACACAGACAGACAGACAGACAGATAGATAGATAGATAGATAGATAGATGATAGATAGATAGATAGATAGATAGATAGATAGATAGATAGACAGACACACAGACAGATAGATAGATAGATAGATAGATAGATAGATAGATAGATAGATAGATAGATAGATAGATAGATAGATAGATAGATAGATAGATAGATAGATAGATAGATAGATAGATAGATAGATAGATAGATAGATAGATAGATAGATAGATAGATAGATAGATAGATAGATAGATAGATAGATAGATAGATAGATAGATAGATAGATAGATAGATAGATAGATAGTGAAGCTGTGCATATATATATGAAGCTGTGCATATATATATATATATATATATGCTGGCTTCACCATTCACTGTGGACTAACTAAGACCCTAAGTACAACCACAGTGAATGTATGTTTCTTTTTCAAACTAAATTTATCATTTTCTCAAATAGTTGCCTAAATTAAAGAAGGAATTGTGTTAAAGAGAAAAGATTTAATAAAATAAAATATAGAAAGTTGAAATTATATTTGCAACTATTTTTAAAATATATTTGGTAGAATTCAATAAGATAAAAATTTTCGTAATTAAATAGAATCCATTAGGAAAAGGAATTTAATTAATAAAACATTTTTCTGAGTGAGATAAAATAATAGATAACAGGAAAAATTTGAAACAACGGGCATGATTCACTACTAATTAGCAGATTAAAAACATAATGGAAAAAAGGGTATAAATAAAGAACTTTTCTTTTGTTCTGGGTCTTATGCTTGCGGGTAACCAGTGCTGAAGGTCAGAGAGAAAATCTTAAGAATTTTCTTGGAAGAAATTTTGCTGAAAGATTGGACAATATAGCGAAATCTTCCTTGTTGTACTTACTTCAAGCTGCACTTTATTCTTTCAGCATATAAATAAAAAATCCAGAAATGTGTTGCTCTTCAAAAATGCAGGGGTAAACTCTTTGCCTTCGCTCTTCTGAGCCATTCCTGAGGCCGGTGTTCTAATCATGTAAACCAGCCAGAGAACTAAAGTGTCTGCCCTGTATCCATAAAAATCTGCCCTCAAAAACATGGAAAAACAAATTTGAAGAACCAGGAAGACCTGCAGGAAACATCTAATGGACTTATTATGAACCACCCATCTAGTTACCGCTAACGTTCCCATAAATTTTTAAAATATCTTTGTAATTTGCAAATTCAATCTATATTTATGTTTTTCTTTATATATATGTTTTTTTTTAATCTACGTATTCATATCTTGTAAAATGGTATTTCATTAATTGCTTTCTTTTTTTTTTATCATAATGGGTGGGGTTTATTATATATATAATGGTGGCGATAGCTTTTATAAATTTAATTGAAAATTACTTCGTTTAACTTTCCACCATTATACTCCAGTAATTAAGTTATTTATTTTATATAGATGTTTTGGAAAGAAAGGGAAGGAAATCATAGAAAATACAAAAACTCTATTTTTAAAATCAAGATTTAATTGCTAAATATTTTATTAGAAAATTTTCAATATTTTAATTTGATTATATATATATATATATATATATATATATATATATATATATATATAAGAAAAATCCTTATCAAATGCCTGTATATTTTAGTCAATGAAGGGTTACAAATTTAAAGTTATATTTTAAAGAGCGTGAAATAAAATGTTCGCATTTATATTTTAGTAATAAGAGAGAGTACATTTTGACAATATGTATTAAAAATTATTAAATAGCATTGACTCTGGGGTGTGTTGGTTAAAATTTAACTAAATCAATAAAATATCCACCCTCTTGTTTTAGTATGATCTGAATTTTATAAAAGGGAAGTTACTATTTTTCTGCGGATTTTCAGTGATAGTTGAGCTTTCTTAATATATATATTTTGCAGAGGGTTTCTTTTTAAATTTAAAGGTCATTGACTGTATTTATATGGCACCATGCCTCGGGTGATCTACTGGGCCGCTCAGCATTATACTACAGTGCTTCTTTTGCCAAGTTTGCTTAGGTTAACATACCTACATTTGGACCTTCTGAAAAATAAATAAATTGTTCTGGATCTCATGTCGATCTCAGTCCCTTCAATGTACGTAACTGGACATAAGCAACAAAAACTCTGATCCTGAATCCAGGTCACGCATTTAGCGAACAGGTTCCATTTTTCTCTCTAACCTAGTTTAGAGATGGAGAGCTATGCGGTCTTGGGTTAACCTCTTGGTAACTGTTATGTCTCGAGCGTCACCACCCACTATATGCTATCACCTTTGTGCATGGTCTTGTATATTTATTAGGAAATCTTTCTCAAAATCTCATAGAAATGTTTCAATTATGGCTGGAAATTCCTGCTGGGGTCACTTTATCATTCTTCTTAAATCATAAGTAGGGCTGTGATTTAAACCTGTCCAAAGTGTTTAGTTGAGTTTGACCACCTATTTATTTCGGTTCTCCAACCACAGAGTTAATGAATCATGTCTCTCTCTCTTGATTTCTTTTACATAACACTTCCATTGGCTGGAATTTTTTAAAGAAAAAATTATAACGTAAAAATTTTGTCTGTTCTTATCATTATGACCAATGGATCTTGCATATATGTCTATCCGATTGCAGTGAAAATAGCCTGCGACACTATTAATAAAGCATTGTGTGATTTATTTTAATGTCAATAATAAAAATTTCTGTTATCTTTCATTCACTATAAATAAAACCACTTAGTATTGTTTTTCTTTTGTGACATACGTATGTACATCTGATCATTATATATGTAAAAATTCCTTTTCATGGTCTCTTCTCTCCCTGACCACTGGGCATACATTAAGATTAAATTCTAGTGAGGTTTGGGGAGTAAGTCGCTTAGTAGCAATCTAGAGGAGTAGGTGAGGTTCGAACCCCCTCTATCTGCATCTCTAGGTTAGGTTAAAGCAGCTCTACTTTTCTTACCATTACAGTTTTTTTTGTATAATCTGGCATCCCAAGTGTGGCCTTACTGTTTAGAGATAGACCCTGAGATATAATAATAGGAATTTCATGATCAGAATAATTTTTTTTGTGTGTTTTGTTTTTTGAAAATAAATATAGTGAATGACAGAAGTTTATATATATTTCTTTTGCACTTTCTGTGTTTGCTATCAGTTGTACAGTTTACAAGATGTGAAATCAATCAAAATTAAAACCAAATCAGATATTAATGTATTTTTCTTTCTTTTGCTAGGAAGGGAGACAGAGTGATCAAACAATGAGCAGAGAAAAGATGGGCTCAAGTAGAATTTTTTACCCACCCCCCGGCAGTAGTAATCATATTTTATTGAAGTGTATATCAAATACACATAGTTATAGTCACATATATAACACACAGAACAGGGTAGTAAATAAGTAAATAAACACAGATAGTGCAGGAACTATGGATAGGATAAGAGATAGATAGAAAGCTGGCAGGTTAAAAAAGGATGACAGTTGCAGGACTGGTTGGGAGAGTGAAGCAAATTTTTGAAAAGTAAAAGTAGAAAAATAAGACAAACTTTAAGTATAGTATTAGTACAAAGACTAAAAACAACAGCATACCAAATATTTTTTTCTTATATATTTTCTTTTATCTATTCATATTTCTCTAGAAAATATGTATATCCCAGAAGGAGACATGGATTCATGAGGACTACAGAAAAACAATGATGACATAGATATGTCACTTTCAGAAAAGTTATGGGAAGACCAAACGCCAATTATAAGGACCAGAGACATAGATACACCAGAACCACAATGGGTACGGAAATTGATGGAAACTATGTTACAAAAAAATAGAAGAATGCAAAGAAGAATGTAGACAATATAAAGCAGAAATCAACAAGATGAAAGAAGAGAGACAAAATGAAGCAAAAATGACACAAGAGAATCAGCCAAGAAATGAGAATCTTCAAAATGTGAAAAAAAGAAACTACTCAATGTGAAAATAAAGAAGGCATAAAAGTCATGGAAAAAAAACAGAGAACCCAATGGTGGCAAGATTTATTCACATCAAAACTTTTCGGGGTGACATAGGAGAAAATCCCATGGCACACTTGCAAAGTTTACAAGAGCTGTTCATGTTCCAGGAACTCAGAGAAGCTGAAAAGTTATCAGTTGCAGTTAATTATTTACATGGATCTGCCTGGAATTGGTGGGACTGTATAAGTAACAAACCAGTAACATTTGCAGATTACCACATTGCCTTACTTAAAAGTTTTTGAGTGAAGAGAGGCAAGATGGAATAATGCACCGTATATCTCAAGAAAAGTATTGCACTTCAAAAGGAGAAACTCACACACAGTTTTTCTTGTGGCAAGTGTCTTTGTTAAAATCATTGACTGCTTTCCATTTATCAGAAGGGCAGATTATTCGGACAAGATACAATATGCTCTCCACATACAACAATTGATGCTGGGCTGCCGCAACTGTGGAATTGATGAGATGGTAGACTTACTAACTGCTATAGATTTTGGCAACCTAAATAAAAAGCAGGCAGACAAAGGAAAAAGAATTGACACACCCAAAATACAGATGGTGGCTGTCAGGAACTGCTATGATGATGATCAAAACATTTCAGAAATTCCAGAAAAATAGGGGTCCTATAATTTATATACCCCATATAGAACTCCAGGATGAAACAGAAGAAATTATTGAGGGAAATGAAAGAGTGGCATCAGCATTCATGTGCGAACTGAAAGATGATCACAGACCACCACTCTTGGAGTGCCCCACAATTAAAGCACTGTTAGAAGACATCCCAATTACAGCTTCAATAGACACTGGCAGTCAAGTGTCACTAGTGTCAAAAGAATGGTGGGATGCAGCAGTAGGAACTCATGTACTACCCATCTCACCGAGAAGATCTTATGCTATATTGGCCAACAGAGAAAAAGCCAACATAGGAACACATCGTTTGGGACTGGATATTAAGATAGGAGCAACAAATGTAAAACATACATTTCAGATATTGCCAGGCTTGATTTATGATGTACTGTTAGGGTTGGACTTCTTAGAAAGACATGACTCAGGAATAAACTATAGGGAAAATAAGTTTACATTTTACAACAAGTTAGATTTTCACAAATGTAAAACCCAAGAGACAACCAATATAAGCTGCATACAGGAACAAACTAATCTTGAACAAACAGAAAATGAAACAAAAGGCCAGATGGAAAAAGGGATAGAAGGACAGAGCACACCCCACCTTGCCTTCAAGGGTTTTACTCATCAATTTAATGATCATGAGATATTTCCAAAATGCATGATGGCAGGTCAGGCAAAACAAACTACTTTATCAAATGGCAGCACAGTTATAGGTTTGAAACCACATTTACCCATACCAAAATCATGGACTAAGGGATCTAACCATGAGCCAGTTTCATCATCAGAACACATAAGAGGGAAACAGCTAAATAACAGAGCACCATTAATAAGGAATTTCAACTTGACTTCTAGCAAAAGAATTGATAGAAGACATGGTAATAAAGTGGACACAGATCAGAGAGCTAATAACAAGGCTCAGAGAGGATGGTCCATTGAAAAAAAATAGTTTAAATAGAGTGCTCCATTCAAAAGTAATTTTTTTTACAAGAACCCCAAGGTACGACCATGACACATCATATGGACAATGAAATCATATTATAGGCTTTCAGTTTTTTTTTGTGTGTGTATGTTTTTTAAATATTGGCATTGTTATAATATATTAATCAATATTATTATATACTTCTCGTTTAATATATATATAATTTATATATCAGTATTATGATAAACTTTCAGTTTTTTTTTATTAATATAATCTATTTATTAGTATTGTTATAAACCTTCAGTTTGTCTTTATATAATGCACATATCAGTATTATGATAATCTTTCAGTTTTTTGTATTAACATAGTATGATTATAAACTTTCAGTTTGTTTTTATAAACTACACATATCACTATTATTTCATGTAAATACACTAATATTTTGTATAATAGGAGTGCTCTTTCCGGATCACTCTGTTTCTCTCTGCAAAACCGTAGCTTTAGTCATTTTTTTTAATTTGTTTTTTTTTAAAGGGTTCTAGGAATATGAAGCTGTGCATATATATATATATATGCTGGCTTCACCATTCACTGTGGTCTAACTAAGACCCTAAGTCCAACCACAGTGAATGTATGTTTCTTTTTCAAACTAAATTTATCGTTTTCTCAAATAGTTGCCTAAATTAAAGAAGGAATTGTGTTAAAGAGAAAAGATTTAATAAAATAAAATATAGAAAGTTGAAATTATATTTGCAACTATTTTAAAAATATATTTGGTAAAATTCGATAAGATAAAAATTTTCATAATTAAATAGAATCCATTAGGAAAACGAATTTAATTAATAAAACATTTTTCTGAGTTAGATAAAATAATAGATAACAGGAAAAATTTGAAACAACGGGAATGATTTGCTACTAATTAGCAGATTAAAAACATAATGGAAAAAAGGGTGTAATAGATTGAATCAATAGTTTCTAACTAATTTCTGAATAGACTGAATTAGTAAATGAATAATTTTGGAATCTAGCTAGCTTGAATTAAACAATATATTTTGGGGAGCTTTTTTACTCATTCATTCTATTGATAGAGAACATTTCTTTTGTTCTGGGTCTTATGCTTGCGGGTAACCAGTGCTCAAAGTCAGAGAGAAAATCTTAATAATTTTGTTGGAAGAAATTTTGCTGAAAGATTGGACAATATAGCAAACTCTTGCTTGCTGTACTTACTTCAAGCTTCACTCTATTCTTTCAGCATATAAATTAAAAAATCCAGAAATGCGTTGCTCTGCAAAAATGCAGGGGTAACCTCTTTTCCTTCACTCTCCTGAGCCATTCCTGAGGCCAGAGTTCTAATCATGTAAGCCAGTCAGAGAACTAAAGTGTCTGCCCTGTATCTGTAAAAATCTGCCCTCAAAAACATGGAAAAACAAATTTGAAGAACCGGGAAGACCTGCAGAAAACATCTAATGGACTTATTTTGACCCACCCATCTAGTTACTGGTAACGTTCCCATAAATTATTAAAATATCTTCGTAATTTGCAAATTCAATCTATATTTGTTTTATATATATATGTTTTTTTTTAATCTACGTATTCATATCTTGTAAAATGGTATTTCATTAATTGCTTTCTTTTTTTTTTATCGTAATGGGTGGGGTTTATTATATATATATAATGGTGGCGATAGCTTTTATAAATTTAATTGAAAATTACTTCGTTTAACTTTCTGCCATTATACTCCAGTAATTAAGTTATTTATTTTATATAGATGTTTTGGAAAGAAAGGGAAGCAAATCATAGAAAGTACAAAAACTCTATTTTTAAAATCAAGATTTAATTGCTAAATATTTTATTAGAAAATTTTCAATATTTTAATTTGATTTATATATATATATATATATATAAGAAAGATCCTTATCAAATGCCTGTATATTTTAGTCAATGAAGGGTTACAAATTTAAAGTTATATTTTAAAGAGCGTGAAATAAAACGTTCACATTTATATTTTAGTAATAAGAGAGAGTACATTTTCACAATATGTATTAAAAATTATTAAATAGCATTGACTCTGGGGTGTGTTGGTTAAAATTTAACTAAATCAATAAAATATCTGCCCTCTTGTTTTAGTGATCTGAATTTTATAAAAGGGAAGTTACTATTTTTCTGCAGATTTTCAGTGATAGTTGAGCTTTCTTAATATATATATTTTGCAGAGGGTTTCTTTTTAAATTTAAAGGTCGTTGACCGTATTTATATGGCATCGTGCCTCGGGTGATCTACTGGGCCACTCAGCATATATTACAGTGCTTCTTTTGCCAAGTTTGCTTAGGTTAACATACCTACATTTGGACCTTCTGAAAAATAAATAAATTGTTCTGGATCTCATGTCGATCTCAGTCTCTTTAATGTACGTAACTGGACATAAGCAACAAAAACTCCGATCCTGAATCCGGGTCACGCGTTTAGCGAACGGATTCCATTTTTTTCTCAAACCTAGTTTAGAGACAGAGAGCTATCCGGTCTTGTGTTAACCTCTTGGTAACTGTTATGTCTCGAGTTTCACAGCCCACTATATGCTATCGCCTTTGTGCATGGTCTTGTATATTTATATTTATTAGGAAATATTTTTCAAAATCTCATAGAAATGTTTCAATTATGGCTGGAAATGCCTGATTGGGTCACTTTATCATTCTTCTTAAATCATAAGTAGGTCTGTGAATTAAACCTGTCCAAAGTGTTTAATTGAGTTTGACCACCTATTTATTTTGGTTCTCCAACCACAGAGTTAATGAATCATGTCTCTCTCTCTCTTGATTTCTTTTACATAACACTTCCATTGGCTGGAATATTTTAAAGAAATTATAATGTAAAGATTTTGTCTGTTCTTATCATTATGATCAATGAATCTTTCATATATGTCTATCCGGTTGCAGTGAAAATAGCCTCTGACACTATTAATAAAGCATTGTGTGAATTATTTTAATGTCAATAATAAAAATTTCTGTTATCTTTCATTCACTATAAATAAAACCACTTAGTATTGTTTTTCTTTTGTGTCATACATATGTACATCTGATCATTATATATGTAAAAATTCCTTTTCGTGGTGTCTTCTCTCTCTGACCACCGGGCATACATTAAGATTAAATTCTAGTGAGGTTTGGGGAGTAAGATGCTTAGTAACACTCTAGAGGAGTAGGTGAGGTTCGAATCCCCTCTATCAGCATCTCTAGGTTAGGTTAAAGCAGCTCTACTTTTCTTACCGTTACAATAGATAGATAGATAGATAGATAGATAGATAGATAGATAGATAGATAGATAGATAGATAGATAGATAGATAGATAGATAGATAGATAGATAGATAGATAGATAGATAGATAGATAGATAGATAGATAGATAGATAGATAGATAGATAGATAGATAGATAGATAGATAGATAGATAGATAGATAGATAGATAGATAGATAGATAGATAGATAGATAGATAGATAGATAGATAGATAGATAGATAGATAGATAGATAGATAGATAGATAGATAGATAGATAGATAGATAGATAGATAGATAGATAGATAGATAGATAGATAGATAGATAGATAGATAATGCATTCCCTGTTTCTTTAATACTGACTTCAATAGACTTAAATATAATTCTACACATGTAAGAATTCATAAATATAATATTTATTTGACTTGTATATCTCCTAGTACTTATACATACCTATGCTCGAAAGGAATAGACATTAATGCTATCTTTATCCCAATACTCATATGGAATGGTCTTTTATAGATTTTAATCCTACATGTAACTGCTTATTTGATAATGACTATAAAGAATGGCCTTTCGTTCTTAATCCTAACAGAATAAACCTTCTATACAATAATTATTAGGAGTAGCCTTTTGGTTCTAAACTTAATTTAATAGAGCTACAATTTATACAGGGATGACTCATTATGGGATTGATCCCTAACTCAATTAACTGATAGGAATGTATTCTCTCATATAAATGTAAACTATTAAAGATTGAACAAACAACTGTGCATATACAAATCCATCTACATAAAATCCAATTTTCAGTAATCAAATACAAGTTTAACTATATATATATATATATATGATACAAGTGTGTTGGCATTCGTTAATATTTCAAATATATAAAAGAGGTAAAATTTAAAAAAAATTGCTTGATAAATGCAATTTAGTTTTCTTTTCTTTTTTTTAATAAAGCTGGAAATCTGTTCTGCAGATTTACGCTTCACCTAGTGCCAATTATATAATCACTAGAACCAGTTTAAACCCGAATTATATATAAATTTAATAGACAATAGTATATATAGAGAGATGTATGGATACATGAACATTTAGTACGTCTGCCCATCCAACTTGAACACGTGTATGTTTATATGAAAACTAACATTTAAAAATGATATAATTTTATTCTAATAGCTTTTTAACCAATGTATATTTTTCTTTTGTAAAATTTATATTTTGCAAGTATTTAATTTGTATAAAAATAAAATTGTCATTTAAAAGATGAAGAACAATATCTTGGAAATTTATTGCTATTAATTTGTGTAAAAGTAAAATTGTCATTTAACCTTTTGACTGTTTGACTCGTTCTTAATCGAGGCACTTTTTGATACATATTCGTTTTAATCGAGTAAATTTGACATCGCTGTAAATTGCTTAGTTTTTGGACTACGTTTACGGTTTTAACGTCATTTTTTAGAACGCAAAAAGTTTTATAATATACTGCCATCTATTGAATTATTTTACAAGTAAAAAATCAATTAATTGATGATTTATGTCAAACAAAAACTAAGCACTGCCTTTTCACATCTTTTCTTGAATCTTATTGGCTGTTGAAATTTTGTAAACAAAAGAAAATGGAAAAGCTCCGCCTTCTCATCATCTTTTCTTGAATCTTATTGGCTGTTAAAATTTTTATATGGCTGCCAAAAATTAAAAATTTACTGAACGCTTTTGTTTTATTTTGAAAATGATAAACGAATGTTTTAGAGCATTTTAAAAATATTTTTTGATGAAATACAAATAAAATACAAATTATTTTCATATAATATGTCAAAAATAAATATTATTTTACAAAAATAGTTACGATTTTAGCAAGAATTATTTATTTATTGCAAAGTCGGGAAAAAAAAATCATAACGTGAAATTACGATTGCCGTTTCTTTTCATGTCAACCGTAACAAATATTTTTAAAATTAAAAATCAAAATTTATTTTTGAACAAACTTTCGTTTATTTTTATAATGTTAGAAATTACTAATATACTTTTTAAAAACGAAACTAAAGTGAATATATTTAAAAAAACGGTCAATAACTTTTGAAAAATTGATACATTATTTTGTGCATCGGCCAATTAAAAGCTTTGAGTGATACCACCTGCAGCGAATGAACAATTGGACAGTTAAAGGGTTAAGAGACAAACAACAGTATCTTGGAAATTTATTACTAATAGTTTGTTTAAATTAAACTGATATTTAAGAGTAAAATAATGCAATCCATTGTGTCATTCTAAAAGATACATGGAAGGTTATAGGTGCCAGGGGTTCTTTAATTATTTTGTTTAACCATTGTTCTGGTCTTTTTCATTCCCATATATGGAAATGGAGGTCAACTTTGAATCTCAATCAAGTGTCTGAGTTTGAGGCAGTGGCCAGTATTCTTTAAATATTTGCTTACATATAAATAGCTAAATTTTATATTTTTTGGCTTTTTTGTTTTTTTGCTCTGTTCTGATATTATATACTTCATGCAAGTTTGCATTGTGCAGCAAAATCATGGTGAGGAAAAGTAGATAGTCTCCTTCTCCATACCTCTGGGAAGCTTATCTAGCTCACTTTACCATTGTCTGGAATATCTAGACCAAATATACGTGGACTGTTCTGTGATATGTTGGCCTGAAAGTGAATATTCAATTTCTACCAATACCTGCTTTAAACCCAAGCCAGATTATGACCATGATCCAATGATTTCCCACATCATCACATCCTCAAGCCCAAGGTAATATCTGCATTGCCTCCAGCTAATGAACTCTAAATTGGTAAATTATTCTGATTTTAAACTATATTGTGCACCTTTCTTTGTTTTGACTTAATTTTTCAAGCTGCTATATAAATGTTAATAATGTCTGTGAAACTTATTCTCATGCTATATGAATTCTTATATTTTTGTGTGGCAATTTAGAATTAATTAGATTTTTGTTATTTTATTATTCTAATTCATTTTGATATGCCAAGAAGGTATATAATATAGCAAGTGAACCCCCCCCCCTGCGCTCATGGTTTTCTTCTATTAAATTATGGAGATGTAAATTTCCTTTTAAGTTCATTGTTATAAACTTGCTCGGTTTTATACTTGTTATTTTTCAATAATTTTATTCTTTAAATGACCAGAAGGTCTTGATATTTTCATTTAATTGTTATCCCTAACTGCAAAATTAACATTCATCTAATCATTAAAGTGGTTTTATCATTTTAACTAATTAAATCTCACCAGAAGTGAATTTAGTATGTACTCTATGATTTTATTTTGTAAGTAATATCAGTTATCTGTGCAATGATTGCTGGTAGAAATGTGAGGAGATATTTGCGAGGTGTGGGAGAGAGCTATTTATTTCTTTTAGTTTCAAACTCTGACACCTTATGTACATTTTGTTAATCATTAGTTAAATGCCTGTGATGGTTTGTGTAAGCATCCCATTTCACAGGAGAATGTCATATAATAATGAGGTGTTTATTAATTTAAAGTGGTCATTAGTAACATGAACTATTTATTTGTTTTAGGTGTTATAAGTATATCATTGCAATCGTTATTTATGATTTTCTTGCTTTGCCATGTCTTTGGGATCTTTGGAATGACCAATCCCACTCTTCAGTATCACTCTCACAGTAATTGCATTTCCTACTGTGGATGTTCTTCAGGCACCTCCAATGAATAAGTTTATGGAAAATATACAGATGAACTATGCCAACATGCAACTAGTGCAATTGTTCTTCAGAGATATGACCTTGGCCATAATGCAGGCCTACTCTTTTTGTACAAACATAACCAATTGAGCCACTCAAGAGCATCTTAAGTGACTGCCTCTCTGTATACAATTGTGAGCAATAATGTGATACTGCTTTTATTATTATTATTAGATTGTCTATCCACCTGCAATACTCTCTGTCAGTCATAATTTCATGTTATTCACCATCCATTCCATTTAATTTTTTAAGTCAGGTTATGAATTACAGCTTTTTTTAAGCTGAGTTAATTTACTCCTGCACATCTGAATGATCTCCCAAATAATGCACACTTTGCAAATCACACATCATGAACTTTTATTCAAATATATGTAATGACCAATCAAATTCATTAGTGTGACTCTATATTATATTCAATGAGGGTTAAGCTACAAGGTATTATTGATTACCTAATTAATTTGATTCTTGACATATTAACCACACCACCATATATAAGCAACCACACAGATTACCCTTGTTTTATATATGTAATAATTGCACTAACTAACTTTATGCAATAACACAAAGATTTTATGTATTATGTGAATTCAATGATTTTTTGATTTCATCCATAAAGTGTGTGATTGCAAATTAAACCCATAATCAAATTTGTAACTATCATTGTACAGACATTCTACACAGCTATTTTGTTTATTACCATATTTAATTATTTAATAAAATTTATATTATATCATTTCTCTGTGTTCTTGCATTTGTCATTCATTTCCGAATCTCTAATATGAGTGTTTGATTATGTTAAGCTATTTCAAATTGAATGAAAGATTTTATTAATATTATTAATTAAACTCCATTTGTTTAACATTGCCTTGAACAATGTTGTGGATCTGATTATTGATATACTAAGCAATAGTCTACATTGCTCTTTCAGTATTGTATTTTGTAATAATCATTAGCTAATTATTCAAATATTATTGATTTCCCAAGTCTTTTTGCTTACCCTGTTATCATTGCCAGATCTGGGGTGAATAAAAGCTTGTTAGTATCTTCAAAAGCATTATCCATATAGTCAGAGACCCTGGAGTACAGGCAAATAGGTTAGCATTTAGGACTGTTCAGACCTGTGTATCTTACACATGCTAGATTGCTATAGTTCTAGATCATGTTGAATGAACACACAATTTTTTACATTAGTTAGTATAAATTATTTTTTAGATATGTACAATGGAAGGTATTTGTGTTTTATATTATCTATTTTAAAATAAAGTTAAAATTTGAAATAACAGAAACACATACGGATGGTTTCCTGAAGATATGTGATGATGGTTGTCAAATATAAAAATACAACATACAGATGTGATTATAATCAAAGTATAGTTCTTATAATAATAGTTAAATATGACTTCAAAGGAATTTATGGAAAGATAACTTTGGAATTAAAAGGTAAAAAGAAATGTGCAAGATTATCAATATGTAAGAAAATAAAAGTGAGCAGATAATATGCATAGAGATTTCAAACTGGTCAGGGTAGAAAAGAATTGGGCAACTTTAGATAGAAGTCTTCTTCCTTAGTTTTTCTGATTGTTTCTTGTGAGCTGCATACAAGAAATGCTAATTATGGTTGTTTTTTCTCAAAGCCATAATAAAATGCTTCCATCCAAAACTAGTGTTGGCTGATACTTTCTCTCACCAAAGTATGAATCAGAAATGGGTCAAATCTAATTACTACAGCACCCTGTGTAAAAGGATCATGCATATTAAAATAATCAATAATTTACATCACCTGAGTAACTTACAGGTAAGTTATTAACCACATCATAACTCATGTCTAATTGAATATTTGCAAATAAAGAGACATTTTCTGTTTTATTCTTCAAGATGAACTGTTTGAATTGATTAATATTTATGTGTGTATGTTCTTTCCAGTTTTATAAATAATTCATAATAATTGTTTAAATATTTAAAATAACTTTATAAACTTTTACCATTAATATAAATCTTTCACAGTACATTCTTAATTTTATTTTATTAGATTTGTCTATTAAAAAGTTGTTTTACCTATGCCAATAAGCTTGATTAAAACCTGGGGAAAATTTATGTAACAGATTAATTGTCAAGAAACCAAATTCCTGAACTTACTTTTTCATTATTTGATTTATAATTGACAATGTGATGCAGCAAGTATTAGTGGGTCTACAATCCTGGCACCCTCTTAAATAAATAAAAAACTGATTATGCTAGCAGTTTGACTCATAATAAAATATTAGGTCAGTTAAATATAACTATGTTTTTGAAATATCTGAATTCATACATGAAGGGAATTTTTTTTAACAGTTTGACTAACACATTATAGTGCATAAACTAAGATCTATTTTACCAGAAAATGGTGCAATGGCTTTCCGACATGAGACTTCAGTACAATACAACCATAATCTGACCTAAGTCATAATTCTATAAAAACATTACAAAGGCAGCCTAAAATTTGGAATTTGAGAGAATAAATATAAGAGTTTAACTTGTAAAAAAAGTTATTGCATAAGAATTAAAAAAATTTCTCATGAGAGAAGTATAGTGGGTGAAAAATTTTAAGAAAGATGTTTTATTAAAATGAAATAATAGTGCCATGAGTTAGATTATTATAAATTAGAAATGAAAGGTATAGATAAAATTTTTAAAATCTGGTAATGCCAGAAAAGGCATATATAGATGAGAGATTATAAGGTGACAAAAGAAAGATTTTATTTTATTATTGGTTACAAAAGGAAGATTTTATTTTATTATTGGTTATCTTGTAACAGAAAAATAAGTTAAACAGCATCACATATAAGTGAGCAATAAAATATACAAAATTGAGGGATGGTAAAAATATGCAAATTACAGCAGAAGGCAAAATAGAATGAAAAGTGGGCATGGAGCCATTAGTATATAAGTTATTATATGAATTAATGGCAGATTTCAAAGAGGACATTAAAAAAGAGTTAAGCAAAGCTAAAAAACTAGGAAAGAAAGAAAAAAGAACCAGGGAAAAGAAATCTATAAACAACACAGGAAAGGCAGATAGATAATTTTGTTTGTGGGTGGGGTGGAGAAACTTAATTTCATTCCTCAAAAATACCTAAAATGATTATAACAATAAATGGCATTCCAGTACAAACATTGTGGGATCAAACATTGTTTTCAATAATGTCAGAGGCATTATAAAAGCATATGTTTAAACAGCACTTAGAAATCCAAACCCTCACAATACAAAAATACACAAGTAACCCTGGTGAACACTAGGTTCAAACCATGTTTGGGTACAGACTGGGATATGGAATAAAATTATCCATCACATATTGCTGATTTTAAAAGGTTTGGTGCATGAAATCATACTAGGGTCTGACTTCTTACACAAGAGTGAATGCTTGATCGATTATAATAGTAAAAATATTATTGGTGAAGGTGAAGTAATAGGATTTGGGATTGAACCAAAGGAAAAAGTAAAGCAAGAATAGATATGTAACATAAATGTGAGACAACAAAGCTGATAGTAGAAATGATGTTTTAGGAATTAACAGATCATATGGAAGAGGAATGGATGGGGCCCTGGAAAATTTACTAGACAGATATGTAACAAAATTTTCTGACATACTTGGAATAATTAAAGGTTATGAACACTGAATTAAGGTTATGAAGCATCTTACTAAGCACAGTCATATTTGATACCTCATCAATATATAACAATCATACAGAAAGAATTATGCCAAACAGAAAAATGGGAAATAATAACAAAGTGTTCATTACCTTACAATAAACAATTATCCATTGTACAAAAAAGGATATGTAATTAAGACTGTGCCTGAATGTAAGACAGTTAAATAAAATCACATAGCCAAATCAAAAAAATTCACCACCTATCAATGAATTAGTGATTAAGTTCAAAGAAAAACATTTTTTCCACTCTTGATCTGTTTGTCAGTTATTGGCAGTTCAGATTACATCCTGCAGACTGTAAATTCACATCACTTTGTTATAATAGGATCTCATACCAGTGCAACAGAATGTCCTTTGAGCTAAACAATAGTGGGGCAAGTCTGTTAAAATACATAAATTGTGTATTGTCACAGATCAATATAGTAACAATGTATATGGGCAATGTGATTATTGCATGTAGAAACCTCAATAAGAACTTATAAATCTTGATATGTTCTTGCAAGAATATGAAATGAAAGGTGTTCACAACAACCTTCAGAAAAGCCACATAATGACTGAAGAGGTGAATCTTTTGGGACATTTGATCAACACAAAGGGAATTAATCTTTATCCTGACAAATATTTCAAGTGATTAGAGATTAAGTAACCCACACATGCCAAACAGGTTAGGTCTCTTCTGGGGTTGTGTAATTTCTATAATAAATTTTATAAAAAATTGTGACAGATGTGGAAATCATTGCTCCAATTTTATGCGGAGAAACCCCCCTGAAAATAGACTGTGGAGCAAGAAGCTGATTTCAGAGGTATTAAGGAATAATTTCTCAAGCAGGTGATGCTGATTTAAAGAAACCATTCTTGGTCCAGGTGGATAGTAGTGGATATGGATAAGGTGCAGCTTTGATGCAAGCCCAAGAGGACAGTAGTATCAGCATAATTTATTCCATAAGAAGACCATTATGAGAGACATAATGTAATTACTCTGTAACATAAAAAGAGGCTTTGATATGGTATGGGTAATACAGAAGTTTTATCAGTTCTTGATGAAATCAGAAATGATCATTACAGTAAATCATAAGAGCCTGAAGTTTTTTAACCGCAACTGTTTAACAAATAGTAGACTAATATGGTGGAGTCTTTTTCTGTAGGAGTTCAATTACTTCATCCAATATTGCAAGGGAAGTGAGAATGTGATTATGGATAAACTAAGGTATAACTTATGGCCAGAGATACAGAATCATTTACAAATAGAAGATGTATGTTTGGCCACAGTTGAACTAAAATGGGATGTGTGAAGAAGAACTGAAATACATAGGAAGGATATAACAGGAAGATACTAAATACCACAGGATTATTGATAATATGGAGATTGAGATGTTGTTGGAAAAGGTAGATGAAGTTTTAATGAATGATAAAAGAAAATATTACCAATTAAAAGAAGAAATTCTACATTATTTGACAGATGTTCAAGCAGGATGGTGGAGGATTATCATGCCAGAAGAATTATAAAAAACTCATTATGTATACTCACTGCCTGTATGGGCATCATGGCATCAATAAAGTGGTATTACTATTAAAGACATGGTTTTACTGGCACAATATGAGACCTAAGTCAGTGTGTGTGTGTTAAAAGCATGTGAGGTTTGTCAGAAGAAATCCTGAAAATGAAACTTATGAAGGTCCTTAAAAGCCCATAATTCCACAAAAATCTAAAGAGTTGATAGCCATAGATTTTTATGGGTCATTTCCAGTTTTTCAAAAAATGATTGATTTATTGGTGGTCCATGATGTCTTTTCTAAGAGGGTATTGGCATATCTGATGTCTCAGGCCAATGTCCAGCATACAGTATGTGTACTTGAGAAACAATACTTTACATAATTTGGGGAAACCCCAGGCTATTTTTTCTGATCATGGAACACCATTCACATCATATGAATGAGGAATGGATTAGGAAAATGAAACCCAAGCATATACTGTCTTCTATCAAGAATCCACAATCTAACCCATGTGAGTGGATTATGAGAGAGTGAAGCCACTTTTTCAAAATATTTATATTTTTTGAACATGAAGATGGCTAAGATGCTTCCTCAGGCATTGGATTATATAAATTTGAGTCATAATGAGATGCACAGAATTTTCACCTATTTGTTTACAATTTGTATGTCCTATATTTACTTTATACAAAGTCAAGTTACTGACCATTCTGGAAGACTTCAATGATGATGTAGACTGGAAAAAATCAAGGGTAGAACTGGAACATGGCATGAAACTTTGGACCCAGATGAAGGATATTACAACAGACAAGTTTAGAGAAGGGTATGAGTAATGTGAAACCCAGTGAGTCAATCAGGTAAACATATTAGCAGAAAATTTCAAAACTTGTATGGAGATTCCTAAGATTAATGGCCCAAATGCATTCCCTGTGACACATAATAGAGGGGAAAAATTTACCTATAATGCTAGAGCAGTAAAATTTATAGCATGTCTAGAGAAAAGAAATGGATAATGTAGACTATACATCAGATGGTTTGGTTGGCATGGGCCTAAATTGGAGAAATTAATAGTCCTAGCTTCATGCATACCATTTAGTACATTGAAACCATGTTTAATTGCCTATCTTTACATTTGTAGTGTGGTCCTTAAATTGGGAGGCAGACTGAGTCCCATTTGAGCAGATAATCGGGAAGCAGTGTTTCAAAATACATAAACATGGATTTTTCATTATTACTCTTATAGATGTTGTATATACAAAGAGAGTGGTCACAGTCCCTGTTAAAAGTACAATATTAAACTCCAGTATACATGCTCAAGTACCACTACAAATGGATGTTCACAAAACTATATCAGTAATGCTAATAAAAGGGGGTGAATTTAGACTTAAAAACTATTTAAGAATAAAGTAAGTTCAAATATGTATTTTATTCTTATTCCCTGATCTTTTAAGTATTGTACCATATATACATATATATGGTACAAGTGTGTTGGCATTCATTAATATTTCAAAGCTAAAAGGAGTAAAATTTACAAAAAAATGCTCAATAGAGGCAATTCAGTTTTCTTTTTTTTTTACTTAGTATAAATTATTTTTTTAGATATGTACAATGAAAGTTATCTGTGTTTGATATTATCTATTTTAAAGTAAAGTTAGCATTAGAAAGAATACAAACACCTACAGATTGTTAATCTAGATAAACCAAAGAAAAAAATCCAAATTCAAGTGATTATAATCAAAGTAATGTTCTTATAATGATAATTAAATATCCAAAAGAATTTATGGAAAGATAATTTAGGGCTAAAAAGTAAAAAGCAATGTGCAAGATTATCAACATGAAAGAAAACAAAGGATGAAAAGATAATATGCATGGAGATTTCAAACTGGTCAGAGTATAACAAAAGTAGATAACTTGAGAGAGAAGTCTTTTTTCATTTGTTTTTTTTTTTCTAGTGAGCTGCAATGAGTGAAAGGAAATGGTCTAATAATAGCTGTTTTTTTTCAAAGCCACAATAAAAGGATTCCATTCAGAAGTACTATGTTGAACCCAATTATGTGTGTTATGTGTGAGTAGAGACTAGAGTGTTGCCTGATACCTCTCGCAAAAGTCACCAAGAGATTCAAATCCAGCCTTACCTTAATATGAATCAGAAATGTGTCAAAGTTAATTACTACAGAGCCCTTTGTAAAAATACCATGTGTAGTACAATAATCAATAATATATATATATATATATATATATATATATATATATATATATATATATCATATATATATATATATATATATATTGTGCCCTTTTGTAAGGGTACAATATATATAATCTGAGGAACTTACTAGTAAGTTGTTACCCATATCATAACTCATGTCTAATTGAATGTTTGCAAATAAAAAGACATTTGCTGTTTTATTCTTCAAGATGAACTGTTTGAATTAATTGATTAATATTTATGTGTGTGTATGTTCTTTCCAGTTTTATAAATAATTTGTAATAATTGTTTAAATATTTAAAATGTCTTACTAAAACCTTTACCATTGATATAATTAGAAATTTGTAAATTACCAATGTCAATAAGCTTGACTAAAGCCTGAGGAAAATTCATGCAACAGATTAATTAAGTGTCAAAAAACCAAATTCCTGATCTTACTTTTTAGTTATTTGATTTGTAATTGACAATGTGATGCAGTGAGTGTTAGTGGACTACAGCATTGACACCCTCTTAAATAAATAAAAAAAAACTGATTCTGCTGGCAATTTGACTCATAATAAAATATTAGGTCAGTTAATCAGGAAATATATTTATGTTCTCAAAATATCCAAATTTTTATAGAACAGAATGTTTTCTTTTAATAGTTTGATTTACTAACACATTATAGTATGTAAAATAAGACCTAATCTACTGGAAAATGGTACACTATGTCCAAGTGAAAATAATGGAAATAATTACATCATTAATTAGGTTATTGGTGTACATTGTACTTTCATGATTATCATTCTTTTTTACCTTTTTCTTTTATTAATAACTTATATAAAATTCATAATCTTAGCATATATATTTTTTAATGGGATGGTCTTTTTCTCCATGAGGTTTATTTAACTATGATCACCTATTGGGTTTTATTGTAGGCATTAAACATGATAAGGAAAGTCAGTTATTTGATGATTTATCTAAGTTTTATGAAGTCGTCTCATGGTGATTAATGTTTGAGTGGGATGGAATTCACACTTGCATAATTACTCTTCACTTCTTCTTGATCCTCATTATACCATAGAGTTCAATCTCAAGGAGAATGTGCATGTAGTTAAATTTAAGATATGATTATTTCATTATTGATATATGCATTGGATATGCATAATGTGCAATTAATTGGAAAATAGACAAATAAAATGATGAACAACCAACTTAATTTAATATTTAATGTTTAAAAAATTAATTTTGATGACGTTTTCCATTCCTGATTGTTTTATAACAAAATAATGTGTTTACTTAACTTAATAATTGTATAGCCATGATCAGCCTTCATTTGTATACATTAACTCTTTACTAACCCATACCTTTGATCCCTACAAAGATAGTCCTTCCCCATTCCAATTTAACTATTTCAAATTTACATCAAATACAATTTAAAAACTATATTTTAACAATTAACTTTTTGCTAACTAGACTTTCTGTCATCATTTGATCATAATTTCTCATCTATCAATTTATATTTTACGATTTGTCAAAAGTTGCTTATATTCTGAGCTCCCTTCTATTCGGGTGTCATATAGATGTATTATAAAACAGATGAATCATTCAAGGGTTTAGTCATGCATTCTGAATAGCAAATAATAATTAAGTTAATTGAACAAGTCACGAAAATTAAATATTGTAATTATCAAAAGGTGAGCACTTAATATTATATAAGAACAAAGTCTCACTTTTCAATCAGTAGATTTCTTGGCATCTTAGAAAGCAAGCTTGAAAGTATGTACCTACAATTTATTATTTAATGAAAAATTAAAATTAGAATTGATAACTTCCTTTCCCTATAGGCTAATTGATGACTGGAGGGATTGACTCTATGTTTTCAAAACAAAAAAAAAAATCAATTTAACAAGCAAAATAATATTAATAAAATTTATAGAAACATAGCATGGGATATAGATTAGGTGTAATTTAGCCAGTTAATAATATTATAGTTCATCTTGGAGAACATCTGATTATCTTTGCCTTTAGCAAACCTCCTTTGCAATAACTGGATGGTTAGTTTATCTGATGGTATCCTGTCATTATTTAGATCTTCATAGTGGTGACTCCTTTTACGAACTATCTTTCCTGAGCTGAAATTAATTTTTTTAGTTAACTGTAGTGCATTGTAAATCTTTTTGTTAACATGGTCATCATGAATCTTAATTTTAAATGATAACCCTATCAAAACCTCTTGGTTGCACGGTGAGCAGCTCCATTTCCATGATGTTTTTTCACTTCCTAGTCATGCATGATTTGTTCTTTACTGGCTTTTAACTTGGATTAAAATATAAGCTTTATGGAATTGGTGGTGGGTACTTTAATCAACTTTCTCAAGTGGAAATTGTAGTGGCCTATGAGCTCTAATGTTGAGGATAGTTAATATGATGAATAAATTAATTTAAAAAGTAAATTTTCTTCATGATATAATCTATTTCCTTTCATTTTTCAAAAAAAAAAATCAAGTTGTTTTATATTGTCTTATGTTTTATTTATTGATGCATGAGTTTCACTCTTTTATTTTCATTTTTGATGTAATTTTGATCTCTATAGAATTTTATGCTCATTGCACCTTTCTCGAAAACAAAAAAAAACAAACAAACCACAAAAACCTCTCAATTAACCCACAGTGTCTTTTCCCATTCTCCTTTCTTGGAGTTACCCGAGGGTTCATTAAAATTTCCCTACCTAACTTTAGAATCTTCTCCTTCTCCAGGATCACTACATTCCATGTTGACCAACATTTCTATCACTTCTTCTATCAATAAATGGCAGTTTTCAGCCAACTTACATTGAACCCCTATAAGCATATTATATCTTATGGTCCTTACAATCTGGAATTGATCCATTAGATATGCCTCCAGCACTCTCAGTTTTGCTGCTTGGTGTTGGAAAAACTGGCTGTAGATTTCATCTCTATCTGTCCAATTTTTTCTCAAGATATTTCTCATGCATATAGCCTTTTGTTTTCCATACTTTAGAAACCCTTGAGAATCATTGTTCTATATTCTTGACATGTTTGAGAGTTATAGTTCACCACCTTCCACCATTCTCAAACAGGACCACTTAAATGGTATGTCACTATAATAACCTTTTCATTTTCACTTGATGTATAGAAATAATAAAAAAAATCACATAAATTCTCCAAATAATTGAATGGTTTTTTCCTTGCCTTTGAATACTCTTATTTGGATAAATTTTGCTAATGCTGTCTTTCAGTATTAGCTTCCTCTTTTTTATTAAGTGCTCTTTCCATATTACAGTCTACTGCTGTGGTCCCTTTTCTTTTTAAACTTGACTCTATTTCACATATGTATTGTTCTTTCTGTTCATTTCTTTTCTATTATCTTACTGACTTCAAACTCTACTTTTCCCTATTCTCATTTAATTTTATACTTTTCACTTGCATTTACTTCATTCTTTTTTAAAATTTGTTTACCTTTTCTCTGAGGTCTATTAACATAACTTTAATTTATTCAATTTCCTCACTATCCCTAATCAATGTTTTATTAGATCTGCAATTGCTTTAATTATTTCTTCCATCTGGCAACATTTGGGGTTTGTGAACATCACCAATAGTCTTTCTATAGTACTTTCATCTTCATTCATTATTTTATTTTAAATTGTATCAAACTCAAAACCCTGCCCCACTGGGACATTATCTCCCCAATTTAACTACCCAAACCTGCCTGACCCACCTTTTATGCTGATCTCAGACTGTTTATTAAGTTAACAAGACTAACATATAGAAACATTATTTTTTCAATTTTCTCACTCTCTGCCTTGACATTTTATACTACATGTATTTTATTTATATTTTCCCTCAAATTTACAAATTAAAATTACTGAATGAGGGCACCAGAATGAATGACCCAGAACCAGACTGGGAACTCACCCATCACTAATGGTTATTTATTTATATACAGATGGAGACTTCAAAATATAATAATAAAAAAAACTATCTATAAAAGAAATCATGATATTTAAATCATTAATGAAATTAAACAGACACATAATAAATATTCTTTTTATTGTGTTTAATATACCATTTTTCTGCCCTCCTCACATCTTACATCCTTTCATTATTTTATTTAGACACACATCCAGATCTTTTCAATACTAATATTGGTTTAACATAACATTCTCAAAGAAACATATGCCTTCACTTAATACAAGTATATTGGAAATCCCTAATAATCCTAGAGAATATAAACAGGGAGTGAACTCAAGGTGGCTTATTAATAAGAGTATGTTTATTAGGCATACTCAAATCCTCTCTCACAAATATTAAACTCAATTCCCAAATACCCTGGTTTTACAACTTTATTGTTAGACCAAGGGCAAATCTTTCCTTAATACTTTAATAAGGCAGTAAGAAAAGTTAAAGATTTTAAAAAATACATTGGTTACTTTTAATTATTATTATACATAATTAAGAAACCCTAAACATTACCTTCTATTGTTAAAACTGATTTCTTTTGTCCTTTTATTTTGATAGTGTAATGAAAATATTTCACTACTTTATTGTGCTATTATATAGTTTATAGATTGTACAATCAATAATGCTTAAAAAGTGTCTAGTTATCCTGATTGCTTAGTATAATTCTTGATTCCATGGTAACAAGTTTTCTTCATCCCAAAGATTGTCATGGATTGTCCATTATTTCTCTTTAATCCTAGGTATTCCTTTACTAGGTTGCAGCTTTCATGGTGTTTTTGGTGATGTCTGGCAAAGAAGTTCCCAAAGAGGAGAGATTCTGAAATTTCTTAGACACTCAACATATTTACTGCACTTCTAAATATTATTTATATGTATTTAACTTTAGCAGTGGTTATATTAGAGCTGAATCTGTGCTGAATCAAACTCAATCAATTAATCCTGACCTTGAGCAAAAATACCAATAATAATTTGAAAGAAGGTACTCCTGTAATTTAGAGTTTTTGAGTCTTTTAAAGTCTGTATTCACACGTTTAATATATGTTCTTTTTTTGGTCGTATTTTTTTTAATCTAACAACATTCCAGGTTCACAACAGATAGCACAAAAAGCTCCACTATATAAAATTTCAACAATAAATTTAACTAGAAGAAAAATCTATACTTCTTTTCCTTTCATCCTTCCATTTCCCAGAATTAGAAACAAGACAAACAAAACTTTTATATAAAAAAAGAAATTGAATTTAGGAAACTTAATTAATGATACAAAAATATAGAAATTGAAAAAATGAATGAAATTTATTTAATTGAATGTTTAAATTGTAAGAGGGATGGGAAAACATTTCATATATTGGTACAACAAAGAATACATTAAAAACTAGACTTAGACAACATTTATATGACAAAAATTCAAATATTTACATACATTGTAAAGTTTTAGGTCATAAAGACTTTAATATTAAAAAGTTGAAAAAAAGTTGAAAATTACAGGAAAAGAATGGTAAAATAATATTTTTACATAAAAAAAAATATAATCCTATTTTAAATAAAAATAATTGAATGGGGTAGATAAGGAATCTAAAATAATGAATAATTAAAATGAATGTTTAAATAGGTTTAGGTAAATTGTTAAAAGTTTTTTTTTTTTTTTGTATAAAAAATATGTTTATATTTGTTTTGTATTCATTTAAAGCTAATAGTTTAGGAATGTAGTTTTGAGATAGGTTTAGATAAGATTTAAAAAGAGGGAAGTTATTTAAAATTAGGATTGGTTTTTAAATTTGTATAAAAAGTTTCTTGGATAATTTTAAGACAGATTTGTAACTAAATAATGTAAAAGAAAGAGTAATATAAGAAATAGCAGTGGGAGAGAAATGTAAGTAAAATATAATTATGTATGTTTAATATGTTTGTTACTGTTATGTTAATGTAAGATGAAGGTATTAATGTAATTGAGGTTTATTTATAAATATGTATTTCATATTGTTGTTGCAGATCCTTGAAAATGACTGTATGAAGATAAAAAATAGTTGAAATGAAGTTTTGTATTATATATATATATATATATATATATATATATATAATACAAAACTTCATTTCAACAAAACTTCATTTACTCAATATATATATATATATATATATATATATGTTCAGTATTGATATTAGAAAATAAAGTTTTTGAAAAGAAAAAGGAGAAGAATTTTTAATTTGTTGATATGCTTAAATTTACTTAGCTGATAATTTCAGGTATTCACAGATCAGTCCATCAGTCATGGTTATCAGTTTTGATAATGTTTTATTTTAGAATAGATAAATCAAGAGAAATTATATGTTATTAATCTAACGATTAATCCCATGTAAAACATGTAAATTTATAATGCCTAAAATTGTTTAAGGGATTTCTTATATTGGAGATGTATAAGAATTAGCTAGTGTTAACTCTCCATTTAACTAAAATGTTATGAAGAATGATTTATGTAAAATCATTTATTTATTTTAAGAAGCCTTAGCAATTTATTTGTAAGACCCAAAGAATTTTAAATACTGTTAGTCAAATGACTATATTTGTTATCAACGATATCTTGGCAATGTTTCCAACGTGTGTGTAAATTTTATTTTATTGTATTATATTGTAAATAAACTTATTAAGTATTAATTTAAAATAAATTTAGTTTCTGCTTATTTTTTTTGTATGTTAGGGTCTTAGGTTCACAATGTTAATTATTTTTTATTTAATTAATGTTATGAAGAATACTTTTATATCCACAAAGATGAGATAGAGTTATGCATATAATTGTGATTTCTGGATGAAAACAGATAATTTCATATTTCCAGATACCAAAGTAATACTTTGTTTAAAAAGTATTTTTAAATTATGTTATCTTCTATAATAGAATATTGTCTTTTATAAAGTGAAAATAGTTTAAAATTTCAGAAGGTTGTTCATGTTATTTTAGACTGTGCACTATTGTAATTATTTCAATGTCAAGGTCTGGTTTACATTTAGTTAGTTGCTTATGAAAGTTTTCTGTGGGAAGGTGGAGTGACATAAAAAGCACCCTTGTCTTTCTTCTATCTCAAGTGATATCCTGGGTAAAAGGCTGTAATTAATCTAAATTTTGAATATTTTAATTATATGATTAAATATTGAAGTAATTATCCTTTTCTATAATTTTGAAGAAATTGTTATCTTTTAGTAGGATGCGGTCACTTCAAGTTAAGTGTTTTCCAGGATATCATTCATTTATCCATTCATCTATTCATTTGCTTATTAAACAACATGATATTAGATCATTTTACAAGAGTTATCATAGCAGTCCTGAGTTCATTTACTTTTGTTGTTTTGTGCAGTGATTTACATAATTTTCTATATCACCACACCCAGTAGTACTAGTTTAGAGTTAGAATTTCTTATTTATTACCTGTGTTAGAAGAAGAGTTCATCTTGTGATATTTGTTTCATTTATTTTATTACAAATCATGCTATCAGAAACAGTAACAAGAGTAGTGTTATTCCAAAGTATGAGATAAGAAATTTTAATATGATATTTTTTTTTACTCACAAACTTGTTGTTTTCAGGGAATGTGATTTGATGGAGGGTCAAGTCTAATAAATATTTAAAAAGTAGAATTTTTCTTTAATAAGTTGTTTTAAATTAGTATTATGCCCTGCTATGTGACAATATTAGATGATTTTTTCTCCATCTTGTTATAGATCTCTGTGTACTATCATCTTTGTAAGTTTTATTGTAACACCATTGTATCTAGCTGAAAATTCTCTAATGTTATAGATATTTTATTCTATTCTCTCTCTTCTTCTTTCTCTTTTATTTTTACTCTCTCTCTCTCTTTCTTCTTTTCTCTCTTCACTCTCTTTTACCCCTCTCCTCTTTTTCTCTCTCACTTACCCCCCCGTCTGTTTAAATCAGGTTACAATATATATATATATATCAAATATCCATTAATTAACCAATGTTGTAATTATAATTGAAATAATATTTTTAACGGTTTACAAACAATTACAAACAATTTTTAAATCTGCAGAAGTACTTTTGGTTACTTTCTAACCTGCCTCAACTGCCATTAAATTCAAAAACTAAAAGCGAAAGCAAACATCATCAATTCAAATTCCACGAATCTCATATTTTAATGTTAGAAGCTTGTCGATTTATAAACAGAAATAAAACGCATTTAATAAATCGACAAGCTTCTAACATTAAAATACGAGATTCGTGGAATTTGAATTGATGACGTTTGCTTCTGCTTTTAGTTTTTGTATTTAATGGCAGTTGAGGCAGGTTAGAAAGTAACCGAAAGTACTTCTGCAGATTTAAAGATTGTTTGTTATTGTTTGTAAACCGTTAAAAATATTATTTCAATTATAATTACAATATATATATATATATATATATGAAGCAGTCAATCTTAGCTTACAATTGAGCTTCATAGTTCCATCTACTAACTTGTATTTAAACCCTATTTTCCATCCTGATCCTTTTGTCATGTATATATATATATATTTCATGTATATATTTGAGATGCGCACCTAAGTTATAAAATTTTAATGTTTCAATAACATTTTTTTAAAATTATTATTAATTCCTTTTTTTATTAATTATTAGTTCTTTTTATTAAAGTACATAGGAGCAGCTCATCTCTCTATCTCTCTTATATCTATATATATATATATATATATATATATATATATATATATATATATATATATATATATATATATATATATAGGAACAAAATACTAACAAAATATGGTGTTTTTTTTGTAAATATTTTATTATATGTCATTTTTAAACTTTTTCTTTCTAAAGTACCTTTTTTTCCTATTAAAATGTATATTTTATAAAATCCAAGATGGAAGATGTTAATTGTCCAAAAATAATTAAAGGATTGGAAACACTATTGTTTTAATCTTGTGAAGGTATTTTTATTTAAAGTTTTTGTTAAAATAAAATGGGGATTAAGATTAAAGATTTTCTTTTGTTATAAACATGTTGTCAAATCTATTTCTAATCTGGAAATAGATTTGAATTTATTTTTGGACGTTATCTAACAGTTGCATCTTTCAAAAACAATGAACTAACTAATTAAAAGCATTCCAGAAATACCTGAACAGAGTATAAAATGGCCGAATTTTAAATTACCAATAGATAGATTAGCTACTATTAAGAGAACTGTATTATTAACATACTACTCATCGTTATGAAACTTAAAATGATGTAGTAGTAAGTCCACCACCCTTCTTGGCCCTGTTGGGTCATCACCTTCCACTGCCATATCATTCTGCTGCCCAAGAGTGAAGTAAAAGCCCAACCTAAGAAATTTAGAATGCTAATAGAAGCTTGCTGTCACCGAAAAACTTGCATTTTAATTGCCGTGCATGTGCCATTCTTTAAATTGGACTCTTAAAATTGCAAGGTAACTTTTCAAGCCATCACCGCAAACTAAATCTAGCCTAACTAATCTATCAAGATTTCACTAATGTATTTTTAACTTTGTTTTTATTTTAAGATGTAATTTGCTCTTAAGTAATTTCTATAAATTTAATTCTCTTTCATATGCTCTTAACTTTTTTTAACTCTGGTGCAGTCATTTATTTATATGTATTTAGTATTTGATTTATATGTCTTTTAGTTATTAATATGCCAATCTTACGCAATCTGATGATTTGAATTTTTAAAATCTTTTCTTCTTTTTAAGTAAACCTCTGTGAAATAACATCCCCTTACAATATAATGAATTATTAATTAATACACTCACCAGATTGTTTTATGAGCCAACATTTTATTTATTTTTTAGTATAAAAAATATATTTGTTTAACTCTGGATTTTCTACCCAGGGTGAATTCAGAGCTTAGGCTAATTAATGCTTTGAAACATTATTTATTTTATAAATGTTATTCAATTCTGAAAAGATGACTGATTATTTGTTTTTTATATAATTGCTAGTCTTTTTTATTTACTCTAAAAATATCAAATACAATACTTAAATATTCCAGTTATTATAAAATCAATGAAGGTGGGATTGATTTATTTTAAACAGCAGAAAAGGAGGGGGTCAAATCTTAACGTATATTTTATTAATTTGAAATATAAATCTCTCTCTACATATTGTAGTGGCATAGCATCTTATTTATATAAATTATGGGATTCAAACAAGGGTCATCTATTTTAAAGTGGTAAATTATATTTCATGTTGTTAGTGACATTCAACCATGCCGTGTTATTGACACATGGCCTATCTTTGTATATATCTATTACATGCTTCTAGTCTTCTAATCTGGGGGTTGCAACAAGTTCAAACCCATAGATTTCTTCTCATATCTCATTCTGTAGATAGTTGAACTATCTGGAACCACATTTATTTCATATAAAAATACCTCTGGCGATGATTCCCATAAGTTTGACACATGCTATGCATATTCACTTCTTCATAGAAAAGGCCTCTCATGCCAGTTATACCAGCAAAAGTCTGGGCCATGCCATGCCTATACACTTCTTTCTAAGAACTGCCCAAGAAATGGGGGCTTAGACTTCATTTTTCATCCAGAAGCACGACCTTATCTTCAAGTTCTCTGCCTATGTCAATACTACCTCTTATTCATATTATTTCTTTTGCTTAAGACCTAATTTTAGTGCTGCAATAATACTGAAATTGTGCTCTGCTTAAAAATATATATAAATGCTAACTACTTCGAGTTTTATTACTTAAATTTATTTCAGTCTTATACAATCCCACCATCATAACTTATTCCTGTATTTAAGAGTATCTATTTACCTTGGGGAAAATAAAGCGCTTTTTCTTACCAGCACTAATTAAGAGTTTTCATTAAGTATTTTATCATATAATCAAATTGATAAAAAAATCAAGTCAAATGTCAGATGACCTAATTTTAATAAATGCTAGACTAGTTCTAGTATTTTTAATCCCTAACACCTCACTGACAATGCTAGATGCAGAAACCACAGTCTGGGGTTGAGAGTATTTTTGAAGCTTGTTAAGAGTTTGTTTTTTACGTACTCTATATATAACTCATATAATCAAATATGTTTTCAAATGTATTTTATGTATTTTCATGACTGTAATGGTGTGAAAATAGTTTATATTATATCTGTAATGAATCTCGGAACGCTCCTCTAAATAATGTTAGTCACTACATTTCAGAACCATAATCCAAAAGTGTTAATAGCAATATTATGTAATTCTTTCTAATAATCTATTGTCATCTTAATATTGGACCCACCAAAGATGTGTGTTTATGTATAGTATATGTTACTTAATTAATAAAAGAGCATATTGAGAAATAATAGCGTGAATGACACATGTAATCATTTTCTGCTAGCTCATTCACACACATACCAATGTTTCCAATTAATTTATAAATGTATGTAAACAATTTGTCACTATATTAAACTAATTTTTATTATCCAACTTGTCTGAGTAGTTTGAATTCCTCTTTTCTACACTCCCAAAAGTACAGCCATGCTTATATATATTTTAGTTTAGTCATAGTTAATAGATGTCCCATTGTTTTCTCCGCTTTGCTAGTGGGCTGGATTAAAATTAATTCTCATGTGTCATCCCTGTTATGTTATCCATTGGGTGTTTGATCTGGGACTTAGAGAGTGGGTTCAAATTCAGACTGGTCCCTGACTGAAATCTCGGGCTTGACTGAGTTTGAAGTACATTTTGTGAATTCCAGCACATATTAGGTGGATAAACATGTTTTGACCGGTACTATATATATACGTACCTATATGAGCTGGCAGAAAATGCCACCTCAGTATATAGTGCTGATCCAGCCCTCATCAGTTGGAGGAAAAGACGATAATCTGGACCAACTGATGAGTGCTGTTTCAGCATAAAATACATATACTAATCATCATTTATCTTTTATACACATGTGTGTGGTTATGTGTATCAGTTGTATGAGATGGAGTGGATAGCTGAAGGGAGCTTAAAAATCTGTGTTCAAATCCCTTATATAACTACATAACTCCTAGTATCTAATTATATTTGTATAATCAAATCTTACTAATTAATTTTATCAAAATATTAAACCAGCTCAAACCATTAAGGCAATAAATTAAACTCTGGGATTTCTAGTAGAATTTGTTACTTTAAAAATAAAATTATAAATTTTATATTCACTATATTTCGATAAAATACGCTAAAGATATTAGATTTTTGTTAACATTTTTGCAATTTACAATTTGATGGAATTATAGAAATGGAGTTACGGAAATATATTTATCAGATAATGTTTTCATTTATATTTTATCGCAACACTTATGCTATATAAATTGCAATATCAACAAAGGTTACGATGATAATAATAATAATAATATTTAGGTATTGACATGAATAATAATGGAATGATTTGTTTTTAATTTATAGAATTAATTAACAACAAAATAATTAATTCTTTTAAACTTTAATATAGATTATACACAGCTTTTTTTTCTCTTTTTATTCATATATGATATTGAATATTTATTATCTGATTATATTTTATACACATATTGCATTTAAATCTAAATATTTATTTACCAGTTTTATGCTATATTATGACTTATATTTAAAAGAAATACATCATTCTGTTATTTTCCCTATATATTTGAAATCGTAATTATATATTAATATTTGTATTTTTTTATTTTAATTTAAAACTAAATATAAAGCAATAAAAATAGTAGTCAAATCAAAATTTGCAATTATTTTATTTATTAAACAAGTAGATTTTTTTTTCTCATGTGTCAAAGTAACCAACTAATTAATGTGTGCATGTATTATTATTTTGTGTCTAATCTTCACCGGAGAAAGTTAACTTCATTAAAAGGCAAAATTATCGTCATGATGGATAATTTTTTTGTAAATTGTGAACATTCTAGATTTTTTTATTATTTTCATATTCAATCAAATAATTTTAATCAGTATTCAAATAATTTTAATAAGAATATAAATTAATTATAATTATTAAATATATAATTGAATGCACACAGGTCAAACGTCTTACGAACCTATCGTTCTCATATAGATGGAAATTTATTTATTAAAATTTAAGAATGGTTCATTTTTATTAGGTAAATTGATATCGATATGCAATGTGGGTTTTATTTACAAGTATATTAAATTAGCTTTATAGGAGTCCGACTTGTGAATTATTAATATGGTTCATATTCATATTTAGTTGTTTTCTATGAATAATGTATATATATATATTTTAAAAGAGAATTAGATAAATGGAAAGGTAAAGACAAAATATATTTCTTAATTAGATAATTTAAAAGAAATTAAATAAATTATAACTAGTAGTATTATTACTTTCATCATGAAATTTGCGTTCGGCTTGGCCTGACAGTGTTGACTCAGATTTTTTTTTTTTTTTGCAAATTCTTTCTGCATAAAGTTTAAGATCTTCTACTTTGCTACAAATCTATATATATATATATATATATAAATTACAAACAATCTTTTTAATAAATCTTTTAAATAATATTATATAAAAATTAAATTGCACACTTTCTTTCAATTGCTAGCCTATCTTTGAAACTTTGATCTTTTGATCTATTTTCTTATGATATTTTCAGAATATTTCACTTTGGTATAGATAAATTATAAGATTTGTGTTAAGAACATTTTAAAATATAACAGTATTCATAATATACATTAGTCATTGGCACCCATATATTGTAAAATAAATAAAATGTCCATTAATTAAAAACAACATTGTAATTATAAATGAAATAATAAATTTAACGGTTTACAAACTATTACAAACAATCCTTAAATCCGCAGAAGTACTTTCAGTTAATTTCTTAAACCTGCCTCAACTGCCATTAAATTCAAAAACAAAAGCAGAAGCAAACATCATCAATTCAAATTCTACAAATCTCGTATTTTAATGTTAGCAGCTTGTCGATTTATTAAATGCATTTTATTCCTTTTTATAAAAATTGCCTCTTTAATTTTTCTTTTACTATTGTTTCTCTCTTCATGAAGAATTTTCACATTTTCAAAATCAAATTTAAATTTATATTTACATGTTTTTTCATGATCAAAGAAAACTGAAGGAGATATTAAATCATCATTATTTTTATTACTTTTTACATGATTATATAACATTTAATGCTCCTTCAATCCTTTCTCAATACTGCACCTAGATTCAACTATATATGACAGCATACACTCACAAAAAATTTGATATATGACATTACTTTTCTGCTTGACAGGTATAATATCCTTAGAATTATTAACTAATTTATTGATATTGTTTGGAATGTATAATGAAACATTAAACACATTCTTATATAAATCCTTAAAAACTTTCACTTGTGGATTTGAAATAAATGGAATAGATATCCATTGTTTATTATTAATCTTCATTTTCTTTAAATTATTATAACTTTTTTTAAATTGACATAAAGTATTGTTTATTTGTTCCATTTTATAACCAACATCAAGCAATTCCTTGGCAAATATTTTAATATTTTTCAGTTTATCACTTTGGTAATGACATAATTTTTCATTCTGAAACAAAAAAGATATAAAACTTGCCATCTTATGCATCATTGCTACTTTTAATTTACAATTTATATATCCTCTTTTTTGCAGTGGCTTAATTATTAGTTTATAATTTAATATACTGTTATCTTTTGTAATCATTAAATCTAAATATTTAATATTATTGACCTGTTCTTTTTCAATAGTCCATTTCAAGCCATTCAACTTATTTAATTCCTCTACAAGCAAATTTATACTATTAGTATTTCCACAAACAAAAACATCATCCACATATCATTTATAAGTTTTATATCTCCAAAAGTACACATATTTAAAATACTACTCTCATATGTAGTTAAAACAAAATTGCAAACTTGCACAACTACAGGCAGATCCATAGGCCAATCCTTAGACATTTTATAATATTGACCTTCAAAAGATGCAACGTTATCATTAAAATTTTTTTAAAGAATCAACAATAAATTTTATCATATATTTACAAATACTTTTACTTTTTAATACATGTTCAATTATTTTTATGGAATTTATTTTATCAATAAATGCATACATTTCTGTAACATCCAATGAAGCAATAACATCATTTTCATCAATCATCAAATTTTAATACTATTTACAAAGTCAAATGATGAAGCAATAGTATTTTCCCCAAATCCTAAAAAGTCTTGTAAAAGTTTACCAATATATTTAGAAGTCTGACATATGAATGAACCACCAAAATCTATCATAACTCACAAATGATTACTGTCTTTATGTAGTTTTATATTTGCAAAAATACAAGGACATATAGCACAAGAAGGATATATCATATAGTATACATTATTACTTAAAACTTTATTTTTAGCACTTTTTAAAATATTGATAATACATTTTATTCTTTGACCATCCACATTATAATCTTCAACCAAAAAGAAACCAAGTTTCTCCATTTGCATTTTAACTTTATCAATATATTGAAATTTCATCAACAAGCACATATGCAAACCTTTGTCTTCTTTCAAACAAATCATATTATCATTCTTCAATCTCCATTTAAATTCCAAAATAGCTTATTGCCATGATTTATCATAAGGCATTGTATTAAATTTATTAAAATTAATTTTCTTATTAATATCATCAGCAAAATTATCTTCAGTTTTCTTTGATCACGAAAAAACATGTAAATAAAAATTTAAATTTGATTTTGAAAATGTGAAAATTCTTCATAAAGAGAGAAACCATAGTAAAAGAAAAATTAAAGAGGCAATTTTTATAAACCAGAATAAAATGCATTTAATAAATCGACAAGCTGCTAACATTAAAATACGAGATTCCTGAAATTTCAATTGATGATGTTTGCTTCTGCTTTTGTTTTTGAATTTAATGGCAGTTGAGGCAGGTTTAAGAAATTAACCTAAAGTACTTCTGCAGATTTAAGGATTATTTGTAATAGTTTGTAAACCATTAAATTTATTATTTCAATTATATATATATAGTAATAACAGCTGCAATGAAAAGAATGTATGGAGTGGACATTAACCAGGGCAAATTCCTAATGTCCACTCCATATGTTCTTGTTGTTCCAGCTGTTAAAACTATGTGAATATTCATATAGTATAGGAACATGGATAGGCTGCTCACCAACATGCATTAAACAGTGTGGTGAGTTTATTGGCTTTTTACCTCCAAGTTTAAGATCAAAAACACCATGGTCTTTCTTCTCAGTTGCCTGATAAAGCAGAATGAATGTTTGTGTAAATGATAAATATTTTTTCAATATATACAATTATAACAGACAAAAATAAATCATGGCTCATCAACCAAGGCAGCAGTTGGTGGCTGAAAGGGGAGGGTTCTAAGAATCCCTGATTGGAGACCCAGGCTGCCATTTACTGATGACTTTTTATTTAGGTACTTACAACTTCAGATCACTTTCAAGTGAAGGAAGCTTGCAGGAATTAGAAGAAGAACTGTCTTATATTAAATGGGACATCATTGGACTTTATGAAGTTAGAAGAAAAGGTGAATAGACAATTGATTTAAAAAGTGGATGTACTCTATTATAAAGGTACAAATATTGGAAATATAAGTGGAGTAGAGACCATTATAAATGAAAAGTAAAAGAACACGATTGTGGAGATTGATAGTGTATCGGACAGAATGGCAAGATTAGTTATACAACTTAATAGCAGATACAAATTGCAGATAATTCAGGTTTATGCCCCAACATGTTCTCATAGTGATGAAGTAGAATGAGATTTTTATACTGATGTACAAAAGGCTTTTGATTAGAGTAAATAACATTTTTAAATTGTTATGGGAGAGTTTAATGCTAAAATTGGTAAACAAATGAAAGATGAATGTGTTGTAGGTAATTTTCGTTATTGTAATAGAAATGAGAGATGACATAGACTTGAAGAGTTTGCAGAAAAAGAAAAAACTTATTACGAATTATTTTTTTGAGAAAAATGTTAAAAGGAAATGGACATGGAAGCATCCAAATGAAGATACAGCAGAATTGGATTATATTTTGACTAACAGAAAATATATATTTCAAGATTGTAATGTTCTTAATAAATTTAACACAGGAAGTGATCATCGATTAGTAAGATGTAAGATATGTGTAAATGCAAAACTAGAAAGACAAAAATTATTAAGAAAAACAATATTTATAGTTGATATACCTAATCTTCAGAAACATTCTAATGAATTTAAATTAAAACTTAAAAATCGGTTTTAAGTATTAGTAGATTTTGAACATGATTCAGATTTGAATGAAATTAATATGAAAATAACTGATACTCTTTTAAAAACTGCAACAAAGATCGCTGGTAGAAAAAAGCAGCAATTGACCAATAACATTTCTATTGAGACTAGAGAATTTATGAAGAAAAGAAGGAATATGAAGATATACAAAAATGATGCGTTAAAAAGAATTGAATATCTCGAATTTTGTAAAATGTTGCAAAAAAGAGTTGAATATGATATAAGAATGTATAACTTGAACAAGCAAGAAAAGCTTTAGAAGAGAGTAAAAGTTTTAAGAATATAAAACAGCATTTTGGCATTGGTAGGAAGTTTATATCTGCAATAAGAAAAAAAGATGGAATTATTACTAAAAAGAGAGATGACATCATGAAATGGGTAGAAGACTTTTATCAAAAATTATACAATAATAAAAGACAAGTACCTCCTATATTTATTACATCATCTGAATTGCCCAGAATAAAAATGAAGAAGTGAGATATGCAATTAAATGTATGAAAAAAGGAAAGGCTCCAGGTAATGATGGAATTATAATTAATATATTAAAAGAAGCAGGTGAAGAAATATAATTTTTTTTAGAAAAGTTATATACCAAATGTCTAAATAATAAATATGTACCAGTTGATGGAAAGAATGAAGTATTAATAGTAATATTTAAAAAAGGTGACAAAAAGGATATTAGAAGTTACAGTCCTATCAGCCTTTTATCGGTTTTATACAAAATTATTACCAAGGTAATTACAACTAGTCTACAGAGATCAATGGATTTCCACCAACCAAGAGAACAAGCTGAATTTAAAAGTGGTTTTAGTACAGTACATCATATCCAGGTATTGAGAAAAGTTATAGAAAGGACAAATGAATATGAGTTACCATTATGCTTAGGATTTATAGATTATGAAAAGTCATTTGATTCTATAAACATTTCTTCAGTGATTTAAAGCATTCGATCATCAATATATAGATCCAGGATATTCTCATATTTTAAAGAATATTTATAAAAATGCAAAAGCAATAATTAGATTATATAATGTTACTAGGAAAGTCAACATTGAGAAGGGAGTAAGACAGGGTGACTCCATATCTCCAAAAAGTTTTACAGCAGTGCTGCAAAAAGTATTTTATGGATTAAAATGAGAAGCTAAATGAGGGGAAATAAATGGAGATTATTTAAGTCATTTAGATTTTGTAGATGATATATTTGTTTTTGTAAATAATGCTTTAGAACTGCAGGAAATGTTGCAGGAGTTAGCAGATGAAAATAGCAAAATAGGACTAAAGATAAATGTTAAAAAGACTAAAGTAATGTGTAATGAATTTTCTCAAAATATGAAAATAAAGATTGATTGTGATGAATTAGAAGAAATTAAAAGTTACAAATATCTTGGTCAGATTATTAATACAGATGGAAACATAATGGATGAAATTAATCATAGAATTAAACTTGGTTGGAGTGCTTTTGGTAGAATTAACTTGATACTAAAAGGAAATATGCCTATGTGTTTGAAAAGGCAGTTTTTTAATAAATGTGTTTTACCAGTTCTTACTTATGGATCTGAGACTTGGACACTTAATAGAAGAGCAATACAAAGACTTTAGACCACTAAAAAGTATGAAAAGATTCATGTTGGGAATAACAAGAAGAGATTGAAAATGCAATATATGGGTAAGAGAACGAACAGGTGTTACTGACCTCCTTGAAAAAATTAAAAGACTGAAGTGGAGTTGGTCTGGACATATTGCTAAAAGAGATGATAATAGATAGACAATTGAAATCTTAAACTGGATTCCAAGAGATTGTAAAAGATCCAGAAAGAGACCACATGTGAGATGGATGGATGAAATAAGTAAATTTGCAGGGGTGATGTGGAGAAAAGAAGCTAAAGAAAAGAGAAGATGGATTGAACTTGGAGACGCCTTCATCCTGCAGTGGAATAATGGTTGATGATACACACACACACACACACACACACACACACATATATATATATATATATATATATATATATATATTAAAACAGTTAAATAAAGCTAAAAGTATTAATTGTATATGGTTGGGAAAGCTGGCCCTAATAAATAATGCAGCAATAAATGTTTAAAAAATGTTTTAAAAATTGAATTTTAATAACTAAAACAAATAAATACTATATTTTAAAGCATAAATTATATCTAATAATTATATTTAATATTATATGTTTTAAAAGTAATCTTTGTGGTAGGAAAAATTATATTTAATTCTATGTTTTCAAAATTATTATTCCAAATTTCTATTATTATATTATTTATTTAATAATATAATTGTTGCAATTAACATTTAGTATTTTTTAGACAGAATTTTGATACAGTCTGTCTCAGTTATAAGTTATGTGACCTGTATAATACAGTTATGCATACCTTATTAGTATTTGTGTTAACAAAGTTCAAAATATTTTAAAAATTACACTATAGAATTGAATATATTTATTTATCTTTCACAAGAGAAACTGTTAAAATTGATTATCATAAAATGTTTTAAATAGTATTACAAAATGGTTGTAGTTAGTTAAAATTAAATATTTTGTTTTAAATAAAATAGATACATTAAAAATAAAAGGTGGGATAAATTGATAAAATATTGTTTTTAAAAGTCATTTTAAAGTGTTTAGTTAATTTTTAATAAAGCATAAAATTGATTTAAAATTAATATTTTAAATAAAAATGAGTCATATTTTATTTTTTTTAATTAATTGTGTAATACCAAAGTCATATGCAAATTAAGTATCAGATGAAAAGCAAGATCCATCAATAAGATGATGTAGTGCATTGGGTATAAAAACTGCTGCACGATTAGTTATTGGTTGTTGCTAGTAATTTTTAAAATTGAATACTTTTTTAAAAAATTTTTTAGTCAATTTAGTGCTCTCTTATAATTTATTTGCAACTGATAAGGATACCGATTTTAAGTATTTAAAGATAGTGTATTATAAATAAATTATAATAAGTTTTATCTAAAGAATGCATTGTTAAAAGCTAAATTCCCTTACCAGAATTTTTATCAACACTTAATTCAGCTTCACATTGAAATATGGAAATACCAATGAGTGATACATACTTATTGAAAAAGATTTTAAAAGTAAAATTTATAATTATTAATGTAGTATTAATGGTTTTAACAAGGAGAACTATTTTATTAAATAAGGATTTATATTGGACATTAGATGGAAAACTTAACAGGAAAGATACTCAGAAATTTAAATTTATAATGCATTTTCTAGTATTGAAATAGTCATATCAGAGACTGATGAATAATATGACAAACTCATGATATATTTTATATGGTAAATAAAGCTATGGAAGGAAAATGTTTTATCTTTTTAAGAAAAAACATTATGAATAATTTAAAAAAAAAAATCTGTCATAAATAATAGCTAAATAAAAGTATTCTAAAGCATATGTGATAAATCTAAAATTTTATAAGATTATACACGTTTCAATAATTTTTTTTTAAAAATGGATAATTTGAATAATAATGCAAATAACCATACTTGGTTAATAAATGATAAATATCCTGACAAATAAAACCTATAGATGAAGGAATTATAAATAAGTAATTATTGAATTTATGGAAATAATTTTAAAAAATTGTGCAAAAGTCATATCCGGCTGTCCGAAGTCAAGTCGCCATATATAATGCATTACCAAGCCAATACAGGATCCTAAGGAAAAGAAGCTTCAAAATATTATTTTTCAATATTATAGTTTTATTATTATTTTAATAATCATTGTTCTGGATAATAGAAACTATGAACTATTATTCTATAAACTTTTCCAAAACAGATCAATGATTATTTTTGTTAATTTTCCTAGATTTTTTTAGATGTTGCCTTTATTTTTTTTATCATTTATCTTAAAAACTTCAGTCATGTTGAAAGGAGTACTGGGCATGCACCAATTTCAGGGGAGTTTTGTTTTGTTGTTTCGTTGTCAAGCGCTGGAACAAGAGAACTTAGTAACAAAGGTCGGTGCTTTAATTGCTTCTCAAGAGAAATTTTTAAAAAAAAAACTCAAGGAAAATAAAAACATTTTATTTTGTAAAGAACATTCATCTCAATATAGAAGATATATGTAATTATTGTCTTGATTTTTTTTTATTAACTTTAGTTTGATGTGTAATATTATTTAATTATTAGAATAGGTACATAAATATTAATTTAGTTACTAATGATATTATAGTTTTATAATAAATATTTTGATAATTTTTAAATAAATTAACATTTCTATGTGTGATAGTATGAACAAATATTATATTGTGCAATGTTTATTTTAATTGATGGGCAAGAAGACATCATAAGTGATTTGACAAGTTGATATCACTTAGGTAAAAGTTATAGATATTGATATTTTATGATGTATTTTTCTTTTGCAGATTATTAATGAATTATATAATGTTGAAGTATGAATGTTGAATTATATGTGAATGCATTTATACAAAACATTAAAAATATAAGATTAGAATTTATTTATTCTAAGGATATGCATACTTTAATTTCATATTACTAGTATAATGTAACATGATGATGAATAATTATATGATTCTTTTACAAAGGATTTTAATATTGTTAGATATTTAAAGTATGGATAAATAATTATTTTGTATTTTGTTCAAGAATATTGGATAGGAAGGTAAAGTAACCTTTTTCTTGAAGATTAGTTGAGATCATTATAATTACGATGGAATTTTATTTGTTATTTTGACTATGTTAGTTAGACTTATTTGTCAATGTAGATTTGATAAATCTATAGGAAGATTTCATAAGATAGTGACTTGGTAGTAATTTTAAAAACATGAAACCAATGAGATGTAGGATTTATTATGGGAATAGGAATAAAATTTTGTAATCTTATTAAGTATATAGGTACAGTTAACAAATCCCTGTAGCTGGTATATTTTATTTGTGGGCAGCGTTTATTTCATATTGAATATTGATGTTCTAGAAAGCTGAAATAATAGCTTTAACATCGTTTCTGGTAGTGAAGATCATTAGACAAATAGGTCATGCCTCTATTTTATTGATACACTGTGCCGTGATGTTTTATCTAATATGTACTATTGAGTAAGACTCTAGTTTCTTCCCTATGCCTACACATCTATTCACTATCTCGATTTTCCAAAGTAATTACATCGCACAGTATTGTATTTTTGAAAGGAAATGATAAATAATTTAGAATTTAAGAACTCTTATTGGATGAATAAGATAGGTTTATTTACTTATAAGGAGGAATAGAGTTAATGCAAAATGGAATTAAGAATTAAACGGAACTAAATGATAAAGAATCATAGAATATGTTCTATATTTATTTTGGAAATAAAATAAATTTCATGAATAAAATAAATAAAGCAAAGTTGCTCTAGAATTTTAGATAACTTCAAATATTTTTATTTTATAAGTATTGCATATTTTCAAGGTAGATAATGTAGTAAAACAAAATAATACAAGATAAGTATAGGTACAATTTTGTATTTATTTTAATAATTAAGAGGTACATCAATAATTGCAACTATTCCATATTAAAATAATATTAAGTAGGAGATATTGGGTATAATAATAATAATAATATGATTGGTAATGATGTCTATGTATTCTGTTAATAAACCAACATTGGATATTTTGTGTATAATACTAAAAACATTGCAAAATGAGAAATTATTTAGTGATAAGATCCATATTCGATATTCTTACTTTTTGTGTTTTTCACTTTATGCTTCAATGTATGCTTGAAAGAAGCATATTATAATAATGTTTAAAGAGATAATATTTTTATAATTAATGTAAAGTGATTATATCTTTATTATAAGATTTGATAAAAAAGGAAATAGAAAGTTGTATTATATTTTTTTAAGTCGTAGTGAAGACTTAATTTTATGTTTTATTGTAGTACTAGTTACGATGAATAATAGATGTATAATGGTGCAAGACTTATTATACAAATTGTAAATATTGTAAATAGATTATTGTTTATTTTATTTTGTTGTAATAGAATTTTGTTAAACTTGTTGTCAAAATTTGTGTGTTAAGATTGTTTTCTCTCCCACTTTCCAATATTTAAAACCACAGAAGATTTGAACCAAAACATAATATTTGCACAGAAATAAATAAAGTATTATATATGAATTCTAATATTTTCTTGGAATTTATTTATTTAAGAAATTACATTTTACATTATCTTTATGGTCATAAGTTGATTATTATAATATTATAAAGAATTATAATTCTATCTGTTGCCACACATATATTTTTCAGATTATAAAAATACAACCATCATTTTTATTGCAAAATTATATGAAAGATAAAAGATTATGTTATAGTATTTCTTTATTATTATTATAGGAATAAGAATTATAGTGGAGAAAAAGATATGTGAGATTAAATCATACAATGAAGAATATTATTATTATTTATTATATTTGTTAGTAGTTAGGTGTGGTTGAGTATAATATTAAATCCCTTATCATGCTTTACTACAGTAATTTTGATTAATTTAAATTAGTTTTATGAACCTGAGATTTTATTTAGCTAAATTATTGTAGATAAAAAGATTAAGATTTACTTATTAGTGTAATCTTAATGATTAGTTATTATTGAAGTCTTAAGAATGCTATAGATTTATTATTTGAGATAGCAATAAAGGTGGGGGTAGTGTTCTTATGCCACTGAGGTAGTATCCTGTGGGATATTGGCTCAATGTATTCTTTCTTGCCACTTGTATCTCACTTCCAAGTCTAATGATTTAATAAATATTTATTTATTTATTTTATAAACTGAACCTTATTATTATTTTTATTAATTTGAGCTAGTATAATATTTAATATTAATGCAGAGTATTTTATTTATCAATTATTTGCATTTAAATGAGCGTAATCGTTAACTGAGCTAGACCCATTTTACTTAATATTATATTTGCTGGAAATGAGGGTACAATATATATATATAAAATACATATTTTGCGGGTTCATCCATGTTAAAAACTTTTAATATTAATATACTGACATTTCAACTTGGTCACACAAGCCATCCACAGAGTTATAAAAGGTAGAAATATGGTTGTAGAGGCGCTACAATCACTGATTTGAATAAAATGTTAAAATTCCACCAATAGCAAAAAATGTTAAATTTAGGAATGTTTTTTAAAAAAATCTTTCCAAATAGGAGGAAGTTTACATGTATCATCTCGCTTATTGATACAATCTGGCCTTTTAAGTACCTCAATGGCTTCTCTAATTTTGCATTGGTAGAGATTATCACATCTGGATATGATCCTGGTACTAGAAAAATCAATTTTATGACCTGAATCTATAGTATGGAGTGAGAGTGCTGATGATGATGAGTGTTGTTTAACTGCATTAGCATGCTCATCTCTCCTAACACTGATGCGATTACTCATACCAATGTAAGAAGCTTTACAATTTTTACATGAGATTTGATATACACCATGAGATTCAAGAGGGATTGAATCCTTAGGCTTGGTTATTATATTGCTGATCTTTTGATGAGCAGAAAATGCTGTATCTATATTATAGCATTTTAATATACGTCCAATACTGTCTGTAGTTCCTTTTACATATGGAACACAAATCCTAATAGCTGATTTATCATCTTTTTGTTTCCTATTTTGTCTATTTTGGGCTTGAAATAAGGCTTTTTTTATAAATTTGTAATTATAACTATTTGCTAATAAAACACTATTAATATGATTTATTTCTTCTTTCAGATGTGTCTCATCTGAAAGGTTAATTGCTCTATTTAAAAGAGTTTTGGCTACAGAAACTATCTGAGTTGGGTGATGATGAGAATGGAAATGCAAATATCTGTCTGTCTGCTTAATGATAAAACTTATAAACTATCAAAAAGAGATCATACTACGTATTTGGAAAAAACAACAAAACCTATTATTAATAAATCACCTATTGAAACAGAGATAAAAATAAAATAATCTGTGTCTGTCCAAAATTTTATGGACTTCCAAAAATTCACAAACCAGATACCCCCCTTCATCCAATAGTAAGTGCAATAGGTTCTCCAACTCATATTTTAGCCAGATACTTATCGGATTTCATTAAACCTACAATCCCATCTATTAAATCATATATTAAAAACTCTCTTCATTGTATTTCTGTTTTAAAAAGTTTAAAAATTAATGCTAATGACATTCTGGTCAGTTTTGATGTTGTGTCTTTGTTTACAAACATTCCAATTGATGAAGCTTTAAATATAATCTCACAACGTTGCAATTTACCAGACCATATTATTGCTTTAATTAAACATTGTCTCTTAAATACATATTTTGTATACAATGGACAGCATTACAGACAAATTTTTGGTACTCCTATGGGCTCACCTATCTCAGGAGTAATAGCTGATTTATTCATGGAATATATAGAAACTCGTGCTTTAGAATCATCATCTTTAAAACCTCTCATTTGGCTCAGATACATAGATGACACTTTTGTCATATGGCAACATGGAAAAAATAAATTAGATATTTTTTTCTTACATTTAAATAATATGCATCCTCATATTAAATTTACAATGGAGACAGAGTCTGATGGAAAACTCCCTTTTCTTGATGTTCTAGTCACCAGAACACCAAATAGTTTATCTTTTTCTATTTACAGAAAGGATACACACATAGACAGATATTTGCATTTCCATTCTCATCATCACCCAACTCAGATAGTTTCTGTAGCCAAAACTCTTTTAAATAGAGCAATTAACCTTTCAGATGAGACACATCTGAAAGAAGAAATAAATCATATTAATAGTGTTTTATTAGCAAATAGTTATAATTACAAATTTATAAAAAAAGCCTTATTTCAAGCCCAAAATAGACAAAATAGGAAACAAAAAGATGATAAATCAGCTATTAGGATTTGTGTTCCATATGTAAAAGGAACTACAGACAGTATAGGACATATATTAAAACACTATAATATAGATACAGCATTTTCTGCTCATCAAAAGATCAGCAATATAATAAGCAAGCCTAAGGATTCAATCCCTCTTGAATCTCATGGTGTCTATCAAATCTCATGTAAAAATTGTAAAGCTTCTTACATAGGTATGAGTAATCATCACATCAGTGTTAGGAGAGATGAGCATGCTAATGCAGTTAAACAACACTTATCATCATCAGCACTCTCACTCCATACTATAGATTCAGGTCATAAAATTGATTTTTCTAGTACCAGGATCATATCCAGATGTGATAATCTCTACCAATGCAAAATTAGAGAAGCCATTGAGATACTTAAAAGGCCAGATTGTATCAATAAGTGAGATGATACATGTAAACTTCCTCCTATTTGGAAAGATTTTTTTAAAAAACATTCCTAAATTTAACATTTTTTGCTATTGGTGGAATTTTAACATTTTATTCAAATCAGTGATTGTAGCGCCTCTACAACCGTCTTTCTACCTTTTATAACTCTGTGGATGGCTTGTGTGACCAAGTCGAAACATCAGTATATTAATATTAAAAGTTTTTAACACGGATGAGCCCACAAAATATGTATTTTATATATTTAACCCATGCAAATCTTCGTTTTAACATATATACATATATATAATTTTACTCTAAGTAAATATAAAATAATATTCAATAATGATAAGTTATCCTGCAACATTTATAGAAATTTGTATTATCTTTTCATATCCTAGAAATACAATATAAAGCAGAAAATAGCAAGCTATTTTTATTAAAGATAACCATGTAAACCACAACAAATTCTTTTGTGGAAGGTGCAATATAAATTAATGTTATACAATATTCCTGCACATTTTTACTAAAAACATTATTAATAAAAAGTGCACGTATGTTTAAAACTATAAAAATCATATTTATTTACAAAACATAACCGCCAAAAAATAAAAATACAAATAATATGTTTAAAAATAGTCCTACACATTGTGAGTGGCTCCTGACCCTATGACAATATAAAACTTTTGATTAAAAACATTTGACTTGCACAATTGCACAAGTCAACTATTGATAAAGTCATAGCACTATAATTATTGTCTTATATAGTCCAGGTCAGTGCCAAATTATCATAATATTGAGGACAAAGTCTGTGAATTAATTTCATGTTTAACATTTTCTGTGATCAAACCTCCTTCTCCTCTTCCTCTTTTTTTTCTCTTCTTCTTATTATGTTTCAAAGGGTAAACTTGAGATTCAAAAAGGGTTACATAACTTACTTTTGAAAACATGAGATCTTAGATACAAATTGATTCATGATATTACATACATAATGCAGGTTTACAATGTTGATTGTTATGGAAAAACATGATTTACATCAATTAAAAGAAAAGTAATTATTGCATAACAAGATACCAATGCCAAATTAGATCTTTAAATTTTGTAATTGAGAGAAATATGTGAAAACACATGATAGTATGATTGAAAACATAGTGGGAAAGGGATTGAAGTTGGCTTTAGGTTGACATATTGTCCCAGTAAAATATTGGAATCATTTGGTGAGAGTATTATAGTTTTGATAGCTGTCTTATTCTTCATTTGATACATAAATCCCATGTGGAAAAAAATGAAAAAATACTTGTTAGCAAGAATTGCATCTTAGGTAAGCAAAAAAAAAAACACCAGTCCAATATGTATTGGATGCTGGGATTATTATTATTATTATTATTATTATTATTATTATTATTATTATTATTATTATTATTATTATTATTATTATTATTATTATTATTATTATTATTATTATTATTATTATTATTATTATTATTATTATTATTATTATTATTATTATTATTATTATTATTATTATTATTATTATTATTATTATTATTATTATTATTATTATTATTATTATTATTATTATTATTATTTTTTTTTTTTTTTTTTATTTATTGAAGAGGAGAGAAGAGATAGATATATTATTATTATTAAATGGAAGCTTTATTGAGACTCAAAAAGTGTTACATAACTTAAATGAGTTAACATTATATACATATAATATATTGTAACAATCTGGTGAATTTCTCAGAGATTCGGAGAGTACATCTTATTATGGTCAGACTTTGGGTTTTCAGATAGGATGCAATTGCTTATGTGACGAAATAACCTAAGATTGTATCTACTTCCAATAAACTAGCTCTACATGATTTTATTAACCTAGATACAATTTGGGTAAGTTCATCCAATTCTCACCATTTTCTAGCCATGTTATACCACAGTATTCAAACTCAGGTATTAATTGCTTGGACTCTCTGATTTCATTAATAGGAGTCTCTTCAGTTTGATAAACTAACTGGCTCTCTTCCTGCACCTATGGGAAGCTCCAGTTTCGATTATAGACTCCCCCCCCATTTGTCTATACAAAGATTCTCTCTACAATAGTGGCAGTCTCTTCAATTTCACTATCACTACTACACTCTGTTTCAGATAAATGTTTATGATTCATATTTAATAAATACATCTTACTTCTGGTTAACATTAAAATTTTATTTAGAAAGTTAAAATATAGCATTTGGTTATATATATATATATATATATATATATATATAAATATATATATTTATATATATATATATATATATATATATATATATATACATACACCATAAGGTTTTATATGCCACTCTTTGCCAATTGCATTTAGTTTAGATTCCACTTGTGTATGTAACTTTTATTTCCCATTTTAAAAACCAGATCTTTTACTTTCCCTGACTCATCTATTTTAGCTACAGTTTAATCAATGATTATTTATTTAACTCTTGGTCTCGGCTCATTTCATTATTTATATTCCTCAAATTTCACTTACAATTCTACCTATAATCTTCACTTTATATAATTGTTCATAGTAAAAAAAAAAATAGAAACACTTATCACTGTCGTAGTTACATGCATCAAGATATGTATGTTCATAGAGATTATATATTGCAAACAAGATTTAAAATAAAGAAGATTAAAAAAATTCTCCTTTTTTTTGATATTATGAGATCAATAGCTGGATCTCTCTGGAGACTCGATATTCTTGCCTAAATGTTGAGTGCCAGATGTAACAGGCTGGTCGATTTCTCAGGAGATAGAAAGAGTGCCTCTTACTATAGTCAGACTTTGGCTCTTTGGATAGGATGCAAGTGATTATGTGATGAAATACATAACCTATGATTGTATTGACTTCCAATAGACTAGCTCTACATGTTTTTATTAACCTAGATACAATTTCGGTCAGTTTCATCCAATTCTTACCCCTTTCTTGCCTTGTTATACCACAGTATTCAAACGCAGGGAGTAATTGCTTGAATTCTCTTATCACTGGAAAGGAGATCACACTAATATCAGTTATTGCACCTTTATATAGGTGATAATTGATTACCAAAAATCCTATAAGCATGTCCAAATACCATATGATATAGAACAAAATATGTATGTGCAGTATATGTATATGTATAAAGGGTTATAATAATTGACCTGATTATATCTATTTATTTCCACTAAAATAATAGGATAATATTGATAGGTATAAGAATAATTAAGCTAATAATATTTGTTATAGATATATGAATAATGAGCTAGAGACCAGATTAAAATAATGAATTATATTAACATTTATTGATTAATAAATTTAAAATAATAAATATTAATTTATTTTGAAACATGTTATTTGTTATATCAAGGATGAGCTTCTACCACATAGATATCTAATAATAATATTTATAAAAATAAAGTCCTTATCTGTCAACCCAATGGTAGAAATTCACGCACTTGACCAATTATTTACAAAGACAAATCTATAACATTAATATATACATGATCGCGATTCTAACTGACTAATTTAAACTATATACAAACACATTTAAAAAAAAATCTTTGCTGTTCAATTAGATCAATGATTGCAAATATTTTGGGGCACTCCCCCTCTATTTACAAACGTCCTTAACATTAAGAAGAAAAAAACAATAAATTCATCCAATATTATTAAATCATTTATACAAAAGCAATATATAAATAAGATTAACTAATAATAAACAAACTAACACAAAATCTGTCATAATCTAGTGTATTGAGTAATGTAAAATAATACTGAAAACTCTTACACTTTATTTCACATTATGCTGCCAAAATCAGTAGAGTTGGGAAGTTAATCTAATTTATATTTTATTTAAATTAAATAAAAATTTAAAAAAAATTGTTTAATTAAATCTAATACTTTTCCCCTCTTTCTCTCATGATGAACTTTTCTAAAATGTTGACTTATTTGCTTCCAATCGTAGAAACGAACATATACAGAAAAATTTAAAATATACAAAAAAATAATAATAATAAAAATAATAAAACAAAAATCACAATTTTTATCTCATTATACTAATTAAAGGTTGATGAGTCTGTTGGAAAATATTTATTTGCAAGGTAAGTCCCTTTGGATGTATATGAAATACTGCTTCCTCAAAGAGTGGCAATCTCTTGTTTGGATCTATAGTCAGTGATCTTCTCCAGGTGAATTCTCTTGAATTATAGTAGACATTATATCCAAGACAAAAGATGTTCTTCAGGTTTCTTATACATGGATAGGTGAAATCTTTATGCTTTCGTGGCTTTATTGATGGTGCTATATTCCCTATGGTATGAACTTTTTAGCACACACTTTGTATAATAATAATAATAATAATAATAATAATAATAATAATAATAATAATAATAATAATAATAATAATAATAATAATAATATATATATATTGGTTTATTTACTTTTATGCAGGTATTTATTGGCAATAGTTTTTTTTTTTATAATAACACAGTTATTTATCTTATTTTTCTTTTACGTAAATCCAATTAAAGTTTCTTGATCATCAAATGATAGAATCTTTTCTTTTAAATTATTTCTTCCAATTGATTTGTTTACTTTAACAGTTTAGCTTCTGATAATTCTGAATATTATTCTAAAATGATTTAAACTCAAAAGCATATGTCCACTTTTGTATTCGAATTTCTCATGCAGAAGAAAATTAGCTTTTGTTTTACAAATGCATCATCTTAGAAGGCAGAACACAATATAACACTTAATACTATTTTTAGGTCACAAGTAGTTTTTTTTAATATATGAACCTTGTCATTTTCCATTGTTGAGCAGACAATATATATATATATATATATGTCTGCCAATGGAAAATGACAGTCATATATATATATATATATATATATATATATATATATATATATATATATATATATATATCATATATATATATGGATTAAAACAATAATTTGTGAACAATTTAAAATTCATTTCCACAGTTGGTTACTATGTGATTAGATTTAAATTTCGGTCATTATTCCCTGAGGTTTATGTACAAGTTTTTGGTATAGTTTTCTTTAGTTAGTGACACATAACACGTTTTATTTCAGTGTTAGTATACATATATGTTTTCCCTAGTTGTTTAATATTTTTTTAAATAAAAAGATGTTTATATATATATATATATATTGGAAAGGAAAAATGTTAATATTGATAAATTGTTTGGCAATTTATTGGTTAAGCAAGTATTTTTATATGGCTCCAATTGGCAGAGTGTCCTAAACATTAGATGATGTATTAGGGTTGTATCTCATGCTTACAACATGAATATATAATTTTATCCTCTTAATATGGTATGTCTATAATTTAACTTTATTTAGAAATCTAATATGATTGTGATAAAAAATTATGTTTCATGAGCACCATGTCTAATTTGAATCAAATTAAACAACTTTGTTTCCATAAATGATGACTTGCTTTTAATAAGTATATCTACATAGAAATCAGTTTATCCACCTACCTATTTGCCTAGCTATACATCACCATCCATATATCTATTTATATATTTATATATTTACCAGGGGTTTGGGGGGAGGGGTTCCTGACAGGGATATTTTAAGTGCTGGCTCTGGCTAAGCATTTATCATAAAGCTTGTAGAGGAATTGGCAATCCTCACTGTTTATAACTTACAAGCTTAAGAGATAGGGTCATGTGATCTATGAATTGATCTATGACTCTTATTTTGACTATTTATAGTCAGGGTCATGTGATCTATGAATTGATCTATGACTCCTATTTTGACTATTTATAGTCTCTGCCAAAAGTCTTGTGAAATTTTATATTGCTATGACTACTAATATATGGTATGGCTGAAGATCTATCAGCCCCATATAGCTATTTGAGTTGGATAGCTGGGTTTGAAGACAAGTAGATGACTGAAAATTTCAGATTTTCCACTCAATAGATAACTTTTAGCTAAGTGCTTAGCTTTGGGTTGGTATTTTTAGATCTAGTGTCTGAACCTATCCTGACACCTCTCTGAGGAGTGTCAAAGCACGAAACCATGGTCAGGGGTTTGGGGGGTTCCTGACAGAGATATTTTAAGTGCTGGTTCTGGCTAAGCATTTATCATAAAGCTTGTAGAGTAATTAGCAATCCTCACTGTTTATAACTTACAAGCTTAAGAGATAGGGTCATGTGATCTATGAATTGATCTATGACTTCTATTTTGACCTATCTATCTGTTTGGCTTTATGTGGATGTATATATCCATCTAACTCTATCTATTTGTTTATATATGTGTTTGTAAATATTTCCATAAAAAATAAATGTAAAAACTACCTTTGAATCATCACAAAGAATATTAAGAGTATCATCTATCCCGCAGCTATATTCATTAGGCCTAAAATGATAAAATTATGCACATGTTTTTGTCTCTGTATTTTTGTTATTGCTGGACTATCTAGCTATTTATAGATTTATTAAAATATCTATTCATATTAATAAAGAATAGAGGAAATGTAAATGATAATAGTAGCATTATGTATATAATGAAAAGACATATATGCAGATGCTAAAGAAATATATTTTGAGTTAAAATTATATACATATAATTTATAAATATATAAATTCATATTATAATTATTTTCAAGATATTTATGTAGTAAAATAGATAAATAGCTGATGATGTTTCAGTACAATAATAAATACCTTCATTAAAGCATCCTCTTTCTCAAATCATAGGAATGTGTGTGTGATTTAAAATCGTTATTTCTATCTATTTTCTTTCTAATCATATTTATAGTCTATTGGTTAAGAAGTTTTAACAATTAGTTTGTCTTTCAATAGCTTCTTTCAAATGATATTAATTTTTCTTAATGCACACCTTTCATTCAAGCTCTTGGGCCTTTTAAAAATCTTTATAGTTCTCTTAGCAATCTCTGGACATATTGTTCAATTTTACTAGAATATTTGTTTCATCAAAATTGATATCATAATTAGTTAATTTTATATGAGAATAAATAGCCCATAAATTGATTTTTTTCTAACTGCCAGAATGTGTTCTTCCTTTCTAATATTTATTCTATGATTAGATTGTCCAATATATGAATGTTAACAGTCCCTACATGCAATTTCATATATATAATGACTCCAAAAAAATTTTATCTTTCAGAAGTGGAAATATTTCATTATTTTTTTTGAAGGTAGTGTAAACTGTGTGAATATTATTTTTCCTTAGAATGTTACCAATTTTATCAATTACTCCATTAATATATGGAAAAATTGTCTTAATTTGTGATTTATCAAAATCTTTTTTCTTTTTATATGAAAAAGCCCTATTAATAATTATGTAACTAAAACCATTATCAAGAAGCATTTTATTAGTAGCATAAATGTCCTGGAGAAATTGGCAATTATCAGATATCTTTGTTCTATCCAACAATGTCTTTTCCACTGAAAATAACTGTGAAGGATGGTGATGAGAAAAAAAAATGTACATACCTCCCAGTGTGTGTTAGTTTTTTATATATACAATGGGATAAAGAATCATCCTTCTTTCCTTTAATTAAAACATCTAAAAAAGGGAATTAGTTATTATTTTCCATCTCCATAATAAATGTGATATTGTTGTGAAAAGAGTTTAAAAAATTAAAAAAGTCATCAAATGCATGCTTACCATAAAGTCAAATAACAAAGGAATCATAAACATAGCTCAGCCATATAGTTAGTTTTTTTAACTGCTGAAGTCAAAATTTTATTTTCCAAATCTTCCATAAAAATAGAAGCTAATTCTTGAAAAATTTGTGAACCCAGAGCTAGACCTGATGTTTGTTTATACATCTGCCCACAAAAAACAACAAAAAAATGTATTTAATAAGCTGTGTTCAATCAAAATCACAGCAAAACTGAATATTTTTAAATCTAGTAAAAAATGAAACAGTATCAAAACTTATCAAAATATCATTCTTAGCCAATATCACAGATAAGCTCAAGAAAATTATTCAAATATTTAACATATGACAACATTTCTATTAAATGTGGCAGTAAAAAAGAAGTCAGAAAAGGAACCAATTGTCTTTTTAGATGTATTAATTAAAAGAAAGGAGGATGTTTCTTTGATCCATAATATATATATATATATATATATATATATATATATATATATATATATATATATATATATATATATATATATATATATATATATATATATATATATATATATATATATATATATATATAAAAAACCAACACACACAAGGAGGTATCTACATTTTTCTTCTCATCACCATATGGCACAACTATTTTCAGTGGTAAAGGCATTGTTGGATAGAACAAAGAGACTTTCTGATGATAGCCATTTTCTCCATGACATTTCTGCTAAGTAAATAAAATTCTTGATAATGGTTTTAGTTGCAGCATTATTAATAGGGCTTTTTCATATAAAAAAGAAAAAAAAAGATTTTGATACATCAGAAATTAAATCAATTTTACCATATATAAATAGAGTAACTGATAAAATTAGTAACATTCTAAGGAAAAATAATAGTCACACAGTTTACACTAATTGAAAAAAAAATAATGAAATATTTTCACTTCCTAAAGATAAAATTTCTTTGGAGTGTTATGGCAATTCCATGTAGGGTCTGTTCACATTCATATATTGGACAGACTGATCATAGAATAAATATTAGAAAGGAAGAACACATTTTGGCTGTCAGAGGAAAATACAATCATCAGTTATTTATTATCTTATAGAATTAGCTTATAGTGATATCAAATTTTGATAAAACAAATATTATAGTAAAAATTGAAAATATGACCAGAGATTGCTAAGAGAAGAAATGATGCTAAAACTTTAACTAGTGAAGATAACAATGTATATCTTTTGAATTCTACTGAAAAATGAAATTTTAATAAGGATATAAGAAACTATTGTCCTAGCTTGACATTTTTAATATATCGATAATTATGATTTAGTTCAGTAGTTTTATGTATCTGAACATATTTATATCTAAGAGTTGAAGTTTTAAGCACATATAAATAGTTATCTGTAGACACAGATTCCATACATTATTTTTTCTAAGTCTACTTATTAATTTTTTTAATTTCATTTATATCTAATAAATTATAATTTTGTTCTTTCTTAATAGTATTTTTTAATACTTTTCATTACTAATTTAATCTATGATATTTGTTCCTAATAATAATCATAATCTTTAGCTTTTTATATCGTTTAATTTGCTTACACCAATCATCTATTAAATCAATATAAAAAATTTTTCGTTCTTTGCTTTTGCTAATTATGCAGGTTTTGTATATATATATGAGTGTGCGTGCGTGCGTGTGCATATGCGAACACTGACATTTAAATATTGACATATATATCAAAAGGTTTTTAATAATTTCATATTTTCTGTGCAAAAAGATTTTTATTTTATTTATTATTTAAGTCCAATTTTGTTTTTAAAATGTTAAAAAACAGAGATAGTCAATTTTAAATATCAAAATAGACCTAGTGTTACAAAATATAGATAAAGCCAATTCTAAATTTCAAAAATAACTTCAGTGTTAAAAAAGGAGAGAAGAGAAGAAACTCATTATTAGGCAGTTTAAACTTAAAAAAACTGCTAATTAGATCATCAAGAAATAAATTTTCAACTACCAAATACTTGTAATACAGTTGTATATATATATATATATATATATATATATATATATATATATATATATATATATATATATATATATATATATATATATATTGTAACATTTTCTCCATCTTGCTAGGTCTCTGTTACACATATAATGTTTGAATTGATCAAGTTATGCAAAAAGAAGAAAGTTTTGTTCCTATTTCTAAAAACATAACTATATTTCCTGATCCACTCTACCTAGTAATTGTTATGATTTACACTATCAATGAAATCAGCTTTTATTTCTTTTATAAGGGCGCCAGGATTCATATAAGAATCCCTGAAAATCTGTCGCTATCACGTCTCTCAAATTAAAAATAAAAATGTTTTTAAAAGAATCGGTATTATATTATACTGTAACTAGAATTATTTTTTTGATATTATTCCTGGAGCTTATTCAAAATATATTGGCAAAGGTAAATTATATATCTAAATCTCACTAAACTAATATTAATAAATTTAATAATAATTATAAATAACTATTATTAATAATGTACAAGGAAAAGTTGGTATTAGTAATAAATATTTTTATTCTAACAAATTAAAATGTTTAACGATAAATTACTAATTAAATAAAATTGAAAAGAACACACACCAATCCAGATATGAATCCATTAATATAAAAAATAACAGTTAAACAATTAAAAAGTTCTTGGGTAAACAAGAGTCTCTTAATCAATAAAATTAAAGTCTCTATTGGGGTTATTTTAAGCTTATTTTTTAAGAATGGTTTGTCACAATTTAGTCACAATCAGGAATAATGAATCATAGCTTACCGGTAAGTTTAGCAAGAAGATTGTAGATTACTATGCATAGTTTTTCTTGAGTTAGAATGAGATCATGGCCATTAGTTTTAAATTGTTCTTGGTCCTGATTCTAAAGGCTAGTCATAAAAGCTTTTCTGGGTTTGACGGTCTTCATGATGAACAATGTCAAAAGCTTCTGTCTACTCCCGCATGAAGAATTATTTCATCATAGATGTGGTCCTGGATTCCATAATCCAAGACCAGCCAAAAAAAATAGACATGCCAAGGCATTGATCAAATTGGCCTCTTCCTTTTTATACTCGAGGTCCAGTTTTCAGACTTCTGTGCATACCTTTTGTTTGTCAAAAATATACGTTGATAATCTTTTTTTTAGCATAATTCTGTCATCTTTAATTAGCTAAAATATTTTTCTTTTAGCTTATCTTTTTACTTTTGGAATTCTTTTAATTTATCTGGATTAGTAATTTGTGTGTCTTTTGTTCTCTCCAATTTTAACTTTTATTTCTAATTACATAAAAAAAAAATATGAACGACAATTTTAGCTTTCATCATACGTTTAAAAAAAAAAAAAAATTATACTAATCAGAAAAAAATATAAAAAAATGTTTTTCTTTTAAAACATCGCTATTTTTTTTTTTTTTTTTTTAGCTTTTACCAAATGCCAATATTTTGTACCATATATAAATAAATGGTACAATATATATATACTTGAGATTCTACAACAAAATGCAGTACTAAAATCGATATATTTTCTTGTAGAGCCAGCTGCCCAGCCAAGAGCTTTAGCACATCAGAAAATTTAAATAGAGAATGAAAGAAGAAGCATCTCGTGACTGATTACAAGAGACTGAAGAGAACTCCAAAGAAAACTATTGCTTCATATTTCCTGTTGATGAATTCAAATGAAATACAGAAAATAAAATGCAAAAAGTGTATGAAGATAAGAAAAATATCCATTTATCTATTGGCATGCCTACAAACAGAGCAGAAAATAGAAAGAAAAAAAGAAGAAACAATTGCATTACTAAAGTAAAAAGTCCCTACCCATATTACTATCATCATCTTCATGGTAAAAAATGATTAGTTTGAGCTTAAAAGGAATTTTTCCAGCTAAACTACTGTAATCTCTGTCTAAGCATGTCAAACAAGAGTATGTAGTTGAATTCTAATTTTCATCTTTGATAAACCTTACTTTGAATGAAATTCATTAAACTAATTGAAATGGTTTCTACATCGGAAAAAAAAGAAGTGCTTGATAATATCAATTTTATTTTTTTTCTCAATAACTTTGAACAATTTTTTTTATCCATTTTTTTTTCTCTCTCTAAAGCATTAAAATAAGCATAAATTATTAAAAGGAGATGGGGTTTTGAATACTGATGAATCTAGACTATATCAGTGTTATATTATTCGTTGTTTTATTGTCATCAATTATAAGTAATCATTTATATATGTATACTTTTTTTAAAATGTTGTTATTCTTTTAATTTTTTGGGTAATTATGAAAAAAAAAAAAAAAAGAAAAGTTTTCTTTTTGTATTCTTATTAAATTTAAAGATCGAATACAGGATTTATTGATGGTGGAAAATAACACACACACACAATTATATATATATATGCCTGCATAGATATGTGTTGGGTATGAATGTCAAATCCAGGAAGACGAAAAGGGTAGAAATTTATTATAGTGAGAAATAAATTTAAGTTAATCGGTAACCTAACTTAATGGGAATTAAGATGAATGAGAATTATAATTAGGAACAGATTTCTCTTAAAATATTCCTATCTTTATAATTTAATAAATTTTCTCTACATATTTCTCAATTATTTTTTAAGGTTTTATACATAAATTTTAAGCGTTATATATTAGGTGCGTATGTATGTGCTTCGAGTGTTTATTTGTGAAACTTAAATTTTCCATGATCTGAGATATCTATACATCCATAAAATGTATTAACATACACATATCATGCTATATTCATTTAACGATTGAGTTTAAGTTTCATTAAGGGTGAGACGAAAAAATTATATTTGTTGTTATCATTAAAAGTAACCAATCTATTGATTTTTATGTATATTTTTCAATGTATATTAATAACTAATTATAAAATTCAATTCTTTGATTAAAGAAGTTTATAGTTTTCTTATGGTTTATTCTTTTTCTTGTGAAAAAAATTGTTTAGTCATCATCATAACTAGTGGATTCCAATCATACAACATAGTTTAGAGATGTGATAGTGTAATAAATAACTAGAGATAGGAAATTAGATAATATGACTTAAAAGAGGTCATGTATATTAACCTATTATCATAGGAGTATTCATGGAGCTATTAAAGGTTGTTATATATATATATAAACAAACGCTTGAAGGTGTTTTTGGTATAACGCCATCTATAGTCATAAATACAAGCGTATGCAAGTTTTTAACTTGTGTTTTTTGTTTTTCATAAATGTACCTTTGAGGTCTTTCTTGCAATGATATATATTGCAGAGACTTCTACTATGTGGTGATGCTGAAGTGATATCAGACCCATGTAGCTATATGGCATGCGATGCTGAGTTTGAAGACATTACGTGTCTAAAAGATTCACGCTCGCAAGCTGAATAGAAACTGTTTCTTAAACGCTCAGAGTTTGTGTTTTAGATCTAGTTTCTTAATCTTGTCCTTCACTGACGATAGCAAATAGCTTTAAATCATGATATGAAGGTGGAAATTAAGTTAGAGATAGTGAAATACTCGCTCTGACGTTTATGTAAACAAACGCTTGAAGGTGTTTTTGGTATAACGCCATCTATAGTCATATATATATATATATATATATATATATATATATATATATATATTGGTATATAACAGAGCATTATTTGTCAATGCTAAATTAGTAACAGACATGATTTATGTTAGTTATAAAGATGTGGATTGGAGGATCATCACCATCATTATTATATTTATTTATTAATTATTAAACTAAGGATAGATATACTTAATGGCTATACAAATAAGTGTTGACTTTTTGTTTATTTATTGTTTGTGGGCTGATTTAGGGTATGCCTCTCAGCAGTGAATCATAGAGGTTTATGATGTTGAATGATAAAATATGATCTAGAAAGACATGATGTTAAGTGACTAAATATGATCTATAATGACTTATAATATTGAGTGATTAAATATAATCTAGAAATGATGTTGTGATTGAATATGCTCTAGAAAGACTTGTGATGTTGAGTGATTAAATATGATTTATCATATATACATCTATCCATTTGTCTTAGGCTACTCCAGTACAAAAATTTATTTATTCCCACTTCAACTCATTAGATCACATTGACCAGTGGGAAACCATTGATATTAATCCAGTATAAGAATATAGATAGTCAACTATAGATTGTTGATGATCACATATTGGTGACTATCAATACAAAATTGTCATTCAATTTGATCTCCATCTCATCTGAGAAATAAAAAGTATACATTTTGTACGTTAATTTTAGACTATTCTGGCATGAGAATATGTATAAGAATTTGTTTGAGAGTTTGTATAAGAATTTGTCTGCATGACTGTGGGCTGATAAGACAATATACCATCAACACAGATGCAACTTGTATACCATTATAAATGTTAATATTGCATATCATTATAATTGGAAGTCAGACATAAATGTTATATTGATGTACCAACTAGAGTTTGATACTTACCATTATATATATATATATATATATATATATATATATGGTAAGATATATTTACATAATTTATAATATATATATATATATATATATATATATATATATTCTAAATTATGTAAATTATCTTAGATAACATAGCCACGATGGTCAATCACTTCTAATCTACGAAATTATACATTTAAAGTGTATTCTCGATGATCTGCAAGCTCACCAATGTGCATACTTAACCTAGCTCAGAGGTCGGTTAGTTGTAAGAAGATTCAGCTGCAGAGATATGCAGTTGAGATAAAGAAAAAAATTAAAATCATAAAACAAATTATCATTAATAAAATAAATATCTTGGGAAGATAGAAAAAAACTGTCATCATTCCCTAATTAAAAAATTTAGAATAAAATAACATCCTCTCTTTATAAAAAACACATTCTCTGAGCTATAAGTATTTGCACTTTTAAATAATGATGATAACTTCTCCTCTTCTTGTTACTGTTACCAAAAAAAAAAAAAATATCCATTAGTAAATCATTTGCCAATATGATCTGAAAATAGCCTTCTTAGCACAATTATAAGTTAAACTCTTTTAAGCCATGCCACAATTGTACTATCAATAATAATTGATCACTTCTTAATTAAAGAATAATTATGACAATAATAATCTCAGGGTTCTTTGTTTAATTTAGGAAAATGCTCAACAGTACTGTGCGATCACATATGATTGGCATTCTGATCGGCTATAGGAAACATTTACTTTACTTCAAAGTCAATGTGTCTTCATATCTCATATCAACTACTATATCATTTAAAGAGGTGATAATTATACTCAATAATGACATACAATTTTGAATAATACAGCCCTTTTTATCCAGAATCTCAGCCAGAATAATAAAAAGACAAGGGTGCTTTTTGTGTCCTTCCATCATCCATGACAACGCAATAAATTAACTAAGACTCATTACTTCGACAATTTAACTAAAATGTGAATGGAATAATGTGCAGTCAGAGTTAATGACTTGGGAATAAATTCATTTTACACTTAAAAAATGTTTAGTCTAAAGTTCGCAATTTCGTAAATAATTCTCATTAAAATAAAATGAAATGAACTATTCAAATCTGCTTAAATTTGTCTATCTGGTATATTAAGTTTTTTGAGAGTTTGAAAGGATTTCGGACTCAAGAAAATGTTTTGCAAATATTGTGCAAACACACTTATATTTAGCATACAAAAAAAAAAGGAATCTACAACAAATATTGACAAGACTATAATTTATTACTATCACAAAAAAAAATATACAAATTTATTTAATAATCTTACACTGATACAAATCATAAACCAACATTAATTTGTCTATTGTTTAGGTATAGATTAAAATTATAACTTCACCTGTTTGCAATCATGCGAATTGACTAACTAAAAAGTACCTCTCATTTACCAATACACTAATTTATAATTTTGGTAAATTTTCTATAAGGCTTTTATTTAAAGTTATTGATTAACTTTTTATAAATTTAATCAAATTAAGAATGATAATTGAACAACCTATTCTAAATTATGGGTCATTTATCAGAAGTCGCACTTACCATCTGACATTTGACTTACTGTTCACTTAAGTTACGATAAATATTTTATTTATAAGTGTAATTTAAACTATGAATATTTTTTAATTATTAACTAGCATTAAACATTGCGTTTGAATATTCCTCCAGCATTTTTAACTTACTTTCTCCATTGATTTGCTTGTCAACTACTAGCAAGATTCAGCAGCACAATACATATATTGATCTCAGTTACTAAAGCACTATTGATACTAAAGTGCACCTTGAGGAACTAACACCTCCAACCTAACATTTATGCTTTCCCTAACTTTTAAAATAAACACCATAATCAACACCTTCTATGGTGGAACTATCTTTATATTCACATGAGGAATGCAGAATAACAACGAATGTCTGCAGAGTAAATTACTACACAAAAGTATTTTGGTGGTTTCCTGCCTCTTACTCAGGCATAAAATGAACACACACCAAGTATAATCCTCTCTTGGGATTTCAACAAATTAAGCATCCTAAATGCTATATAAACTCTTGACCGTTCTGTTCATGAGAATCGATCACATGGGCTACGAAACATACCCTAACATTATATTTAAACTATTCTTCTCATTTTCATCCCACAAAATAAATACATTATAAGTATTACCTATGCTGATATTAAGCATATACCAATGCTATATTTAGGCAAGATAAGAAAACACACTAATCATAACAAACCTATTTTACAATGTATACTTCGATCAATATCTGAAATCAATGGACATGACAGGAGAAAAGAATAATAATTTTAATTTTAATGAAGGAATATTCAAAAAGTAATTGGTAGCATACTATCTTAAACCAAATAAAGTTGATGTGTTATTAAAGAATAGCTGGGACTAAATTCCTTAATTAATATAGTATAAATTCTGTTCAAACTTTAAACAAGAAATATCTTGTTATAGCATTTTTTTTTTAGTTACTTCTGATAATTTTCAATATTTATTTTACCCGTTAAATATCTAAAATATTTTTCTTTTACGTACCTAACATACAAAGTTTATATCTACAATTGCATGTAATAATATAAAATGTATTTTATAGATTTTTCTTCGTATTAAATATAAACTTAACCCAGAATAATTATAGTAAGACATACCTTTGTCATTACAAGATCATTAAAATGTTACTTGACCGATACAGACTTTAACCTACGTTGATATTTAAAAAAAAAAACATATAATTTTACAAATTAGATTTTAAAAAAAAAAAAATCATTAATTAAACAAATTCCTATTATCTCATTAGTAAAATATTAATCTGCGAGCGGTTTGTCTAGGTGAAGAGTTTTCATCCAGTCGCATTTTAGAAGCATTTTAAAGTAATAAACGCATTTTTTCTTCTTTAATGAAAAGTTTTCTTTTATTTAGCGCTTCTAATAATAATCAGGTAAAGAAAAATATAGCAGAACTGAAGATTAATTCTCACTTGAATTAAACTACTAAAATTTTGGGATCCAAGAAAAAAAACTAATATTCTAACATAGATGAATATTTTACCATAGACTATAAACGTGCACAATTTTTTATTGACTACAGGTATAATTATTAGCTAGCTTACTTATGGACGAAAATGGCCCACTTTTCCGAGAGATTATTATGATAATAAGTGCAGTCGATTTACATCGTATATGAAGTTTTAATAATTCCAACTGGTGTATAATACAATATATCATTTAATTTTATTATTAAGTCACTAAGAGATTTAGTTTTCATTCATAATCTAAGAATTTTATTTTCTAATAGTAATTTCCCCATAAGAATGCACGTATATAATTTTTTCTTATATTTACTTCAAGAAAGTTTTTTTTTTTCTTAAAAAAAATATACAGGTGTATAGGTTAGTATTATGATGATTATTAATTATTATTATTATTATTATTATTTTTAGACAATTCTTGGTGAATAAAAACATATTTTAATGTATATAATGGCATTATTCTAAAGGCAGACAAGATACTTAGAAATAGCCTAAAAATGTGTCTAGTTCATCTTCATTTGCTTCTTAATATTTCTTTCAATTATTTTTTTTATACTAAGAAAATATTAATAAGTGATACAAAGTTACCACATAATTATTTCCCACTTGGAAATCATTTGTTTTCCCTAATTTAGACACAATAAGATTTTCCCTGATTCTTTTAGTTAATTCTCTCATTTTAACTTTGTTGAAAACTTTAACTTTCGCTTGAAGCAATAAATTTTTAAATGTAGAAAGTTTTTAAATAGGCAGATGGCATAGAACAAGATATCTTACCAAAAGGTTCAGCAATGCATTATATGATTAGAGTTTTCCTTTGATTGTACATTTATTTCTGCAAAATTAAAAAAAAAATTGCATTACTAAATTTCAGCACTGTTCTCTCCTTGAAATAATGATGGCAGATGATTTCTAAAGAATTGATTTTGATTATGAAATTAGTCATTCTTTTGATTTTAGCGACCTCTTCCAGGAAAAAAAAATAATCATTTGATTATAACATAAACAAAAGAAAGGAAAAACTTATTACAATCATATAGTTTTCAGTATTATTTAAATGGATTACAAAGTAGTTTGACAATGAAAATAATAAATATATTTAATTAACAATAATTATCAGTGATTTCAATTCTTCATAAATTATTTTCTACAAATGAATTTACCAGAAGTTACTGTTCTTGAGGATAAGACTTCTTAAAATTATTTAATTGACATTTATGTTTTTTTTTTTCTTTTCTTCTCTACCCATCTAAAAATTAACTACTGTTTATGATATTTGTTTTACACTATATTAATTTGTTTTAATAAATAATATCTTAATTAAATTATTCATGTTCTTTTAAAAATATATTGTATTAGGAAATCTATTAGTTATTCACACAAACCATGCCTAGGTGAGTGAATAGAACACTTTATTAACCAATTATTACTATTGTTATTTTATCTTTTTATTTTTCTTAAAGAATTATGCAGAAATAATGCTAAATAAAACCAAGTACCAAAAGCACTGGGTTACTATATATATATATATATATATATATATATAACCCAGAGCACACATCTAGTATTTCTTTTACATTAATATATATATATATATATATTAATGTAAAAGAAATACTAAATTATAGTATAAATATTAAAAATTTAGTAAAATTTATTGGACCAAATATACCTTCAACATTTTTCTATCATATTCATGATTTGGGAATATATTACTCTTCCTCAGATTATCAATTTAAAGAACTCTAAATGTTGAACATCAATCAAGAATAGAATGTTTATTATAGTTCTGAAAAAGATTGCTGGGGCAATCGAAAACATAAATAATGGGTTCTAAAAAAGCATTGTAAAAAGTAATAAAGGACATAGATGATATTAATATTAATAATATAGCTCTAGTGTTTATAAGCAAACCTTTATCAATGTTGTAAACTCAAAATTATTTTAGAAAAGATATGTGGCATAGTTAATTGTTAAGATTAATTCAATGTATGTTAAATTTACCTTAAATATTGCAGATAAACCCGGTAAATTTTCCTTGGTGCCTAGCAATACTAAGGTTTACTGCCACTGATGAAATGTTGTTTGTTTGTTTTTTTGCAAATTATTCATTGCACAAATTAATTTTTTTATAACTAGAATGTTATTTAATTAGGTTAAGTTTAATCTTTGTGTTGACTTAAAATTTATCTTTAAAAAAAAAACTAAAATTATGCAAATTCTTAATATATGAAACAGTTGTTCTTGGAAAGAACATGGTGACAGGAAGTTGATTAACTGTGGAACCGATTTTTGTTATTATTAATATAATCATCAAAATGCAAAAACAAATTATAAAAATTGTAAATTAATTAATACAAATAAAATAATAAGTAATAAATTTTATAACAAAAAACTTACACTTGCGAATTACATTTCCGTTTATAAATTTCCAAACCTTTACCATCTTTCATACAACTACTTTGACATTTCTTATAAACAGTCCAGTTTGCCCACCGATAATGCTCTACAACATCACATAAGCATAATAATTTATATATAGGTAGATAGATAGGTATGATGGTTGGTCAGTCAATAGGTAGATAGATAGACAGACAGATATATAAATAGGTTGATATATGGGTAAGTAGATTTATAAATAGGCAGATAGATTGAAAAATAAATAGCTAGCTTTAAATCTATCTATTAATCTACCTATCTATTTATGATAGATAGATAGATAGATAGATAGATAGATAGATAGATAGATAGATAGATAGATAGATAGATAGATAGATAGATAGATAGATAGATAGATAGATAGATAGATAGATAGATAGATAGATAGATAGATAGATAGATAGATAGATAGATAGATAGATAGATAGATAGATAGATAGATAGATAGATAGATAGATAGATAGATAGATAGATAGATAGATAGATAGATAGATAGATAGACAGACAGACAGACAGACAGAAAAAATTAAATAGTAAGAAAGACAAATAGACAAATTCTTAAATTAATATACAAATAAATTAACAGATAGATACATAAATAGATGGCTTTTGAAATAATTAACAGAAATATATTATAAACTTGATTGTGAAAATCACTATGTTACAATATTTAAAACAAATGACATTTTGACTCACTTTTTATAGATATGTTTAAAATACATTCCTCAATTTCTATACTAACCTGTCTTGCATTTTCCCTGTGGTTCATCTGTAGGCACCCCAGCACAACCAAAACTCTGTAATATATATATATATATATATATATATATATATATATTGTACCCTATATATATATATATATATATATAATAAAAACACAGAATTACTTCTCTATAAAACTGCTTTAAGATTTCAACCAGCAGATTGGTTTTTATCAGAAAGCAAAATGGCTATTTCCAGAAATTAAGCACTAAAATATTACAGATAGTTACATATCAGATAACAAAACTAATTTATATAGGCTAAAAGCTTTAAAAACTTTCTATAATATATATATATAATAAGTGAAATAGTGCTTATATATATATATATATATATATATATATATATATATATATATATATATATATATATATATATATATATATATATATATATATATATATATATTATTGTACCCTCACTTCCATAAATATATAGTATAACTTAAAATATAACTAGCTCAATTAAATCATTATGCTTAATTAAAATATGTATAACTATTATTAATATATTTTTATAATATCTATATCTTATTAGATTTAGTACAACTAACAGAAAATTAATATGGTTCAATATCATGCATTAATTAAATAAGTATTTATTAAATCATGAGACTATGAAGTGAAGTTACAAGTGGTAATATGAATTTACATTGAGCCTATGTCTTCTAAGACATTATCTCAATGGCATAAGAATACTATAACCTCTTTATTATCTTACTAATACATCTATAGCACTCCTATGTCTTTTATAAAATTAACTAACTTCAATAATAGTAATAAATAAATCTCAATCTTTTATCAAAAAAATATAACTAAATAAGCTCAGGTTCTTTTAATTATCTTAAAGTAATAATACTTCTTGCAGATAGGCATGATAAGGGATTTAATATCAAACCTAACTACACCTAACTTATAATAATAATAATAATAAATAACTAAAATAACAATCTCCAGTGTATAAGTTAACCTCATCTATTTTATTATACTACTAATCATTAAGAAAACAAGTAAATCATCTACATGTCTTTTATCTTCATATAGTATCTTAATTGAGAATATAATAAAATCTTATAATTTAATAATATGTGGCAATAAATAATATTATACCCTTATATTATGTATTATAATTATTTCATGACCATTATAACATAATATGTTAATGTTAATAAATTTTTATAAATTATATTAAGAAAATACTGTATTTCTTTTTTTTTTTAAAAAAATAATAATAATTTAATTCATATTGTGCAAATATTATGTTTTATTCAAATTATCTGTTGTCAAATGCTGTGGTGCAAAATAATGAATTCGACACACTTTTAAAACAACTTAAACAAATTTATTTACATCAACTTTAATAAACAACTTATATACATTATTTACATTACAAGTGGAAATCAAAAAAATAAAAATAAGAAAAAATAATAATAATACAAGATTCTTACATTGTTGTTATTTCTATAATCCAAAATAAATAATCCATACATTTCTTAAATGTTTTATCAGTAACATTTAATTGAATTTACGAACTTATATTTTACTAGATATCATTTATAATCACTTAGTACAATAGAAGGCTTTTATGTAAAAATATTACTTATGTAGCACATGTAAAAATAAACAAACTTTAATAATTAAAATGCTACTCCATTTAAGTATTATAGCTATTTCTATTATAATGTAACTATTATGTATTACATTTATTATTAGCATTAACTAAATATCAACTAATGTATAGATTGATATAACTTTGTAACATTATGTGACTTTTATTGATTACATAATTATTTACTTCATTCTGATGTAATTTCATAATATATGTCTTACCAAAATATGCAATACATATATGTTCTTTTCTTAAAATAATATTTTTAAAATTATTCAACAATTTTGTGAAGATGAAATTTTTATTTATAAATTACCAATTTATAAAGTTATTATTTTAAAATAAAATTCTATGATTCTTTTCCATTTAAACTATTATTCTTCTCTACTTGTTATTCCTATTCCCTCTTAATAAAACCCTATCTTCAAATATCATTCTAATCTTATTTAACTTCAGGATCAGCTTACCAATTTTTTTTAAAAAAATGACTATCCAAACTCTCTTATATCTCATCATCTATATATGATAAACCCTTCAAACAAAATATAATTTTCTATATAAAATTAATTTAACTTGTCTAATAAAAAATAAAAAAAATATAGATATATTTTTTTTTACTTCTTACTAACTTGAAAATAAATATAAATGACTCATACTAATATAATAAATCAAATTCCTAATATTGTAACAGAAAAAACATTAAAGTGTATTCATAAAAGAATCATATAATTATTTCTGGATAACTCTTATTACGTTGTAATAAATTTATATTGTAAAATAAAGTATGCATATTAAAATAAAACTATTATTGATAATATCATGCGTGTATGTTCTTTAAATATTTATACATTCACTCAACAATCAAATAATATTTGGTTTATCTAAAGAAAACAAAGCAAAATACATTAAATTATTAATATTATATAATTATTACCATAAATGATACTCCAATTTATAATCAGCCAAACGATGTCCTCCAGGATTATAGTTTTACAAAATAATATCACATTTATACTCAACAATTATTCTTAAAATATTACGTGTTGTAAAATTATATAAAAATAAACTTTATGAAATTAAGTGTTATATTAATGTGTAATTACTTTTAAAATGTACCTCTCTTATCTTTGATAGATCAATAAATAATTAAATATCTATGTTAGTTAAGAAAACAAAATTGTTACATAAAATCCAACGGTGTCTTCTTTCCACCCACAATTGTTCTTTTTCCTAGGCACAACATTTTACCAACACCACTTCCTTTTCCGGTACGTCACGTGTTTAAACAGTTTTTATGAAATAAATGGAAAACGTTTTTTTTTTTTTTTTTTTTTAAAAATAAAATAAAATAAGTTCCACCATAAAGAAACTAAATAATAATTTAAACAGTTTATAGGATCCAGATTTATTTAAAAGTTATTATCTTCCTAGGATTAATCAATAGTTAAATGTTTAATTTAAGTTTTTATAAAAATTGACTTGGATATCCTCGTATACTTCTGTGCGCATTTCTTTAAATATTCAGCAAAACATTTTTTAAAATTTTCTATATAACCAGCATATAGAATTTAAATATTATAACGTTTTTTATAGGTATTTAGTTTATCAATTAAATTTCCAATTATCAGTTTTTTAAAAATCTATCGACCTCTAGTCTTTTAAATAACAAAGACTTAATAAGGCAAGTATTTCTGCAATTATTATTAACTTCCATATCTTTACCAAAAGATATATTAAAATATATAATTTAAAAATACTTTCTTCATAAAGAAGTATTTATCTTTCTTTAAAATATTTGTTTATAAAAAATTAATTATAATCAACTTTTAAATTCATATAATGTCCAATATATTATTTTTATCCAACTAGTAATTCTCCTAGTTAATCCAGCGTTCACTATATTTTTAATATAAGGTTTCCAACACATTTTATCATTATATGATATTTTCATGATTATTTGATAGTAAAATTGAGCCTTGATAGAGACGCTCAATAAGGAACTATAAATAAATTAGCACTGCATATTAAATGGTAAACTTTTATAAAATTATTTAAAACTACTCTCTTATAAATTAAGAAACTATTACGAGAGTGTCTATAATTTTTTTACTTAGCTATATTTAATAGCACACTTCACTTAAAAGAAATCACAATCCCCCTTGAACAATTGAACCTCCGTTTTTATACCGGAATAAATTACCCACTTGATTGGTAAATTAAACAATCACCTTGCTAGCCTATTTACATATCTTACCAACAATACAAAATTAAAAATAAATAATGATTTATTTAATATTTATTATTTATTACATTATTTAATTCTTAAATTAATTTTATCATTTATTTAAATCCATTAAGCATTTTTAAAAATATATGTTTTACTTTATTTCACTTTTAACTTTTATAAGACTATTTTTCTAAACAAACTAAGTCTATTTTTATTCATTATATTTTTTAAACAGTATTTTAAAAATCAGTTTTAATATTTCACACTAATTATTTTTTATTTTTATCTCGTGATAGCCAATATAATATTTATAAATTTTATAATAGAATTTTAAACAGTTTTGTAACTTTACTAAAAAAACTTACAAGCATATGTGTACATATGTCTATCTGTCACCTGACTTACAACACAGATATAAACGCTTGTAATTATCTAAAAATAAATAACAATTCAATTTTACAAAATAAATATTTTTAAAAACAAATAATATACTATAACAACTTTAAAATAATAATTCGATATTATAAAATCAAATATTAATCTTCTATTATATACTATTACCAACAAAAATATTTATATTCACTTACTAAATATTAATATTTATCAATAATAAATATATATGCATTTAATTTTAACTTGTCTTTTTTTTTAAACTTTTAGCTTTAAACATTTATTTACAAAACTTATTAATGCAGTATTGATCATGGCCAGTTTTCCCAACCATATAATATTATCATTTTTTTATTAAAACGTCTCCCTCAAATATTAGCACAACTTCACATATCAAATATTCATAGTTTACTTTAATTAAACTTTTGAAAGATTATTATAAATAAAATCAACATCATATAGCTATAATATATCTTAAATTTAAAATTTTTTAACAAATTGATATAACAATTTATGGAGACCCATACAAAAGGGCACAATATATATATATATATATATATATATATATATATATATATATATATATATATATATATATATATATATATATATATATTATATAACTTATAACTTTGTATAAAAAATACTAAAAAAATTATTTCACAAAATACTTATTTTAAGAAACTAAAACCATACATACATTATTATTATATATCAAAAACAATAAAAATATATTATTACATATGTACACACCAAAAAAACTATATATATATATATATATATATATATATATATATATATATATATATATATATATATATATATATATATATATTATATATTGTTCTACAATATATATACATATATATTTTACATATATTCCACTTCATGCTAGTTTACTTATAAAATAATTGTTTAGGAAATAAAAATTAATTATTTAGGGAATAAAAAAACAAAACTAGGAAACCAGGTAATTCAAAGATGTGATAGTACCTATATTAATATTCATTCCACAAGCATGTAATGTCTTAAATTTAAAAATAGAAAAACTCTGCTTCTGTTTTCTTTCTCTCTTGGAAGAAAAATTATCTTCCAATATAACCACTCTTAAATCATCAATTGAGTGATCCGGTAAATTGAAATGTTTAGGAACTTGTCTATCTTCATTTTTATGTAAAATATCAAACCTATGGTTGGACATTCTAATATGTAGAATGTTTGCTGACTCATGTTTGTAACGACACAAGCATCTATTACATTCGATTAAATATACCAAGTTTATACTTTTGCAATTGACATAGTTGGGGATATACCATTTAAAACCATGAATGGTATCTCCCTGAACCATCTTTGTAACAATAATATGTTTGCATGTAAGACATCTCTTATCCTCACATAAAAAAACATCCCTTTTCTGACACAAAATTAGTGCCAAAAGCCTTTCTTACAAGTCTATCCCAAAGCATCTTATGTCTATGATATACAACTTTAGGTGGATAGGGAAAAACAGATCTCAGATAATCTGTGGAATTTTTATATTAAAATGTTTCCATAATATTTGATTAATATTAGGCAAATCATCATTGAAGGTAAGAACCAGTGGTATATTTATCAACTGACTCTTTCTTTTTTTAGATAGAACCTCCTGCCTGTCAACTTCTGAAGATTTTACCACTGCCCTATCTAACAGTTCTTTAGGATATTTTATATTGATAAATTTATTATACAAAACCTTGTTATTTTGTTGAAGAAATCCCTGATCACTGCAAATTCTTTTAATCCTTAAAAATTAACTGTAAGTGATATTAGTCTTTAAATGCTTAGGGTGATTATTATAAAAATATAGGTAAGCATGACTATCAGTTGGCTTCCTATATATTGTGCCATTACAATTTAGTCACTAGCTAAATTTATAGTAATGTGCACGAGAGAAAATGAACAAAATCATCATCACATTTTTATATAATCATAAAAGAAGTTGTAGGGCATCCAAGTTCCAACCCTACAAGATCCAGTTCTAAAAGCATTAGATAGAAAGAGAGTGGGTCAACAATTATATGCTTTACTTGTTTGTGTGTTGATAGAAAGGTAATACACACATTTAAACTATTCAAATTTTAATTTTTCTTTAAAAAGCAAAGTTATAACGCATACATATAGGCAGTGTATGTGAAAGTTATTTAATTGTTTTATATTTCAAATATTCAACATTTTAACTTTCTTTAAAACTAACCTATGCTTGATCAATTCTAATATCTTATTCTATACTTCTATTTTGCTTCTCTATAATTGTAATTGGGATTTAAAAGTTACAGATTTAATTAAATAATTGGGTTATAATTACTAAGCTAGCAATTATATTATTCAATGTTAGTTTATGAATGATTTGAAATAAGGAAGTATGTGTGTACATTACATACAGAAATTTACATTTATTAAATATTGAAAGAAAAGGAAGGATTAAATCTGTCAAATTATTTTTTTTGTACAATTTTATGTTAAAAGAGGAAATCTGTTTAATCAGATATCTATCTTTGTAGCAATTTTGTTTTTGTAAATGATTGTTTGTCACTTTGGGAGCTTAATTTGGGTGGGAACTCTAATTTTGAAATTGTCTTATCTTAAGATCTAAAGAAGGAAGCTCAAAAATTTGAAATGTTACCTAGGTTTAAAGAGGAAAAAAGGATTAAGTCTATTTTTTTTTAAAACAAAAGTGTCTGGAAAAAGGATTAAACTTTTCAGTTGAAAAATAATTTAGTTGAAAATAAATTAGAGATCTAATTAAAACGAATTTGTCCAAAAATAGCAAGTGACGCTATCTCTGATTGGTTAAGTTAGCTAAAAATTGGATATAAAAAGAGTCTGGAAAAATCAGTTGAATTATTATTGTGATTATGATTCAGATTATTAGACTATTAAATTGAATGTTGAAAATATAAGAAATGGCTGGCTAGAAAAATTATATGTATGTCCCATCTTGGCCGGACCATCTGGGGAAGCTGCACATCATATAGGAAAGAAAAGATGTTGTGTCTAAAATAATATTCTACACCTTTCAACTGACCAGAGAAATAAGATGTTTTTAATAGAAGGAAGAAAGCATTCACCTGCATTCAAAGAAGATGAATTAATCTACTGATAAATATTAATCATCAAGTCCAATTAATTGTTCCAACAACTGATTTTAAACTCAAGAAAATTTATAAATGTGAAAACAACCGCTGTATTTCATCCACTAAAAGAATCATGCTTGACAGGAAGAGAAGAAAAATTAATATAATGATTTCCAAATTGTCCACTAAAGCAAATAACCTCAATAGAGTCATCATCATCAAATAGTTATACACCTCAAGAAAGAGATTGTTCCCACGTAAAATGGAAATGGTAGCTGCAGAAATATAGACATTATACAAGACAAGTTTGAACCCTTGGAAATTCACCACAAACAAAAGATCGGTAATATGACTTTTTATATCTATTTTCTTTATGATATCAGAGTCTTAATAAACATTTTAGCAATAAAGTGGTATATTTTATTTAAAGAACTTTTAAAGACTATTCAGATCGATTAAAAACAAGAATGTCTTACTAATAATAACTTTGAGCTTCATAAATGATCTTGAATGTATCAAAATTATTTGTTTATTAATTTTACAGTTATGAAATATTAATATGTAATATAATTTTTTTTATGGTATTATGATTTTAGTTTTAACTAATATATTATTATTATTTTGGTTTTAGATAATATTTTGTTATTATGGGATAAAACACGCACATACATAATAATATTTTTATATGTGTATAATTGCGAGTGAATGTGAAGTAACAAGTAGTATTAGAATATTAGATTATTTTGTTTCAAGTTAAGTATAGCATTTCAGAGGTAGAAGAGAGGGGGAGAAAATAATTTAAAACTTGTTTCTAAAACTTGCTCTTTCAATTCTATTAACATTTTTTTTAACATTCTACTTACATGTTAGATTTATAAAGTATGTGTGCTAATGAGCAGATAATATTTTTTTTCTTGAAATACTTTTCTCATGGAGTGAAAATCATGGTCAATGTGACATCCAACTTAATACAATATACATTTGAAGGGAAAGGGGGAAGAACTTGAAATTAATCTGAGGATTGTTATATAATCAATTATTATTATTATTATTATTCATGTCAATTTTCATGTTTATCTAGAAATTTTTATGTATATGTTAGAAATGCAGTAATAAATATTAGTTTGTTTTATTAAACGAGGCGTATATATTTCATTAAGTGTAGTCTTTGTTAAGTGTGATTATTCATCATCAATGGTTGAATATCAGTTATTTAAGATATGAGTAAATATGCTAAAATTAAGCAATAATTATGAATTTCTTTATAAAAATTAGTTTTATGTTTAGGCTTAGTCCTAGAGCTGTAGTTGAAACCCTTGTCATTATCGTTATTATTATCATCATCATCATCATCATCAACGTTTTAATTAATGAGCTGTTTAACTGTTTAAAGGCCATAAATAAATATTAATTTTATAATATTTAGTGATTTCTTAGTATTATTATAACCACATCCCGTCATCTATTTCATGCAAGGATGAGTGAATTGCCATCCTAAATTAGTTATATATAATCTGAGCTAGTAAACTTATAAAAATATTGAAACACATTTGTTATGTTAAGATCTGAGAAATGATTTATGTCTAATATACTCCACTTTGGTTTATAGATGTTTTACTTTTACCTAAATATTAGTGCGTATAGTGATATGGCTCAAAAAGCAAAATCTCCCATTTTTATTAGAAATAAAGTACCAAAAAGGGGATTCAAACCCGGTACATGTGAAAGGTTATTAGATATAACCGTGTCTAGATTCAGATAATCTAGTGGCGCCCTGCTAGACCATATTCACTTAGTATTTGTTTAAACATGCACTTAACATCAAACCAAGAAATGAAAGTGGATAAGATCTACTGTCTGTATACCTGAGTTATATTTTATTGAATTACTAGTGTACTCACCTCACGTGATTTCATATACCTGAGTTATAATACTTGTTATTAATAATTTGCTTATAATTATTGATAGTGGGATATCTTGAGAAATCCAACGTTATTTTAAATATTATGATCTTATATATTGTAGACTACTCAGGTATGGTAATATCTTTTGAACGACCTTTAATTATGTTACAATGGACGCCCAACTGGGGCTTGATATTTTATCATATACCTGAAAAAGGGAGTCTATAGAATGATAGGAGATGTGTGGTTAAAAATAGAGAAATTTTTTTTTAGTAAAATTTTTTTTTTCAGTAAAAAATTTTTTTTTTGTCTTACAAAATTTTCTTGGCCAAACAGTCTTATTTTAGATTTGTATATGATGATGTTTAATATGATTTAATTTTTCATTGATGATGATAAAATGGGTACAGCCATAAAACAGCTTGTTTTTTTTATCAATTTTGAAAATAGAGATGAATATCACAACTTAAGACAAAGGTGAAATAAATAATAGAATTTTTTTTTGTGGAACATTAAAATGATTTATTGCCAGATAGGATAGGCATAGTAATAGTGATGAATTATGGAATAGTAGTCTCATGTGTGTTTGGAGAGTTCATTTTGTAAAAAGTCTATGATTTTAGAGGTTTGATTGGATGGTTGATCGTTGGAGTTTGGTTGGTTAGATTGCAGTTTTGATGATGAGTGGAGAGTTTTGTCATTGCCTTGAGAATGCTATGTATTTCGTGTAACTTATGAATGATCAAACCCATTCACTGCTCCAACCCAATTTATAAGTTATCTTTATGTTATCATGAAGCAGTTAACAGCAGACCTGCCATGATACCAGCCTATAAGTCTCCAAGAGAGAGAGCATGGCATAGTTTTCCAATCAAGTTTATATGTTAGTCTTATTTTATCATGAAGCAGTTAACAGTAGTTCTGCCATGATGTCAGCCTATAAGTCTCCAAGACAGAGAGCAAGGCTTAGTTTTCAGTAATCTATAATAAGCAGGGCATTCTTTGATACTAGCCACATAAGACTCCAAGAGAGAGAGCAAGGCATTGTTTATCTATTTTAGCCCCTAAGACTTAATACTTCTTTTATTGCAACAGAGTTTGCATCATTCAATCAAGGGTTGTAGTAGTTAATAGTGATCGAATTGGGATGATCTTCTGAGTGCTCATGATACATTGTGTGATTATAGTGTTGTGACTGAATTCTTTTATTTATCTCAGGATTGTGAACTGCTAGTCATTCTGTGGACTGTCAATATCTGTCGGATTTCTAGGAGAATGGATGAATGTATAATTTGGGCTATTACAGACAGACATGCACTATATAGATAATTGTTGTGTGGTTCATCAAATAAGGACATTAAAAATTTTTTGTATTTGTAATGCATGATAAGGTGGAAAGCAAATCAGTCAGTTAGTCAAAGAGATAGGTGTCAGACAAGGAAAGGATGTGTAGGTTTTTGGTGGTCAGGGAAAGCACAGATGGGATGTATATTGAAAAATAATAAAATTTCATAGAATGAATAAAAGTGAAATGGAAATGTTGGAAAAAATAATGCAGATGCTTAAAAGTATGCTAGAAAATAATAGAATCTGTAGAGAAAGTTTAAGAAATGATGGAAAAGGCATAGAAAGGGTAGAAAGTTTAAAAGAAGAGGATAAGAGGAGTGAAGATGAATTAAAAGAAAATATCAATAGCTCTGTTGAAAACAACAGTAAAATTCCTATAGCTTTGGGAAATAAAATAGAGAAACATGGGAAAAGTGCCTCAATTCCTGGAGTTGATAATCTTTATAAAGAAGAGGATGGAGAGGTTGTAATGGGATTAGAAGTTACCGTAAAAGTAAAGGGGATAGTAACAAGTACTGAAGAGTTTCAGATTCAAATAAAGAAGGAAGCACTATCATGTATAAAATTGACCAGACTGATGAAAGATTGTATGTATCAAAACATACAAGAAGATTATAAAAATTCCAAAAGAAATAAGGAAAGTCTGGAACAAAAGATTTGTCATTCTGTGAAAAGATGGATAGAAAGTCTAAGAGAGGATAGCAAAAAGAGTGCAGAAAGTATAATAGAAGGTAGTCAAAGATTAGAAGATAATGCTGAAACCACTTTAGAAGTTAGAGCAGGAGAGATGGGTGAATATGTTAGAATTGTAAAATGGAAAGGTAGTCAGAGCTTACCAGTTTTAAAAGATAATCTGGATAGTCCGACCACTGATAATAAAGAAAATAATGTAAAGTTAGATACACTGATAGAGAATAGGCTCCAAGAAGTAGAAAGGCCAATAGTAGCTGCAAAACCAAGTCTCCCAGTAAAGAAAGTAAATGAGATAATGACCAAAGAGCAGATTGGGATAGATCATGAAGTGAAAAGAAAGAAAAGAGAGTGGGAGGAAAAACTACATACACCAGATAAGGTGATTGATTTAAGAGAGGCAACAGGGGAGATGAAACCAGATATTTTAGAAAGAGAACAAAAGTTTCAACAGTCTGTAGTTCTCAATCTAGTAACAAACCAGCATGTGTGGTTTCAAAAATCTGTCTTCTTAAATAGATTGGAGATACCTTATATATGGTATAGAGAATCTATCTCTCTGAAAAATGTAAATGTCCAGTGTGTATCATACACAGAATCAATCTCTCAGAAAAATTTAAATGCTCTGGAAAATTTAAGTATGCCTTATATTTGATACAAAGAGTCAACTTTTTTAGAGAGTTTAAAAATAAATTGTATATGGCCCAGAGAATCAATCTCTCTGGAAGATTTAAGGATGAATAATATCTGGTATAGAAAGTCAATCTCTCTGGAAAACTTCAAAGTGCCTTATATATGGTACAGGGAGTCAATCTTTCTGGAAAGTTTAAAAATAAGGTATGTATGGTATAGAGAGTCAATCTCTCTGAAAAACTTCAAGGCATATTAGATAGGGTACCAATAGTCCATATTTCTAAATGGAGTTTGTAATAGGAGGTTATATAAAATAATTCCTCCAGATATGTTTTATAAATATTCAGTCAAGATGAAAAATGGAAATATTAAAAAGGGACTGAATGTATGTTTGCAATTTTATGCAGACCACAATATGCTTTGTACAAAGGAAAAGATCTCCAAATAAATTACTTCAGGTTTTCTAATGAAAAATATGATATTTACCAGTAGTTAAAATTTTTTTTTATATATTATTAGTGTTTATTATTATTAGGGTATTTTATTAGTTAGGATTTTTTTTTAGATATAGTTAAAGCAAAAGTGCTGATGATTTTATCCGAAGGGGGGGGAAGTTGTGCCATTACAATTTAGTCACTAGCTAAATTTATAGTAATGTGCATGAGAGAAAATGAACAAAATCATCATCACATTTTTATATAATCATAAAAGAAGTTGTAGGGCATCCAAGTTCAAACCCTACAAGATCCAGTTCTAAAAGCTTTAGATAGAAAGAGAGTGGGTCAACAATTATATGCTTTACTTGTTTGTGTGTTGATAGAAAGGTAATACACACATTTAAACTATTCAAATTTTAATTTTTCTTTAAAAAGCAAAGTTATAATGCATACATATAGGCAGTGTATGTGTAAGTTATTTAATTGTTTTATATTTCAAATATTCAACATTTTAACTTTCTTTAAAACTAACTTATGCTTGATCAATTTTAATGTCTTATTCTATACTTCTATTTTGCTTCTCTATAACTGTAATTGGGATTTAAAAGTTACAGATTTAATTAAATAATTGGGTTATAATTACTAAGCTAGCAATTATATTATTCAATGTTAGTTTATGAATGATTTGAAATAAGGAAGTATGTGTGTACATTACAAACAGAAATTTACATTTATTAAATATTGAAAGAAAAGGATTAAATCTGTCAAATTATTTTTTGTACAATTTTATGTTAAAAGAGAAAATCTGTTTAATCAGATATCTATCTGTGTAGCAATTTTGTTTTTGTAAATGATTGTCACATTGGGAGCTTAATTTGGGTGAGAACTCTAATTTTGAAATTGTCTTATCTTAAGATCTAAACTTTAAGGAAGCTCAAAAATTTGAAATGTTACCTAGGTGTAAAGAGGAAAAAAAGGATTAAGTCTATTTTCTTTTTTTAAACAAAAGTGTCTGGAAAAAGGATTAAACTTTTCAGTTGAAAAATAATTTAGTTGAAAATAAATTAGAGATCTAATTAAAATGAATTTGTCCAAAAATAGCAAGTGATGCTATCTCTGATTGATTAAGTTAGCTAAAAATTGGATATAAAAAGTGTCTGGAAAAATCAGTTGAATTATTATTGTGATTATGATTCAGATTATTAGACTATTAAATTGAATGTTGAAAATATAAGAAATGGCTGGCTAGAAAAATTATATGTATGTCCCATCTTGGCCGGACCATCTGGGGAAGCTGCACATCATATAGGAAAGAAAAGATGTTGTCTAAAATAATATTCTATATCTTTCAACTGACCAGAGTAATAAGATGTTTTTAATAGAAGGAAGAAAGCATTCACCTGCATTCAAAGAAGATGAATTAATCTACTGATAAATATTAATCAAGTCCAATTAATTGTTCCAACAACTGATTTTAAACTCAAGGAAATTTATAAATGTGAAAACAACCGCTGTATTTCATCCACTAAAAGAATCATGCTTGACAGGAAGAGAAGATAAATTAATATAATGATTTCCAAATTGTCCACTAAAGCAAATAACCTCAATAGAGTCATCATCATCAAATAGTTATACACCTCAAGAAAGAGATTGTTCCCACGTAAAATGGAAATGGCAGCTGCAGAAATATAGACATTATACAAGACAAGTTTGAACCCTTGGAAATTTGCCACAAACAAAAGATCAGTAATATGACTTTTTATATCTATTTTCTTTATGATATCAGAGTCTTAATAAACATTTTAGCAATAAAGTAGTATATTTTATTTAAAGAACTTTTAAAGACTATTCAGATCGATTAAAAACAAGAATGTCTTACTAATAATAACTTTGAGCTTCATAAATTATCTTGAATGTATCAAAATTATTTGTTTATTAATTTTACAGTTATGAAATATTAATATGTAATATCATTTTTTTATGGTATTATGATTTTAGTTTTAACTAATATATTATTATTATTTTGGTTTTAGATAATATTTTGTTATTTTGGGATAAAACATGCACATATATAGTGGTATTTTATATGTGTATAATTGCGAGTGAATGTGAAGTAACAAGTAGTATTAGAATATTAGATTATTTTGTTTCAAGTTAAGTATAGCATTTCAGAGGTAGAAGAGAGGGGGAGAAAATAATTTAAAACTTGTTTCTAAAACTTGCTCTTTCAATTCTATTAACATTTTTTTTAACATTCTACTTACATGTTAGATTTATAAAGTATGTGTGCTAATGAGCAGATAATATTTTTTTTCTTGAAATACTTTTCTCATGGAGTGAAAATCATGGTCAATGTGACATCCAACTTAATACAATATACATTTGAAGGGAAAGGGGGAAGAACTTGAAATTAATCTGAGGATTGTTATATAATCAATTATTATTATTATTATTATTCATGTCAATTTTCATGTTTATCTAGAAATTTTTATATATATGTTAGAAATGTAGTAATAAATATTAGTTTGTTTTATTAAATGAGGTGTATATATTTCATTAAGAGTAGTCTTTATTAAGTGTGATTATTCATCATCAATGGTTGAATATCAGTTATTTAAGATATAAGTAAACATGCTAAAATTAAGCAATAATTAGGAATTTCTGTATAAAAATTAGTTTTATGTTTAGGCTTAGTCGTAGAGCTGTAGTTTAAACCCTTGTCATTATCGTTATTATTATCATCATCATCATCATCATCAACGTTTTAATTAATGAGCTGTTTAACTGTTTAAAGGCCATAAATAAATATTAATTTTATAATATTTAGTGATTTCTTAGTATTATTATAACCACATCCCATCATCTATTTCATGCAAGGATGAGTGAATTGCCATCCTAAGTTAGTTATATATAATCTGAGCTAGTAAACTTATAAAAATATTGAAACACATTTGTTATGTTAAGATCTGAGAAATAATTTATGTCTAATATACTCCACTTTGGTTTATACTTGTTTTACTTTTACCTAAATATTAGTGTGTATAGTGATATGGCTCAAAAAGCAAAATCTCCCATTTTTATTAGAAATAAAGTACCAAAAAGGGGATTCAAACCCGGTACATGTGAAAGGTTATTAGATATAACCATGTCTAGATTCAGATAATCTAGTGGCGCCCTGCTAGACCATATTCACTTAGTATTTGTTTAAACATGCACTTAACATCAAACCAAGAAATGAAAGTGGATAAGATCTACTGTCTGTATACCTGAGTTATATTTTATTGAATTGCTAGTGTACTCACCTCACATGATTTCATATACCTGAGTTATAATCCTTGTTGTTAATAATTTGCTTATAATTATTGATAGTGGGATATCTTGAGAAATCCAACGTTATTTTAAATATTAGAATCTATAATATGTGATTGACCATTAATTATGTTACAATATATATATATATATATATTAGTACTAAGAATACCATCACTATAAGTAATCTCAACATCAAGAAAATGAACCATTGGTTTAGAAAAATTCATTGAAAATTGTAGTTCTTCTTCATTGTATGGCCAGATCGAAGACATCATCTATATATCTCAGCCCAGTATGAAGTTTAAGACTAGCCTTCTCAAGTACAGAGCTTTCCAATTGAACCATAAAAATGTTTGCATAATTTGGTGCCATTTTTGTTCCCATTGCAGTACCTTGCTTCTGTAAATAATAGATAGATTAAAAACAAAATAATTATTCTTTAAGATTAAATCCTCTAATTCAACAACAGTCATAATTTTATGCTGATCATATTCTTTCTCTTTTAAAACAGATTCAATAGCTCTAATTTCATATTCATGAGGTATATTAGTATACAATGATGTAATATCTACCGTCACCAAAAAACATTCACTCTGTAGTATAGATTTGACATTTTCTAAAATAGATAGAAAATGGGTTATATCCCTAACATAAAAATCAAATGACAGAGGGATATCATGTATAAGATTATCTACATATGCTGACATTTTCTCAGTAGGACATCCAATGCTTGCTACTATAGGTCTACCAGGACAAACAGGTTTATGAATCTTGGGTAGAATGTAAAACTTACTGTGTTTATTTGAGTTTGGTAATAAAAAAATATATGTATCCCTATCAAGTAGACCCCATACTCTCATTTCCTTCAGGCTGGATAGCACACATTTAAATAATTTATTAACAATAATCTGTGTTATAGGTTCATAAAAATTCCTATAATTTAAAAGAAGCAAGGATTTTTCATGTAATCATCCCTATTCAAAATTACTATTATTCCACCTTTATCATTATTTATTATTCCACCTTCATCTAATGTTAAATTGTTTTTATATTTCTTGTGTTGTTTCTGCTTTATTGCTTTAATAATATCCTGATAAACATTATCAATATATGTATCAAGTAAAATGTTTCTTTGGTGAGGAGGTATCCAATCAGACTTTATTTTATTAATATTATATTTTATCATCGTTTTGCTCAATGCTAAAAACAGTCTACATTTTTAAATACTATATTTCAGAAACAATTCTGTTATTATCAATAATAAACCATTAAAACTTAGGATAATGAAACATATTATATATCCAGAGATATAATGGGGTTGAGCTAAGACAAAAGAGAACAAACAACAACCTACACCACAATCATTTCATGACTGCTAATGGTCAGAAAACCTGGTGTCACTTTTGGAGCACTTTTGGGGATATAAAAAAGGAGCAGTATTGCCTTAATCTGCTTAAGGTTTTATGGGTATCATTCATGATTCATCCATGATAATCATTTCTATTATCACTCAGGATATGGGAATAAGTACAAGTGACATGATACAACATGGATCCATCACATATTCTAAATATTATACCTGTATCATTATAATTATTAAACATGATAACAGACAAATCTCATATTGATATCACTTACCATGAATATATAAAGACACTAAGAAAAATCGAATATATTACTATTTGACACATAAAATTTATAACTATCATTATCAATTCGAGAATGACCCATAACTATAACTGTAATTAGATATTATTTAGTTAAGTATTACATATGAAATATTATATTTAATGCACTTTAACTAGAATTGGATATTATCCATTTATTATTATTCAGAAATTGTAACTTTTATCAACTAGAAAGAAAAATATTAAGAATAAATTGTAATAATTTATTGTGAGAAATTTTAACCTTCTTACTTATGTTCATATTCAAAACATGAACGAAATTTACACTAAATAGGATTAATTTTACTCTTTTTTTTTCATATTTAGAACAAGTTTATATTTATATCACAAATTGCATTTTCTACAGAAACTGGTTTTTATATATGTAATAATAATGTACATAATATTACAAGACAATATGTATAATACTACTAATAATAAATGATCATTACATAAACCTTCTTTTTCCACATTTGTTCTTGTGAAACAAAAAGAACAAAATCTTGATTGCAACCATTTGAAATTTGCAGCATTATATAAGTGATGAATATTCTTTACCACATTAGTATATTTCATACTTATTTATTAATTTAAGTTGTAATCTTAGTACATTGTTAGTTCTATAAATAATAGTAGTTTTATTCTGTTAACTCTAAATGCTTTGAATATTCCGGAAATTAAAGAAGTTGAATATAAACATTGCTTCTTATTTTTATCATGTATATAAATTTCATATATTTTATTACTTAATGGAACTGTGTAATAATTAATACATTATGAATCTGATTCACAATATGGTTAACATGATAATTAGAATACCAAAATTAAGTTGACATTTGATTCAATATTAATGAAATTCTATACCTCAACTTGATAAACATGTCAATTCGGAAAGTTTTAAAATGGAGAATCCAGTTTTGCCCCAATGTAAGTTTAAGGCAATGCAGAGAATATTTAATATTAAGAGTCTTAATAAATATTTTTGAAAACTTTCATAATTTATTATCTTTATTTATATTGTTAAATTAGACAAGTATAGATTATTATTTTCTTAAATTGACTGTAACAACATAATTTCCTGACTTTTCTCTAAATTTATTTTCTTCGTGTATTATGAAATTAATGTAGCATAATGAAAACTATAATGTGGAGGATTAATTTTAAATACTATTTTACATAAATAAATACATGTCATAAGTGTGTTATAAATTTAAAACAGCAATAAAATACATTAAATATCTGTTATCACCATCCTACTCATTTCTCTCAATTTAATTAAAAATACAAAATAATTTTCTCTTTTCTTTTCTTCTAGTTATTCCAAATAAATTATAACTATTGTTATAATGAGCACAGTAAATAATATAATTAAAACATAAAATAAAAAGTAAAATTCCAAGCTTATGAACTTCTGAATTGGTTTAAATTTTAAGTTCATTTTGGTAACCTTTTCCTCCAATATGTCTACCAGTTTTAAATGTGAATTTTTGATAATTATCAATTGAGTCATGATGTGCTTTATGTGCATAGGTCAAATCGAGTTTCTACTCCATTAATTACAAGTTACTGATACAATTCAATTCCATTTCAATTCAAATCCTTTTTTTTTTTACTTTTAATAATTTTCAACTTCCCAGTTCTTCTTTAATTCAGTTTTGTCCACTAGTTTTTTTAATTTTCCCAGTTCTCCCACATAATGATCTATGTTGGCCTATTTATTAACTTATATCAGACAGGATGATTGTAAAAATTAACAGACCAATTAAATTGTTGTATGTGAATACATTAAAATACAATTAATGATTATCCATCTATAAGCATAAATGAGAACTAATTAAGCTGTTCAAAACAATTTTAAATTTCAATAAAAATATGCTTGATAATTAATTATAAAGATTAATTTAGAATAGCTATAATTTTTAATATTTTTGATTATTATTTAATAATAACAAAATACTAAATATTTCTATACTTAATTTAATAATTACACTAATAAATTATTATTTTGATACTATTGAAATTAATCCATCTGACAGATTGCATATAAAAAATTTCATACACAATCTGACAGAGGGCTTAGCACATATCTTGAACAGCCCATTTTTATCACTCTCAGGAGATTTATTGATGAAATGTATTTATTTTTATAATATAATTTAGAAATCATGATAACAGAACACTTTTATAATATATGTATTTACTATTGCTTAGTTATTATTAATTAAAATTTAAAATTTTATACAATTGACCATTTAAATAGAACTTGACAAACATCGACTCACCCATAAGGTTACAATATATATATATGTTAAAATGAAGATTTGCACGGGTTAAATATATAAAATACATATTTTGTGGGTTCATCCATGTTAAAAACTTTTAATATTAATATACTGACATTTTGACTTGGTCACACAAACCATCCACAGAGTTATAAAAGGTAGAAAGATCGTTGTAGAGGCGCTACAATCACTGATTTGAATAAAATGTTAAAATTCCACCAATAGCAAAAAATGTTAAATTTAGGAATGTTTTTTAAAAAAATCTTTCCAAATAGGAGGAAGTTTACATGTATCATCTCACTTATTGATACAATCTGGCCTTTTAAGTATCTCAATGGCTTCTCTAATTTTGCATTGGTAGAGATTATCACATCTGGATATGATCCTGGTACTAGAAAAATCAATTTTATGACCTGAATCTATAGTATGGAGTGAGAGTGCTGATGATGATGAGTGTTGTTTAACTGCATTAGCATGCTCATCTCTCCTAACACTGATGCGACGATTACTCATACCTATGTAAGAAGCTTTACAATTTTTGCATGAGATTTGATAGACACCATGAGATTCAAGAGGGATTGAATCCGTAGGCTTGGTTATTATACTGCTGATTTTTTGATGAGCAGAAAATGCTGTATCTATATTATAGCATTTTAATATATGTCCGATACTGTCTGTAGTTCCTTTTACATATGGAACACAAATCCTAATAGCTGATTTATCATCTTTTTGTTTCCTATTTGTCTATTTTGGGCTTGAAATAAGGCTTTTTTTATAAATTTGTAATTATAACTATTTGCTAATAAAACACAATTAATATGATTTATTTCTTCTTTCAGATGTGTTTCATCTGAAAGGTCAATTGCTCTATTTAAAAGACTTTTGGAAAGATTTTTTTTAAAAAACATTCCTAAATTTAACATTTTTTGCTATTGGTGGAATTTTAACATTTTATTCAAATCAGTGATTGTAGCGCCTCTACAACCGTCTTTCTACCTTTTATAACTCTGTGGATGGCTTGTGTGACCAAGTCGAAACGTCAGTATATTAATATTAAAAGTTTTTAACACGGATGAACCCGCAAAATATGTATTTTATATATATATAATTTGGAGTAGATAGGTTAGTATAAATAAAAATTGATATGGATTAATAGTTAACCAATAATATATATATATATATAATTTAATAATGAAAATAATAATTTTTTTAGTTTTTTTTTCATTTTTTGCCAACAAAAAAGTAGTTATATAAAAATAAAACTAACACTTTCATCATCCATTGTAGCAATCCTTGAGATTATTTTATTTCCCATTTTTTATAGTTTTAGTCTATTTATTATTCCTATACACTTTCTATACTGGATTGTCGATAAACTATTTAATCCATATAATTCTTCAACAATTACTAAATTTATAGGTTGACAAAATAATGCATACTTACTCTATTTCATACAAATATGATGTAGTATTTTTCCACTGATCAGTGCCATAATTGATTTTGAATTTCTCATAATTTGGCTAATCATTAACAGGCATAAGTATATCTTCACTATATTTTATTTGGATAAGCACATACATGTATATACATAGGTATGATAAAGCTGATATGGAGTAATTAAGTTTTATCCTTCTTGCTATATCATTTTTCATTTAAAAGATAGAGAACTTCATGGATTACCATGCAGTCAAAGGAAATGCAATAAAAGCTATTAAATTTATTCTAATAAATTTTAAATTGCATATGTATAAGGTCATTAATTATATATTTCAATAATAAAGCATCATTTATAATAATCCAACTTTTTTGCATGTTTCCAAATGGTCTTCACAATATTTTTTTTTAGTTTATGTTCTCTCCTAACACAAACTGTATTTTATATTCCGTTTATATAAATAGCCTTTTATAAGTTATCTAGTGCTGCTGAATAACAACTTAATTGCTTTGACCCAAATTCTTTCTCAAACTCATATCAATATGGTGTTTATTAAAAACAGCAAAGCCTGTTTTTAAAAAAAAAAAAAAAACAACAGAAAGAAAACATAGAAAGTAGAAAAAATATTATTCTTTTTAGAAATACAAATTCATTTGAAACACAGCATTCTTATAAATAAAATTTAGTCAAAATTTATATTGCCCAGTTGATAACTTTTACTAACTGTTTTACTTTCATTTTTCTTTCCAAAAATTAATTTTACACTTAGTTTAATTTTTTTTTCATTTATTTTATGTACAGAAATATTTGTTTGAAATGGATTTGTGAAGAAACTCACAGGCACATTATTTGAATAAAACAACCCTTTGTCTACTGAGGATTTAGAATTAAAAATGCTGTTATTTATTATCATTTTATTTGGAGGCTCATATTTGATACTTATAGATGACCATACATTGTTACAATACACACACACATATATATATATATTGTGAGGGTAGCTTAGAATCACACCCACCCAAACCTTAGCCACCTAAAATATTGGATTGTTTTTTTTCCATTAAAATATTAATATAAAGTAAATAATAAGTTTTGCTAAATCACTCTTAAAAAATATAAATGGATAAATAGTTACAACAGTGTACTAATTGTATATTAAAAAGTGGCAGTGGTAGGTCATTTACCAGAAAATCACACATACATTTATTAGTAGTAAAATTCTAGTGTTTAATAAAAAAAATATAAACATTGGTAAACTTCATACAAATTTATATTTATATGTTAACAATTGTATTGAGTTGAAGATAATAAATATAGACAATGACTTAAATGATGAAAAAACAGTCATAGTTATGGAAAAAAGGTCAAGTATTGTACTAGGTCACCGAATGTAAGAAGGGGATAATAATATTATTAATATTATATTATGTTATTATTCTTTTAAATGAATCGATAATCACAATATTTCTATAATGCAACAATAGACATGCATGGCGAATAAACAATGGAAATGACCCTGGGTATAAAAAGAAAAATAATTACAATTCATTCTTTTTTAATAATTGTGCGTTTGAGATGAAAAATCAACTTTATTGCAGCAGTTATTTTAATAACATTTTTCTAAAAGATGGACATGTTTTGACTTTATTTATTTGCCATTTAAAAAAATTAAGGAAGAAAACAGAAGATTTTTATACCAGCTAAATGATCAGATAAGTTTAAAATAACTTATCAATTTAAAAAAAAAGTATTATAATTAAAAAAAAAAAATTAAAGAAGAAATTAGAACGGTTTATTCAGTTAAAATTTTAATGAAAGGAATATGTTATATAGCCAATATCACAAATAATAAATAACTATTCTATACATATATATATATTAATTGCAAACCATATATATATATTGAAAAATATATTTTGGTTAGAACGATTGTCTTCAGGTGGAGCATTTATGACCATGTGAAATTAATATCTATCTGTCTACATTGAAGTGCCTGATAATCTGGGTCCACACATGATGGAAATCTATGTGAGGAATAAAACAAAATCACCCATTGCCAATATAAATATGTTCAGAATGTGCTATTCAGAATCAATAAGGAGTCATCAACATTTATAATAAAAATGCATAAATTGTAAGAACTGTTATGTAAGAAGGACTCTGATGAATAATTGTGCCTGATCATATTAATTCGTGAAATGTTGTAAATATTATGATTTTTTCTTTTGTATAGATATATATATTTTATTTGTTTTATCCCAGTCTTATATTTAGGAAGTACTAATGGTCTAAGTTCAACAGATTGGAATAGTCTAATGTAAGAAAGTGTGAACATAGCAGGGGGGGGGTGAAAAGTCTGAATTTTTTCTTTTAATAAAATTTAGGTAATTTTCTTCTAAAATGCATGATTTTTCATCCATGATTGTGAAATTGAGTGCTTAAACTGAATACTTAAACAGTAAAAGTTTTTTTTCTTTTTTAAATTCACTAAAATAACCAATGCCACAACATGACATGACCATTTATAGTACGTGTTATATGTTTTACTAATACTATTCTTAAGATCTTTTTAATGAATAAATGATTAACTCTTTAATTAATATTCTTTACTATTTACTTTGCTATCATATCATGTATTGTTTTATTATCATATTTCTTCCATGATATATAAATATACCAGGTGATTATTTTAGATCAACTAACTTTCACACCTAAAACTTCATACTGCATTTGGAGTTGCACTTAAATTTCTAATTAAGTTAGTTACCAATCTCACTTTTATCTAATAATTTTTTATTACTTTTGGATATATAAATGTCTATATCATGTGTATCTATCATGTGAAATAGGGGGATAAGTAATTTTAAATTGCTTAATTAACAATATGATAGATACTCATCATAGACATAGAAGTTATAAGTATAGAAAATATATCCAAATAATTCCTTTGCACTTGTAAATTTTTTTTAATTTTTTTACATTGATTGATAATTTGTTGTATGTTTTAATATATTTTGTTTTGTAAATAAATATTATAAAGTTTTGTTTAATTGACAAAGTCTCTCTAGTTTGTTGATCCAGCATTTACATTCAAACCGATAACTAATATTTTACATATGCACACACATATTATTGTTTGATGAGCATGAGAAATAAATGTTAAATCCAGGTTATTCCTTTCTTAATAAATAGGATAAGCTAATTCAATTGTTGATTAATAGTCTGCATAGGTACATCCCTGTCAAGAGAGTCAAACATGAATTCTTCCTGAGTTTGAATACTGAAGCAACGGATCCAAAAGAGAATGGTGAGATGTTAGATGAACTGACTGAAATTGCATGTAACTTTGATAGATAAGTTTTCACTAGTCTGTTAAAGATGGATGTAATCATGAGTCATATACTTCATCCTGTCATCTCAAGCATCCTACATGAAGACCTTAGGTCTGACCACAGTCAGAAGTGGCCTTCTCTTGTCACGTCATGAACTGGACTGCTACAATATATACAGACAGCTCCTAATTATGAAAATTCAAGTTATAAACATTTTGCTATTATGGAATCGCTTTTGGACCTTAGACCTTTATATATGCACATACTTTCATGTATTATTAGTATTAAATACTGTAGAAATAAATGGATATTTAAAATTGTACAGTATTTTAGTACTTTAATAATTAAAAAATTCCTTTTAGTAATTAATGCTACAAATTTACAGTATCTGACAAAAAAAAACTATTTACGTACATTCGTAATTGAATTTTTTCTAAAGAAAGTTAAACTTTGGAATTTAGAAATTAATTGAAAATATATGCCTAGTCTTCAATGTAGATGAGACAGGATTATTTTGAAAAACATGTCTGCACTTACATATTTAGCAAAGGAAGAATCAGTTGCACCTAGGCATAAACCATCTAAAAACAGATTATCATTTCTTCTTGGAGGTAACTTTAGCTGGTGATTTTAAATTGAAGCCAATGCTAATTTATGAGACAGAAAATCCTAGAGCATTGAAAAGAAAAGATAAAATAATGCTTCCAGTCATTGGGAAATCAAATACTAAATCCTGGGCTACTGCACAGCTTTTTCAAGGTTGGTTCTCATATCATTTTGTGTCTTCTGTTCGGCAATATTGTAATAAGAATAATTTACCATTTAAAACATTATTGCTCTTAAACAATTCTCCTGAACATACAAAATCCCTGCAAAATTTATATCCAGAAGTTAGTGTTGTGTTTATCCTTCCCAATACCACAAGTGAAATACAACCTATGGACCAAATTGTGATAGCTACTTTTAAATGGTATGAGAAGATTAATGACTCAAGAAATCAAGACATTTGATAAGGAAGATAGACTTAAATTAAGAGATTTTTGGAAAAGTTATAATATATGGAATGCAATAACTATTATAGGGGAGGTGTGGGCTGAAATAAGAGAGTCAACAATGAAACGTGATGAATGTTTTTATGGTCATTGAAGAAACTCCTGAAGATATCACAACTAAAATAGTCAATATAATGAATGAATTATATTTAGATGTCACTGATGGAGATATGGATGAGTTTATGCAATCTCACTCAGAATCTCTGTCAAATGAAGACTTGATTAAACAACAACAGATGAATGTAATACAAAAGGAAGCAGAACCTGATAATGAACTTATTGTTAAGAGTTTGACAATCAAGAATATAATGAAACCTTCCTGCATTTTGACAAATTTTTGACCAGCATGGAAGAATGTGATCCCAATGGAGAGTGTATATCTTGTTTACAAAGGGCAATAGAAAAAGACACAGAATGTTACAGAATTCTTTAACAAGAGAAGAAAAAAAATACAATTCAATTAACTCTTGATAAATTTGTAAATAAAACTCCAGATACTAATCACTGAAAAATAAATACTGTATTTTAAAAACCCTTTTCGATGTTTTTTTTTCATATCTCTACTTTCAAACAATGTCAACTTCGAAACACATATCAGGAACCAATTAAGTTCATAACTAGAGAAATAATCACTTCACAGATGGATAGAAGTATAGTGAAATACGATCTGTTACTATTACATAAGATCAGAGATTATCGAAAGTATATGATTCTCATTGGTGTGTTATATTTATATTTATAATTGCATGTATATATGTCTTTAATCAGAAGCAGAGGGGGGAGTAAAGACCTCCAGTATTTCAACCTCCTTAAGAATATTTTAAAATTGTATATTACTTAATAGATCCTAATATGGTAACAATATGTCTACGACCTTTTTTATCTCTGTAAATCTTTATTCTACAAAATGGAAATACAAATTGTAGTTGACAAAAAGCTATATATGAATGATTTCAAACTTATGTTTTTATAAATAGACATATGCTAACTACTTATTATGCCACCATTTGAAATATTTGCCATTAATTCCTTTCATGATTGACAATATATATATATATATATATATATGATGTCTGTATTTTTTCAAAGCAATATACATAATTATATGACTGAATATTTATAAATACAGTAATTAGATAATTAAAAATTTTATCAACTTAGGGGCGCTTTGAATTATTTTAGTAATCTTTATCAACTAACACTTTGAAAGGCTAACCTTTTTTTGCTAAAATTGTTTATTATCTAATTACTGTATTTATAAATATTCAATTATATAATGACACACACACATATATGTATAAATTGGATAATTATCTAATAAAAGATTGATGTTGAAATAAGAGCATACCAACTATTCTTGAAAATAATGAGTGCAATTTTAAGAATCTTGCAAAACAAAGCAAATGAAAAATCATTGTTCAGATGTATTTTTTATAATGTTCTGCCATATTTTGATGTAGATTAGAATTCTAATAAGCTAAGTATATAATGTAAAGATTATTTGTACAGTTAAAGTAACAATAGTTTTTAAATAATTTTAATTTCAGCATATACAATTGTTTGATATTTTTGTTATAATTGAGTTGTTTTATTATTATTATTATTATTATTATTATTATTATTATTATTATTATTATTATTATTATTATTATTATTATTATTATTATTATTATTATTATTATTATTATTAAGATGATGATGATGATGATGATTTAAAAAAATCCATATGATACTTACTTGACAAAAACCGTTAGCACAGAATTTTGGCTGAGAACTAAAAGCGTTTCGACAATCTAGCCCATCTGGTAAGTAGCTGCCATCAGAAACTACTGTTCCAGTTGTAGTAAAACACCATAAAATGCATCCTCCACCTATATATATATATATATTTAAAAAATAAATATGAATATCAATCTTTAATGCCTGCCTCCAATTTTATTTATTTATTTTATTGGTACAGTAATAAAAAAATCTAACCAATCTCTACAGGAAGCGATTTTCAGATTCAGCCATATTTTTTTCAATTGTAACGAGAAAAGATTAATTCTATTCTTTTATATTTAAATAACATTAAAAATATGCAGCATTTGATGTTAAAGAGTGTAACTTTAATTTAGGAGTGTTATCTTAATAAAACCTGTTTCAAAAAACTTATTTGTACAAAGCAGTCTTTATTTCATATAATTTACAGTGTTCCTATTTATTACATTTTTATATAAAATTTATCTTTTATTGGAATGGGGGGGGGGGATAAGAAAAATTGAATTTAACAACAAATTGATCATATTAATAACATTTAAATAGAAATGAAGTTGATATATGAGGGGCTATAAGTCTTTTCTCACTGTAATTAAATAATGAATTGAATTAAAAAGCTATAGTCTGCATAGAATGATTCAATTTTTGCATATTAATGTGACATGAAATACAAAGTATTGACAACATTTGTATACTTTATATTGGTTTTATAATAATTATACTTCTGAACAAATAAATCTAAGCATCTTATTTTTATAAAAAGCTACCAGTGTATAAATTAATTAATTGAAAAACTATCTTGGACGATCAATTAGATATCTACTGATAGTTATATAGTATATTATACATGCGATTCTGTCCATTTGTAAATTGTTGTAAGCTAAAACAGTCCAGATCAAAGTAGATTGAATATTTAAAAATATGAAAAAAAAATCGTCATTTCATTAAAAACCAAACCCTTAAATTAGATTATTTTTACTAGTATTATTAAAAATGCAACTTCAAAATTAATAATCTTAAGTAAAGTTAGAACTTTTTTAAAAGACGATTTTTCATCTATAATAATAAAGTGTGTGTTCAATCTGTCACAACAGAAAAACATATAAAGCAGACATTATCTCTTTATTGCAATTGCTTATGTAAAATCATCTTTGACTCTATAACATAAAGCTGTCCATTCTGAAAGTTAAACCTCACTTGGGGTCTCGTACATATTCTTAAAGATTTTTGGTTTTGAAATCCTCTATTAAAATATTCGAAGAGATGGAAGAATAACTAGCAGGGTTAACCCAATTTGTATTAGAAAGTTAGTAAAAATTTTATAAATAAATTATTTTTTCCAAATGGTGGTTGCAATATTATTTAAACAGTATTCAATAAGTTTGCTTTTTTCAATGCTTTGGAAGAAATGTAGTGAAACCATGTTTATATTTATTTATCAAAAACGTACATATTCCAGGAATTTAAAAAAAATAATTATTATTTTTAGAAAGAATATTGGGTTGAACATTTAGTTAAAAGCGGAATTCCAGTTTTCATTTTGAAATATCTTTATTGTTTAGTTTAACTTTTTTAAAAAAAATAGAATTTATTGGTCAATTAGACTAATTTTATATCATTTTCTAGGTAAAATGATATTACATAGAGAGAGCAGGTCTTCTTAAAAATAACATAAGTATAATTATATTATATTTTCATTTTGAGAGTCCAGACCATTCTATTTATAATCTTAGCAAAGTTATACATTATAACCCCTTTGAAAACATATCAATCGTTTTGATATATGGTTTAATACATTTATTTATTAATTAGGATTTCAAAAAAAAGATGAAATTTACTTCCAAACGAGATACTACTTTTGCATATTAATTCGTTATTTGAAAGATGGATTGAAAAAACGCTCTCATCTATTAACCATAATAAATGATTAATAAATAATAGTAACACAATCTGTAGAAATTACTTTAGTCTGAAATAATGACTTGAGAAGTCAAGCTATATTTTTGAGTTTTTCTTCTTTTAAAATTAATTACAATTATTGCAAATTTCTGTTAAAGTCACATTTTATGTATATGACACATTTTAACTTTTCTGTTTGTTACATCACACAAATTGTACATAAATTATACTAATGATTAGTAAGAGATAATAATAAGAAAATGTGTGTTATTTACGAATAAATATTAATATATCTTTATCAAAAATTTGAATATTTCCAGATTTTTAGATAAAATAATAGTCATACCTTTGGGAATGAGTTGCCACATGGGCCATATAATGAAATAAAGAATACTGGTTCAATAAGAAATAGGCATCTTGTGAGTTATTTGCTTCAATAATACATCTTTGTTCATATCTTCAAAGCATATAAGATAGAATAGATGTTTTAAGAAACATGTAAATATGAAATAATCTGAGATTAATTCATATGAAAATAAGAGAATAGAATAAATCATTGTATTATTTATCTTTGCTTAACACAGTGTTATTTATTCATATCCTGTGAATTATTGGTTTGTTCCTTTTGATAACAATTCAATTTCCAGCCTTGGATAATTAATATAATAATTAGTAAAACCATGTTTTTATCTAAATTAGTTTGCTTTAAATTTCAATTACTTTTATCAAAGCTAAGAATATCAAACTAAGGACAGAGTGTTATTTATATATGGATTAAAAGAGAATGTTTTGATTATTTTACAGTATATTAATGTATGATATGGATGTAATTGCATTGGTAGGAATTTCTTGATAGATGTGTATTTCTAAACTTTTATAAATATATTTGTTTGTTTGGGAATTATATGACAGATGGTGACCATGATATTCAAACATTAATAGTTACCTATACGTTATTACCATTAATAATCCTATATTCAAACGTGGTCTAGGTCATTAAGTGTGTTATTTATGGGGAAATCGCTTCTAGATATAGGATGTATTTTGAATAATAGACTCATGCACAGTAATAGGCTATGGAAATAATTATTGGTTAATCATCTCATCTAATTAAGTACTACTATTATTTATTTTATATTTTGAAAGATATGGGTATGTATATAATGCAGATACAAATCAAGTCTAGCTTTTTTTGACATAGCAACAGAAATATTTAATATACATAAATAATTGTGCAAGTGTAAAGTTATATATAAAAAAGGTAGGTTAGTAGTGTGACCTACTGGGTATACCCTTGCATAGTTTTGTATTAAGACTTAATTCATTTGTTTTTGAAAGGAGGGAAATGATAAATAATACAGTTGTATTATTTATGGTGGTACTTTATCTTGTTCAGATGCTGTTTTGAATGTAGTATGATTAGTTTGTAAATGATTATAGTCTGTGGATTTCTTGGAAGTTCTTCTATTGATGTCTACTTCTGAATTTTTTTTTTTTGTTTCGGAGTGAGGGTGGCATTATTTGAGAGTAATTGTCTAGTCCAGTGACTGTCTGTTGCAATTTCAGATGGAGAAGTGTTGGGATTAGTGGCTTTTAGTTTCTTTTTTACTGGTGTGGTAGGTTTATTTCTATCTGTATTGTGAGTGGCTTAATGGTTCTCAGAAGGCATTTGTTGGTCAGTTGCTTTTGTGCTGCTGCTGTTGATTTTCCTTTTTTTCATTATGTTAATATTATTTTTGTTGGCTATTTGAAAGGGTGTATTATCATCTGAGGTGTTCCCATGATGTTCTGATGATGATGTGGTGTTCATATTTTCATCTTCCAATTCTGCATTTGTGTCCAGCAGTTTTTTATATTTAATTTTATCTTGTTTGATTTTGGTGGTGGAGGGATTATTGATTGTAGTTTGTTTTACAAAGGAATGTTTGATAATTTCTGATGATGATGATGCCTCTTGTTTATCAGCTGGCAGTGTAACATTAGAGTCATTGCCTTGCTGTTGCTTTGGAGTTTTGTACATTGATGTAGTTTTGTGAGTTTAAATCCACATTTAGTGCAAAATTTGTTCAGGCAGTTTTTTATAATATGCATTCTTTGTTTACAAGAAAAACATTGTGGTGGTACACCTTTGAAAGTTATAATTAGTGGTGATGTATCTGAGAAATGAACCATAGGAATATCTATTGGGTTAATGTTTTTATTTAGAGTGAAGGCAAACGTCGCTATATTTGTGAATCTAGGAGTCATTGCATTTTTGTTTAATTGATATTTAAAATTTATGACGTTCCCGTATTGTTTGAGTATTAGTTGGATATCTATTTCTGAGAAATCAATGTCAGTTTTTAATTTGCCCATGTAATAATAGAGGGTTATCAATGTCAATGTAACATATCATTTTTCCATTAATGAATTTAATATTATTTTTACAAATATCTTTTTGCATCTTGTTATGAAACTCAAGGCATAGATATCTGTTATTGGGATGATTTAGTATTTTATAAATGTAATTCCATAATTTTTTTCCCGTAAATACTTGATAGTTTGTCAATGGGAAATGTTGTTAGTTCACAATTAATATTTGTAATGGTTATTATGACAGATTTGTCATTTTGAAATTTTTTAAAAAATTTTAATAAATTTTGTGGAATGGTAGAGTGAAATTTTTCAGTATAATAGGCATATAATTCAGGAGTTATTTGTTGTGAGTTTGAAATGTTTGTTGCATCCGTTATTTTATTTTCATCATTTTTATTATCTAGGTTGTAAATATCTATAATGTCTTCGGATGTTAGTTAAATGTTACTGCCCACACTTGCTGAATGATCCTTAACAACTCTTGTGTAAGTGTTTATGTTTAATAAATTTTCAGAATTAGACATATTGGTTAGTGAATCTTTTTTAATTCACTCCTATTGGTGTATTTAATTTGATTGCAGTTGACGGTTTTATTCTTTTGTAGATTAGGAAAGTTTTCAATATTATCGCTAAGGCCTTCCTTGCATGATTGTTATTTGGAGTTTTTTTTCTCCGATTTCAAAAAACTTTTCTGTTAGTGGCTTAATTTTTTTTATTTACTTTTTGATTATTTTTGCTAAGTGAATTTTGGTTAATTCCAGATTGGAAATTTGAAGGAATAGTAGAGGCTATCAAATTAAGATTAACATTAGAGGTTTGTATATTTCCATCAATTATGGTAGATTTTAATGGGTCGTTAGACACCATAAAAAGGTTATATTTAGATAAGAAATATAAAACAGGCATACTTGGTTATTTGAAGCTGTGTAATAGTTCTTTATATGAATTCTGTGTATATAATAGAGAATAAAACATACAGTAAATTATAATAAAGATCGGTTTTCCTAACAGCATCAAAATGGCACAGCAGAGCTATACCAATGCCAGCATATATATATATAAAACTACTACTACTACTACTACTACTACTACTACTACTACTACTACTACTACTACTACTACTACTACTACTACTACCACTACTACTACTACTACTACTATTACTACTACTACTACTACTACTACAACTATCACCACTACCATTACCACCACTACAAATACTAACACTACTACCACTACTACTACTACTATTACTACTACTACTACTACTACTACTACTACTACTACTACTACTACTACTACTACTACTACTACTCCAATAGGTATTATGTAATTGACCATTGGTTGTTATCTTACACTTTAAATAAATTTTTATTGAATTAGCATAATATAGTCATTAAATAAATATCAACTAACTTGCATCAGACATTTGGTGATAACCTTCTCCAATTACTTGTGTGTGTTCTTTAGCCATGTCACTGCACAGTAAATTTAAGTAACTTTGTTTTGCTATCCATTGATTGTTACATAGCTAAAAATATTAATATTTTTATTATCTATCTATCTATCTATCTATCTATCTATCTATCTATCTATCTATCTATCTATCTATCTATCTATCTATCTATCTATCTATCTATCTATCTATCTATCTATCTATCTATCTATCTATCTATCTATCTATCTATCTATCTATCTAACTAACTGTCTGTCTATCTGTCTATCTATCTACTTATCTACCTACCTATCTATCTATCTATATGTGTGTATGTATGTTTTCTATCTATATTTATTCATTTATATTTGTACATTTATTTTTTGATAGTTTATCTACCTATTTTGTTTTAAAAATATATTTACAGACATTTGATATAATTTGATTATAATTTAATTAATTGCTGTTGACATATCCAAAGGCTAAACATACATCTTTGAGTTTATTTGCCTTGTCAGACGTCTTAAGTAATATGTTCAAATATATATGGTGGAATAAAACTTTTAAATACATCTAAACCTATTGCGCATAAAAAATAGGTAGAATTTTATTGTTGACAACATTAAATTGCCTTTATCAAAAACGATTACAGAAATCACTAAGTCTACAGTGTATATCTCATCTAAAAACAATGTATAGCCTTATATATATATATATATATATATATATATATATATATATATATATATATATATATATATATATATATATATATATATATAAATCATTAATCTATTTATTTAAAAATGATAAAAAAGTGGTAATTGTAGATAAATTGTATATATGTATTGAAATGATTCTAAAACACATTAGCGGAAAATGAAATTAATATTCCCTAAAATTGTCTAGTAGGTGTGATGCCAAATGAAATGGTATATAGTTTTCATTTCTTCTTTTTAGATATATACAATTCTTTATAAGAATGTATGCTGTTTTAAACAGGGAGATTAATAGGTATTTGGAATAATAACAGATAATTTTTAAAATTAATATCCTAAATAAGGATGATCAGACTATTCATATTTCCTGACTATCATTCATATAAAACATGTCTAAGTGCAAAAAATATCACTCCATAGCCACTATAGATGGTACTTGTCTATTTAAACCATATTTGTTATACCATAGATTGTGGAATCATTTCTAAAATGGGAAACATCTATAGTTTGGATTCAAATCCCGCCCTAACTTCTTAAATGTTAATCTCTCCATTTATTCACTGCTAGCTCAAAAATCATGACAATAAATCACAGTGTGTGTATCTATATTTAATTACATTTAAAATGGAGAGAAGTAGTTAAATAGACTGCAAATAATACTAAATAAAACAAATATACTTACAATATTTACACTTTATTACAGATGCTTTTACTATATGGTGAAATTGAACTGATTTCAGACCCATATAGCTAACTGATTTGTTAGGCTGAGTTTGAAGACAATTATGTGTCTAATAAATTCATGCTTTCAAATTTATAGAAACATATTTGATAAGTGCTGACTTTAGAGTTGGTATTTTGGGTCTAGTTTCTAGTCTGCCAGCCCTTTACTGACATGATCCAATAAGCTCAAAACCTGCTGGTCTGGAGGTGGGTGACAATGATAGATATTTTAAATTCTATCTCTTTTGGCATTTATGTAAACAAAGCTTTTTGGAGCTGATTGGTAAGTGCCATCTAGTGATCATAAAATGCAAGCTTCAAGGCAAGTTATGAATTTTATAAATTGTTTTGATTATCGTAAAAGTACCTTTGAAGCTTTTTGCAATGGTGTATATTGCAGATGCTTTTACTATATGGTGAAACTGAACTGATTTCAGACCCATATAGCTATCTGATATGTTACGCTGAGTTTGAAGACATTTATGTGTCTAATAAATTTATGCTTTTAAATTGATAGAAATATCTTTGATAAGTGCTGACTTTAGAGTTGGTATTTTGGGTCTAGTTGCTAATCTCCCTGATGTGACTCAATAAGCTCGAAACCAGCTGGTCTGAAGGTGGGTGACAAAAATAGATTTTGAATTCTATCTCTTTAAGCATTTATGTAAACAAAGCTTGTTGGAGCTAATTGGTAAGCTCCATCTAGTGATCATATATATATATATATATATATATATATATATATATATATATATATATATATATATATATATATATATATATATATATATATATATATATATATATAAAGAAGGAATATGAAGATATACAAAAATGATGTATTAAAAAGAATTGAATATCTCGAATTTTGTAAAATGGTACGGAAAAAAGTTGAAAATGATATAAGAAAGTATAACTGTGAAATAGCAAGGAAAGCTGTAGAAGAAAATAAAAGTCTCAAGAATGTTAAACAACATTTTGGTATTGGTAGGAAATTTATATCTGCAATAAGAAAAAAAGATGGAATTATTACTAAGAAGAGAGATGACATCATGAAATTGGTAGAAGATTTTTATCAAGAATTATATAGTAATAAAGAAGAAGTACCTCCTGTATCTATTACATCTCCGAATTGCCCAGAATTTTAAATGAAGAAGTGAGACATACAATTAAATGTATGAAGAAAGGAAAGGCTCCAGGAAATGATGGAATTATAATTGATATATTAAAAGAAGGAGGTGAAGAAATAGAAACAATTTTAGCAAAGTTATATACCAAATGTCTAAATGATAAAGATGTACCAGAAGATTGGAAGAATGCAGTAATAATATTAATATTTTAAAAAGGTGATAAAGAAGATATTAGAAATTACAGACCTATCAGCCTTTTATCAGTTTTATATAAAATTTTTACCAAGATAATTACAACTCGTCTACAGAGAACTTTGGATTTCCACCAACCAAGAGAACAAGCTGGATTTAAAAGTGGTTTTAGTACAATAGATCATATCCAGGTATTGAGAGAAGTCATAGAAAGGACAAATGAATATGAGTTGTCATTATGTTTTGGATTTGTAGATTATGAAAAGGCATTCGATTCTATACACATTTCTTCAGTGATTAAAGCATTGGATCATCAAGGTATAGATCCAGGATATTGTCATATTTTAAAGAATATTTATAAAAATGCAACAGCAACAATTAGATTACATAATGATACTGGAAAAATCAACATTGAGAAAGGTGTAAGGCAAGGTGACTCCATATCTCCAAAACTTTTTACAGCAGTGCTGCAAGAAGTATTTTGTGGATTAAAATGGGAAACTAAAGGAATGAAAGTAAATGGAGAGTATTTAAGTCATTTAGATTTTGCAGATGATGTAGTTGTTTTTGCAAATAATGCTTCAGAGCTGCAAGAAATGTTGCAGGAGTTAGCAGATGAAAGTAGAAAAGTAGGACTAAAGATAAATGTTAAAAAGACTAAAGTAATGTTTAATCGATTTGCTCAAAATACGAAAATAAAGATTGATTATGAAGAATTAGAAGAAGTTAACAGTTACAAATACCTAGGTCAGATTATTAATACAGATGGAAATATAATGGAGGAAATTAACTATAGAATTAAACTTGGTTGGAGTGCTTTTGGTAGAAATGACTTGATACTAGAAGGAAATATGCCTATGTGTTTAAAAAGAATGGTTTTTAACAAATGTGTTTTACCAGTTCTTACTTATGGATATGAGACTTGGACACTTAATAAAAGAGCAATACAGAGACTTCAGACCACTCAAAGGAGTATGGAGAGATGTATGTTGGGAGTAACAAGAAGAGATCGAAAACGCAATGTATGGGTAAGACAACAAACAGGTGTTACTGACCTTATTGAAAAAATTAAAAGATTGAAATGGAGTTGGGCTGGACATATTGCTAGAAGAAATTTATAATAGATGGACAATTGAAATTTTAAACTGGATTCCAAGAGATTGTAAAAGACCCAGAAAGAGACCACATGTGAGATGGATGGATGAAATAAGAAAATGTGCATGGGTGTTGTGGAAAAAAGAAGCTAAAGATCGAAGAAGATGGATTAAACTTGGAGAGACCTTCATCCTGCAGTGGATTGATAATGGTTGATGATGATGATGATGATATATATATAGTCTGCATACAGGAGATCTAGTTCATGAACAGGTATTGTCTGATAAGTAGAATACATTACCTACTAAAAATGACATTATTTTAAACACTTAACTTTGCAAATTAAAGTTACATATGTAATTTATAAGTTTTAAAATAAATAACTTTTTTACTAAATCATCCAATTAAAAAAAAAAAAAAAGAAAAAAATTAAAATAAATGACCAGTTGTCTCCATGGGATTTATTTCCATTATCATTCATAAAATAAAGTAAAGTCAACATCTAACAGATACATAAACTCAGGAATCTTTCTTAAATATTGGAGATGAAGAAATAAAAGCCAGAATTGTAAAATAACTTTTAAACTGAACTGTTAAACATAATGTTTTCTTTAAAAAACTTATATTTACAATTAAAAAAAATATAATAATAATTTGATTGATAGAATAATATGTAAATTTGCACCACATATTTTTTTTTAGATTAGAATATGTACCTATGTGTCCATATATATATATATATATTTGATATTAAATTAATTATACCTTCTGAAATTATAATAATATGAATGTAAGAATTTAATAAATTTATTATTGGCAAATATAATGTCAGTGTGTGGACAAATTTACATGCATATCGTAATATGTAAAATTTGTCACAATGTATGTCTTGTTAAGCTGAATTGATTTTTTAAATTAATTTATAGACAATTAGCAAATGTTAATTTTATATTATATACAGGCATAAATGTGTGCTTATATATATATATATAGGTTGTGTAATGTGAATTATATATATATATATAGGTTGTGTAATGTGAATTTATACTGAAATATCTATAAATTATAAAGTTATAGCATACTTGGTACTGATTTAGTATGTGTTCACAGCCACTTTGAATTTTAAGAACTACCCAAAATCCTTACTGAAACATCCAAGAGATAAATGACATGGATTATGGTTGCAAAAATGGTAGTTACAATATTGCAATTTTCATTAATAATTAAAAAATAACTGCTGTTTTAATACAGTTAAACTTGATATAATCACATGACTAAAATAAATTGACAATTTACATCAATAATTCTAAAAACATAAAATCAGAGTTTTCATCAATAATTAAAAAATAAAGACACAATTTCCATATCGTTATACTTGATATTATCATGTGACTAAAATATAGTCATGATTTACATCAATAATTCTAGAGTTTGAAGTGTAACTTTTACATCAGTAATTAAGAAATCAAAATGCACTTTTTTACAAATAATTTAATGTAACCTAATATTTGTGAATTAAGAAAATACACTTATAAATAATAGCACACATCCCAATGAAACATTAAATTATGAATCTATAATATTGTCTTGAATACTTAATAAATTATGTTAGCATTATTAATATTGCTAAAGTCTAATTACACTAAGGAGGGATCTCACTAACCCACAATTGTTGATACTTAATCTCGTCTTTAAAACATCATGTTAATAAAACAGATGTTACCTTGACTGAATAGAGGTACACACACACACACACACACATATATATATATATATATATATATATATATATATATATATATAAACACTAATTGGTTAATTTACTGTAAAACTTTTTAAAATCAAATCATAAACAAAATAATTACTTCCATAGATAAATTGAAACTGGAAATGTGTTCTGCAGATTTGTTAATAAAAGAGATCTTTAGTACTCCCTCAGAACTTTACTTGATTGAGCAGAGGTACATATATATATATATATATATATATATATATATATGATATATATATATATATATATATATATATATATATATATATATATATAAGGACACAGATTGTTTTCATTACTGTAAAACTTTTTAAAATCAAAGCATAAACAGAATAATTACTTTCATAGATAAATTGAAGCTGAAAATGTGTTCTGCAGATTTGCACTTCACCTAGTCCCAATTATGTAAGAACAGAAGTGATTTGAACCTGAATTGTACATAAATTTAATAGGCAATAATATATATATATATATAGATATGTATGGATACACAAACATTTAATTCTTCTGCCCATACAACTTGCACATGGGTATGTACTTATGAAAACTAACATTTGAAAGTTATAAAATTTTGTAATTTTATTTCAATAACTTTCTAACCAATATATATATATATATATGTTAAAACGAAGATTTGCACGGGTTAAATATGTATTTTATATATATATTGTAAATTTTATATTTTGCAAGTAATAATTTGTATAAATATACAATTGTCATTTAAGAGACAAACACTAGTATCTTGAAAATTTATTATTAATAGTTTGTCTAAAAGTAAATTGATATTTAAGAGTGAAACAATGCAATTGAATGGTCTTAAAATTTTGTGACCCATTGTGTCATTCTAAAAGATGCATGGAAGATTATAGGTGCCAGTGGTTCTTTAATTATTTTGTTTAACCATTGTTCTGGTCTTTTTTATTTTCTATGTGGAAATAGAGGTCAACTTTGAATCTCAATTGTCTGAGTTTGAGAAAGTGGCCAGCATTCTTTAAATACTTGCTTATGTATAAATAGGTAAAGTTTATATTTTTTTGGCTTTTTGCTTTTGTTTTTTTTTTTTGCTTTATTCGGATATCCTGTACTTCACACAAGTTTGCATTGTGCAGCAAATCATGGTGGGGTGAAGGAGATTGTCTGCTCCCCTACCTCTGGGAAGCTTATCTAGCTCACTCTGTGGTCTGGAACATCTACAGCAAATATGTGGACTGTTCAGTGATATGTTTGCCTGAAAGTGTATCTTAAATTTCTGTCAATACCTGTTTCAAACCCAAGCCAGCTTATGATAATGATGTACTGATTATCTACATCATCATGTCCTCAAGTCAAAGGTAACATCTACATTGTCATCAGCTAATGAACTCTTAATTGACAAATTATTCTGATTCTAAACTATGTTGTTTTCCTTTCTTTTTTTTACTTATTTTAAAAGCTGTTATAGAAATGTTAATAATGTCTGTGAAATTTATTCTACTGCTATATAAATTTGTATGTTTTAGTGTGGTAATTTAGAATTAATTTGATTTTATTTTATTTTATTATTCTAATTCATTTTGATATGCCAAAAAGATATATAATCTAGCAGTGAATTTAAACCCACCACCAATAGTTTTCTCCTATTAAATTATGGAGAGATAAATTTTCTTTAAAGTTCATTGTTATAAACTTGCCCAGTTTTATACCAATTATTTTATGATAATTTTAATCTTTAAATGATCAAGAGGTTTTAAAGTGTATGTTTAATTGTTATCTCTAGCTGAATATTAACCCTCATCTAATCAGTAACATTGTTTATCATTTTACCTAATTAAATCTTAACAGAAGTGAATTTAATGATTTTGATTTTGTAGGTAATATAAGTTATCTGTGCAATGAGCACTTGTAGAAATGTAAGAAGATATTTGGGAGATGTGGGGGAGAGCAAATTATTTCCTGTTAGTTTTAAACTCTGACTTCTTTTGTACCTTTTATTGATTCTTAGTTAAGTGCCCATGATGGTTTGTATTTAATCATTCCATTATGCAGGGGACTTTCATATAATAATCAGGTGTTTATTAATTTACCATGGTTTTTAGTGACACAAACTATTTATCTGTTTTAGGCATTATAGGTATATCATTGCAATCATTATTTATGATTTTTTTACTAGGTCATGTATCTTAGGATCTTCAGAATAAACAATCCCACCCTTTGTTATTATTCTCAAAGTAGATGTATTTTCTACTCAGGATCTCCTTTAGGCACCTCCAATGAATAAGTGTATGAAAAACATATGGATGTACCATCCCAACATGCAATGTGTGACACTGTTGTTCAGAGATATGACCTTGGACATCATGCAAAAATAATTTATTCATACAAAAGAATTTTTAGTGACTGCCTCTCTGTATAAGTTTGTGAGTGATAACATGCTGCTGCCTTTATTATTATTATTGAATTGTCTATCTACCTGCAACACTCTCTGTCAATTGTAATTCCATGTTATTTGCCATCCATTTGATTTATCTTTCAGTTGTTTTACAATAGCATGTTGAAACCACCAAAGGGCGTTATTTCTGTGATAGTGCACAGAAATATGGCATTTAGGTGGCCTACCACCTTTAGTGAACATTCTATTTCTAATGTGTAAGCCTAGAAATAGTCTGTTCGGTACGGGGTGGCTGCTAGTATCTATTTCTATGCTAATGCACAGAAACATGACATTGAATCTGCTGCAGAAGCTATAATGTCAGCTTACAGCTCAGATTTGTGCTAAGCATTTTCAATGTGCAATCACATTTCACTTTTGGCTACAGTATTGGGTGAGGATGTCTGAAATTCCGAGTGTCAAAACTATTTTAATATTCATTAAGACCACCTCCCCCTCTATCTGCCATCTTTTAGAAATGTCTACTAACAATTATCAGCAGAGTCTCATGCTTCCCTAGCCCCCATTTCCTGCTCAAAAAATTTGGCAAGTGTAGGTTTGAGCATGATTCAGATGAAATCATGCTCTAAGTCCCATTTCTGCGAGAACAACAGCGAGCTTCATCGAATGGCTGAAATCGGAAACTTGCTGTGAATGTCAAAGATTCTCTGACTGCTGCTGGAAGGGTTATCAAACAAAAGAGCTTTGAAGCTGCATGCATGCTGCATGCATGCTGTTCCTGAACAACCCTAAAAGTTGTTTTTAATTGCCATACAAATATATTAATGTGGTTTTTGGTAATTACGGTAAAAAGTTGGTCAACCTTCGAGCTGAAGGTTCCGTTCACTTAGGAATTGTAACCACCCACCCCCCTTCCCAAAGTTGGACCTTTTGCTTGTAAATGTTTGGTAGCATTAAATGGAAATCGATTTGGTATTTGTAATTTATTATAAAACAACAAAAATATAAAAAAGAAAAGAAGATGATTTTATGGAATCCCGACCACCACCAAAATAAATGTAAGTAATAAGAAGAATAAAAAGTAATTACTTTTTAAAATTCACTTCAATCAATGTATCCCTTTTTGTTTTGTTTGTTTTCATTCCAAAAATTTTATTTGATAGATAGTAGTAGTTTTAAATGTGATCAACAAAATCAAAAACATACATATCACAAAAAAAATTCCTGGCCCCAAAAAATATAAGTAATCAAAAAAATAACAAAAAAAAAGTTGAGTACTTTTTTAAATTCAATTTTTTTGATTTCTGCATATTTTTTTTTTGTTGTTGTTGCATGTTCCAAAATTTATTTGATATTACTTTACTTTGAAATGTGATAATAAACAAACCTGGTGGTGGTGGCCCTGGAAACATTATATTTATCTTTGTTTACAAACAAACACCACCCTCCGACAGTTTCAACATGCTATTGTAAAACAACCTATCTTTTTAAGTCAGGTTATGAATTACAGCTTTTTTAAACAGAGTTATTTGACTTCCACACATATGAGTGATCTCCCAAATATTGCACACTTTTCAAATCACACATCATTAACTCTTATTTGTATATATGTAATGACTAATAAAACTCATTAGTGTGAATCTATAATGTATTAAATGAGGGTTAAGCTTCAAAATATTCTTGATTACCTAATTAATTTATTTGGTCCTTGGAATATTAACCATACCACCATATATGAGCAACTACACAACTATTCATTATATATATGTAGTAATTACATTAATTAACTTTATATAATAACACCAATGTTTTATGTATTTATGTCAATTTAATGATTTATTGACTTCATTCATAAAGTGCATGATTGCAAATTAAACCATAATCAAATTTGTGACTGCCATTGTACAGACATTCTACACAGCTGTTTTTGTTTATTACCATATTTAATTATTTAATAATATTTATATATCATTTTTCGGTATATTCATATTTGTCATTTATTGCCCAAATTTCTGCTATGACTGTTTGATTAAGCTAAATTATTTCAAATTGAATGAAAGATTTTATTAGTATTATTAATTAAACTCATGTGGTTTAACATTGCCTTGAACAACATTATAGATCTGATTATTAATATATTCAGCAATAGTCTGCATCACTCTTTAAGTATTATATTTGGTAATAATCATTAACTAATTATTTGAATATTATTGATTTCCAAGTCTCTTTGTTCACCCTGTTCTCATTGCCAGATCTGGAGTGAATGAAAGCTTGCTATAATCCTCAAAAGTGTTGTCTATATAGTCAGAGACCCTGAAGCATGGGCAAATAGTTTAGCATTTAGTATTGTTCCAGTCTTGAGTATCTCACCCATGCTACATTGTTGTAGTTTGCTTGGATTCTAGGTCATGTTGAATGAACACACAATTTTTACCAGTACATTTTTTCTCCCAGGCTTGGCACCCAATGTGGGGCTCTGACTAATATAACCACAAACCTGAAATGAATATATGCTGATACATAATTTCATTGTATATACATATATAATTTGATATGTAATTTAATATACACACACTTTTTCATAGATATAAAAGTGATTTAATTGTTTTTTTTTGTTATATTGATTATATAAAATCAAATACTATGTTTTATGGTTGTAAGTTTAATGACTTCAAAATGAAGTCCCTGTTTTATGACCATAAATTAATTTTATAATTGTGACAATGTTAATCACTTTACTATAAATCATAAGTTAACAGTTTTTTTTTGTTGTTGTATAATATTAGTGAAATACCCTGTTTTCTATCCATAAAATAATTTTTTTTGATAGATTAATTAATTAAACATGGAAACCTGGTTTTACAACCATTCCTTCTTGTTTTATAATGACTGAAAGTGGAAATTCTGTTTTAAAATCAAAACCTATCTGCCACAACCATAAGTGTAAAACTCAGTTTGTTTTAGTGTAGTACCATGTTTTGCAACCATAAATGTAAAACGTTGTCTAAAATTTTGGCTTTAGGAATTATTTTACAGCCATAAATAACATTCATTATATTTTGTTGTAACACCATGTTTTGCAAACATAAATTTAAAAATTTTTGGTTGAAACTTTAAATTGAGAAATATTTAACAGCCATTAATTATTATTTTGTTTCCATAGTAACACCGTGTTTTACAACTGTAAATTTAAAATTTTGTTTGAAATTATTTAAATTGAGAAATAGTCAACAGCCATTAATTATTTTGTTTTGTTCTAAGACCTTGTTTTGCAACCATGAGTTTAAAGTTTGTCTTGAATTTAATCAAAATTATAAACCCATGTGCTACAACCATAAGTGTAATAATAGGTTTACAGCCATATAAAATTTTGGCTCTCCTATTTTATGAGTAAAAAGTGAGGATTTTGTTTTGATTTAGAACTCATGTGTTACTGGCATATGAATAAAGTATTTTTTACCTGGTTTCACAACCATAATTTTTTTCCCTATTTTATGACTGTGAGACTGGAGATTTTTTAACAAAAAAAAAAGAGAAAATTAAAACCTATGTGCTATAGCCATGAGTTATCAGCCTGGAAATTATAATGTATAAACCTTATTTTTTATTTTATTTGGTGTACATATTTTAATGTTTATGAATATTCTGTACATTGAGCTAGCTGTATAGATGATGCACCATTAATCTTGGTAATATGGCACCCTGATGGCTGAACTAAATCAACAGTCACCTCTATAAATTTTGTTATCAAGTTTTAAAAAAGTAATGATACTTCTTGGCAACTGATCTTTTTGTTCTTGGCAATGATGTCAATGTGGATGATTCAGGAATGAAGCACTAACAGCACCATGCTGCATTATAAATAAAACAATTTTGTTTGTATGGGGTGTCTTCTATAATTCTTTAGTATAAGGCTTGGGATAGGTAGAAATTGTAATTATAGATCAGGTCAGATAAGAAACAGTGAGAGAGTGAGCTAAAAGATAAGCAGAGGAGGAAGTGAAAATTCTAGTTATTGTGATTACTATTAGATTTAAGAAGAAATATGAAAAAGCTTTTTAATTATATCAGGGTATACATCCTAGTTGTTAATATTATATAAATTCAAAGAGAAGTAAAAATACAAGTATCATTGAACCATATAGATTTAGAGAGAAGGTAGGAAATATGGTCAGAACCCACTATGAATAAGAGCAGAAAAGATGAGACTGGGGATGAAAGAGATGATGCCAGCATCCCTGTGGAAAATAAAACTATCAGGGAACAAACCTCAGAAGTCATGATGAAGGATCCACATTCACTTCGTGATGCCAAACAGAACCAAGCACCACCACCACAAAATGAAAATCTAATTGCCATGCTCCAAAGTATGATGGCCCAAAACCAAAGGAATGTGGAGAGATTGGAAGTTAGACTGCTGGAGTCAAACCAAAGGAATGTGGAGAGTTAATTCAACAGAATGCAGGAAATTTAAAACAAATGAAAGTTAGACTGCAGGCACAAAATCAAAAAAAAATCCAAAGAGTACAGAAAGGTGACTCAAATGATTAAAATGATGTGGGAAGAAAAGTGGGGACCAGCTACAAAAATTATTGAGAATGAAAGACGGCTTTCACCAATAATAATAGAAGGAAAAAAGGAAGGCCAGGATGGTAAGCCAAGAGATGAAAACTTATCCTGTAAAAGAGAAAGATTCCAAAGCCTTGATGTTACAAAAGATTTAGACATAGACTGTCATTATCATAAAAAAATAAATAAAGTTATCAGATCCAGAAGATGGTCTCCAAAAAAAACGAGATTGCTAAAACTACAGATTCTTGTGTACCAGACAATGAGTATGCTAAAAAATGTGATTGCAGAGAAGTGTGTTAAAAAGTGGAGGAACCAGAAGATATAGCTGAAGTAGAGCCAGTTGTCAAAACTTTAGAACTCCCAATCAATGATATTCCAAAGAAACTACAAATTGAATATCATATTACAGAAAAGGAGAAAATTGAAGAACATGTTAAAGAACCCAGTGTAAATAAAAATTAAGCAAAATTTAGTCATAAAAAGGATGAGGTAGTGATTAAGAAAGGAATTAGTGAAGTAATTCCATTGCTTGAGGAAGAAATGATATCCATCATCAACAAAATCATTGAGCTAAAAAAGCAAAAAAGATGAAAAATGTAGAGTGGAAAAAATGAAAGTTGATTTAGAAATGATTGAAAAAAGAGAGAAACTGCTTTCATAAATAATCACAGAAGTGAAATATATTACAACCAAGAAGCAAGATAAAGTAAAGGATAGACCATGAAGTAAAGGAGGATGAAAGGACATAGAAGGGATAAAATTGGAAAGGTGGTAGAAGTCATCTTAATTTACCATGGAGTGACAAAAGAAATATGTAATGCAAGCCATCTGAAGCCATATTACAACTTGCCCCCTGATCCTATGAAAATGTAGATTATTCTCAGACATGGCCCCTTTGAAAAGTCTTTAAGACACTCAATTGGATATGATTAAATGTATTGTAATAATAGTTGTTTGAACTGTTTTATAGATAAACCCTATCATTTTGTAATTAATTGGATAGGATCAGGAGAGATAGAGTTAACTTGTCAGTGTTAAGGGTTTAGGCATGTTAATAATTAATGTTGCTATACTGTATATAATATGGAAGTTGCCTGTCAGTAACCCTTGGTCATTCTCTATGCTACTGGAAAAACCAACTAAGTAAAATTTTTTTTTTATTCCCCAAGTTGAGACATATGAAGCTGGAAATCTGTTCTGCAGATTTGCACTTCACCTAATGTCAATTATATAAGCACAAGAACTGTTTTGAACCCGAATTATATATAAATTTAATAGGCAATAATATATAGAGAGATGTATGGATACATGAACATTTAGTTTGTCTGCCCATCCTTTCAATAACTTTCTAACCAATGTATATTACATATACTTTGAAAATTTTATATTTTGCAAATAATAATTTGTATAAAGATAAAATTATCATTGAAAAGATGAACATTGATATTTTGGAAATTTAATGCTAGTAATTTGTAAAAAAGTAAAATTATCATTTAAGAGACAAATACTAGTATCTTGGAAATTTATTACTAATAGTTTATCTAAAAGTAAACTGCTATTTAAGAGTGAAGCAATGCAAACAGTCAGTCTTAAAATTTTGTGGACCATTGTGTCATTCTAAAAGATGCATGGAAATATAGGTGTCAGAAGTTCTTTAATTATTTTGTTTAACCATTGTTCTGGTCTTTTTTTATTCCCATACATGGAAATGGAGGTCAACTTCAAACCTCAACCAAGTGTCTGAGTTTGAGGCAGTGATCGGCATTCTTTAAATATTTGCTTATGTATAAATAGCTAAAGTTTATATTTTTTGGCTTTTTGCTTTTGTTCTTTTTGCTCTATTTGGATATCATATATTTCACACAAGTTGGCATTGTGTAATAAATCATGGAAAGATAAAGGAGATTGTCTGCTTCCTCCTACCTCTGGGAAGCTTATCAAGGTGACTATGCTGTGGTCTGGAACACCTAGCCTAAATGTGTGGACTATTCAGTGATATGTTTGTCTGAAAGTGAATTTTGAATTTCTACCAATGTCTGTTTCAAACATAAGCCAGCTTATGATCATGATGCACCAGTTACCTACATTATCATGTCCCCAACTCCAAGGTAACATCTACATTCCCATCACCTAAAGAATTCTTAATTGATAAATTATTCTGGTTCTAAACAATATTGTGTGTTTTTCTTTCTTTTACTTATTTTAAAAGATATTATATAAATATTAATATGGTCTGTGAAACTTATTCTAGTGCTATATAAATTCTATGTTTTGGTGTATCAATTTATAATTAATTTGATATTCTTTTATTTTATTATTTATTCATTTTGATATGCCAAGAACGTATACAATCTAGCAGTGAATTTAAACCCACTGCCAATAATTTTCTTCTATTAAATTATGGAGATGTAAATTTTCTTTAAAGTTTATTGTTATAAACTCACTCAGTTTTATGCTAATTATTTTATGATAATTGTATTCTTTAAATGATTGAAATGTTTTAATGTCTATATTTAATCATTATCGCTAACTGAAAATTAACCCTCATCTGATCATTAAAGTTGTTTATCATTTTACCCAATTAAATCTCATCAGAAGTGAATTTAATGATTTTTATTTTGTAAGTAATATAAGTTATCTGTGCAATGATCACTTGTAGAAATGTAAGGATATATTTCCGAGGTGAGGGAAGAGCAATTTATTCCCTTTTAGTTTTAAACTCTGACCTCGACACAGGGGACCATCCATATAGTAATCAGATAATTATTAATTTACCATGGCCATTAGTGATATGAACTATTTATCTGTTTTAAGTGTTATAGGTATATCATTGCAATCGTTATTTATGATTTTCTTGCTTTGTCATGTATTTTGGGATTGTCGATCATTATTTATGATTTTCCTGCTTTTTTATGTATTTTGGGATCTTTGGAATGACCAATACCACTCTTTGTTATCCCTCTCAAAGTAGATGCATTTCCTACTTTGATTTTTCTCCAGGCATCTCCAATGTATAAATGTATTAGAAACATACAGATGAACCATCTCAACATGCGACATATGCCACTTTTCTTCAGAGATATGACCTTGGACATTGTGCAGGCATACTCTTTTCATACAGGTATGACAAAGCCACTCAAGTGTGTTTTAAGTAACCGCCTCTCTGTATGCGATTATGAGCGATAATGTAATACCACCTTTATTGTTATTATTGAGTTGTCTATCTACCTGCAATACTCTCTATCAGTGGTAATTGCATGTTATTCACCATCCATTCAATTTAACTTTCTAAATCAGATTAGGAATTATAGCTTCTTTTAAACTGAATTATTTTACTTCCAACTCATCTGAGTGATCTCTCAAATATTGCACACTTTTCAAATCACATATCATAAACTCTTATTCATATATATGTAATGACTAATAAAACTCATTAGTGTGAATCTATAATGTATTAAATGAGGGTTAAGCTACAAGGCATTCTTGATTAGCTAATTAATTCATTTGGTCCTGAGTATATTAACCATACCACCATATATAAGAAACCACACAAACTACTCTTGTTTTATATATGTAGTAATTACATTAACTAACTTTGTGTAATAACCCCAAGATTTTATGTATTTATGTAAATTCAATGATTTATTGACTTCATTCATAAAGTGGTTGTTAAACCATAATCAAATTTGTACCTATGATTGTACAGACATTCTACATAGCTATTTTGTTTATTACCATATTTAATTATTTAATAAAATTTATATTATATCATTTTTCTGTATTCTTTCACTTATCATTCATTGTGCAAATGTCTAGTATGAATGTTTGATTAAGTTAAGTTATTTCAAATTGAATGAAATATTTTATTAGTATTATTAATTAAACTTTCTTTGTTTAACATTACCTTGAACAACATTATGAATCTGATTATTTACATATTAAGCAATAGTCTGCACCGCTCTTTAAGTATTATATTTGGTAATAATCATTAGATAATTATTTGAACATTATTGATTTCCAATCTCTTTTCTCATCTCATTGTGGGGTCTGGAGTGAATGAAAGCCTGCTAGTATCCTTAAAAGCCCTGTCCATAGGGTCAGAGACCCAGGAGCATGAGCAAATTGATTAGCATTTAGTATTGTTCCAGACCTGTGCATCTTGCACATGTAAGATTGCCATAGTTTGCTTGGATTCTAGGTCATGTTGAATGAGCACACGATTTTTACCGGTACAAAATGTAGGTTAGAAATCAATAATTTGTGGTTAATTCTGTAAAACTTGTTAACACGCCCAATATAATACATGTTAAATCTTAGTATTGAATAAGGCACCAACTGCAATGATTGCTTAGTCGATTACTTTCATTACTGAAACTTATTCTATTGTTCTGATCACTCCAACCCGTTGAAACATTTGCAGTTATATAATTATTTAACTTTTAAAATATTTAATTTTCAAATTTATTTGCATAGTTTCAATAAGTTAAAGTGTCTACTGTTACACACACACGTATGCACTCATTATCTATGTTTGTGAGTATAACGAAATCTGTATGTGATGTTAAATAGGGTAAAATAAAAGAGAAATCCAAGCAAACATATATGTAATCATATAGGTGTCACTTCAGTATAATCAATTTTATGTTATCTGTGTATTGATTCCAGAAAAATAAAAGAGAAGTAAAGTTTACCTATAGAAGTGCTATTTTCAAACATTTTAAAGTAACCTACTGCACTTGTATAAAAAATAATAACTGTATATATATATATATATATATATATATATATAACCCTATGAAATAAAGCATATTATTTTTACCATTAAATAAAAAATTGGACTTAAATAATATATAAAAAAGAAAACCTTTTTTTTACACAGAAAATATAACATTATTAAAAACCTTTTGCTATATCTATAAACGTTTGATTTTAAATGTTTGTACATACACACGCATATATTCATGTATATAAAACCCTCAAAGCTAGTAAAATAAGACATAGAAAAATATATACTGAATTAATGGTCACTTTGTGAAAGCAAATTAAACGATGTGAAAGCTACAAATTATGAGTATTATTAGGAATAAAAGTCCTATACCAAATTAGTAATGAAAATGTATTTAAAATATTATTAATAATGATAGAACCAAAAAGAACAAAATTATAATTCATTATATATAAATAAAATGGAACGAATTAATAAGTAGATCTAAAAAAATACTGTATGGAGTTAGTGTTTACAGACAACTATTTATATGTACTTAATCTTTAATTCTTAAATATACATATTAATCTATTCAAAATATATATTGTCCTCTTTTGCCAATAAAAGTTAGTTGAAGAGAAGAAGAAAAAAATTATCCTTTTCTTCTGAAGTCTTTGGGGTTTGTTTTTAGTATTAATATTGTTCACTAAAGTAACCTCTAATAAGATTACTTTAAATATTAATGCCATCTATTAGTTGCCTTTTTTTTCACATGAATAATTTTTATTACCTTTCAGAGCATATAACAAAGCATTGAATAAAAATCAAATTTATACATATTTAATTGTAATCCAACTTTTCTATGAGATAGATCTTCCAAGATTTTTAAATGAATTTTGAAGCATTATTTTTTGTCAAATAAATATCATCAATATCCATAAACCTAAAGTAACTTCAATTTTTACTTGTTTTTTTTTTTTTTCGCATCCCAAATTTGTCTATAACTTACTTCCTTTATTTACTTTGTAAAATCTATTTACCTTCAATAATAATTTTATTTTAATTATTATCAGCCTTATTACAGACATTGATCATGTCTTAAGTCAGACCTATTACAATAAACAAGTCAAAAATAGAGTTGTTAAAAGCTTGCACTGAAATCCATAAAAATTACAATTTAAAATAAAAATACATATGAAAATTTGAGATTTACAAATTAAAGTAATTTTATAAACGGTATAGTAAATTATTTTTGATTATTTTTTATTATTATTTAAGTATGGGATTAATGAAATGGTATTTCATTGGCATGTCTCGTGGAATAGGCAGGAAAAGCATTTGAGAGTTAGAAAGATTATCATTGTCAATATATAATCAAAATACACATAAATTCTTAAAAAAAATAGTAGTTTAAATGTAATTAAAATGAGATTGTATATATATTTGTGGGTTGCTATCATCACGCGAACCTTGCAAAGCATTTTTCGATTAAATATTTATTTTCAGGAGTGTCAATTTTTTTTTTCTCTCAAAATTATTTTATTGAAAATATTTACTTATTAAGTTTTAAAAATATTAAGAAATTGAATACAAATTTATGATAACTTTAAAAAGTAATATAGATGTCATTTACGACATTTGACGAAGTATTTTTTTGCACATATTATAACGTACAAACTATTAACACATAATGAACATTGTTATGATTTTTTAATATTTACTGTAGCATTTTTATTCAAGCTATTGGTTAATTCTTTTTCTTAATCTTTTGCAAAAATGACTAAAATTTGGAATCTAACAGTGACAGAAAAAGACGCAGCCAAGTATTTTCAAAATTGTGGAATAGTGCTTGCGCAAAAAGTACGTTCTGATGTGAATAATATGAAACTTTATAGGCGAACAGAGATAATGGCAGTATAATCTTAAAATGTGTTTAAAGTAAACATTTTTTTATCATGTTTTTTTTATTTTTTTTATTACAGTTATACTAAATTTTATTTAATTACAATCATTTGGAGTTTTGTGTAATTTATTGTCTTTTTATAATCGTCTTTAAAAATTCAACAAAATATTTAATACGATAATCATTTTAAAAAAAATACAGCCACACTTTTTTAATCATGGTGACTCTGAAAATGGATTATTATTGAAAAACATCTGGAAATCGTCAGGTGAAGAGAGTGAATAAATTATACATAAGTACCCATTTGTATCTGTATTTATGTATATGCATAACTATAATTGGTTCAAACTAATTTCAAAATAACTAGTTAAATCCCAAAGATAATAAAATATCTTGATAAAAAGAGAATTTTCTAAAACAATATAAGTAAGATTTGAAATAAATAAAAAGGTCAGTGAAAGTCTATATTGTAAAGGAAATATACCAATTTACTGTCTTTCCAAATTATTAATATAAGAGTTTATTAAAATAGAAAGAATCCTATTTTATTTTGAAGAGTAGAGCAAAAACTTTTAAATGCGAGTAATCTACAGAATAAAGAGATAATTTAATTATCCATCATGTGAATGCTATATATAAATATTATTTTCTGAAGACAACTGATTTAAAAATCCTTATGATGACTGCAGTAAAATATGAAAGTGAACATGATCATGATTTAATCTTAACAATGTGAAGTCTTGCCATTATTCAAAATGTGTGGGGACAACGTTATAAGATAAAGATATTTCGATTTATTTTGAATTCTAAAAATTCTAACAATGTTCTCTGTCTCTTTATATATATATATATGATGGGGAACCCAAAAATAACTGGAATCATTCTCTGATTTGTGCACCTGTTGTAGCATATACTTCAGTTGTTACATAATTTTTGATATATGCATTAATCTCCCAAATAAAAGCACTGTGTAAAATTGTGGGACCACATAAAGAGCATTCAACATATTTTTAATGTTTTTATAATGGCTGAAATGTTTGAACAATTAATGCTGTTTTTTTATATAAATGGTTTTTTCTCACAGATTTAGTTCCTAATAGTCAGGCATTTTATCTGCAAGTTTTGAAACATTTATGTGATGTCATAAAATATAAACATACCATTTTGTGCAAAGAAAATAGCAGTACAGGTATATCTTTTTCATATCTTGAATGTAAACTAGTTTTCGACAGTACATTGAATTTTGGAATAATTATTTTTTTAAATTTTAGATAAATATAAGCTGCAAATGAATTCACTAAATGGTAGTCCCATCAACCATCTGTGATTTTTTTATACTGTTTATTATTAATTGTTGTAATTAATTTTTTGATTAATCAAATTCATTGTTTTTATTATAAAATCCTTGTTCTGAACATTGTAGTTAGATTGCTGCAACATTTCGTCTATCATTTTTATCGACTCAGTATGAGGAACCGATCCATGTAATTCTTTTCCTTCTAAAGACGCAATTTTGTTGCTATTATGTACTTTAAGGTGTCTAATTTTCCTGACGTAAGACGATTTTATAGTATAGGTCTAAAACGCAGGTCTTCAATAAGCCAAAACGAAAGATTTTTGCTGCATTATAAAAATAACAGCAACCAAAGTCAATTATCAGCCTAAGAGAGAATTTCTCTTGATGCAGTTTAATATTGGGAATGATTCTAGGAATAATGACAGCCAATGAATAAATTTTGGAATATTCCGAGTTTGGAAATACTTTACCTCAGTATTTCCTTAGTATCGAAATAATATTTCTATTTTATATTTCAAGTTATAACCCTGTATTTTGATCAATTTGAAGCTACACATTTGCTGGCTAATTTTTTTCGTTGAACTCAATTTTTTTTAATATAACCAATCTATTGCACTTGTTCTCTTTCCAGCAAACGAAGTTTTTTTTATTAATATACTTTAGAATTCTGTTTATGTTACGCATCCAGTTGTTATTGTTTGATTTGGGGAGATATGTCAAAGAATTCTCCATTTTCTTTATGATTCTTTCTCAGAATCATTTTCATATTTTGACTCCACCTTTTTATTAACTAAATTTAAAATTATTTTAGACAATATTTGCATCACTTTGCATAATTTTATTTTCTAAAACGCAGTTTTAACAACAGCCGCTATGAGTAGGAAAGCAAGAAGTCTCTTGAAAGCGCTTAGTTAAAAGAAATCAATATTCGTATATTTAAAGTAAATTAATATATTGCGTCTATATATATTTACCAATTTCATTATCTGTGAATATATATATATAGTAGTTTACACGATATTACAAACAATTATATACAATATTTTAAACAATCCTTAAAATATATTTGTATAATTAATATATGATAATAAATACCATTTAGACACATGAGTACCTATATACTTGTACACAATATGATAAGCACCTCTCTTCATATTATGATTTGATTACGTTTCAAAATATAGTTGTTTTTTATTATTATGTTTAAATGGTTGTTATTTGACTTTCCTTGCTTATCCTGTCTCAAAAAAGTAAAAAAAAAATTGCTGTGTTACTCCCCTGTATGGGTGATCATAATTAACTGAAATGATTATATATCATTTCATAATCCCACAGTTATCATCATCATCATCAACCATTATCAATCCACTGCAGGATGAAGGTCTCTCCAAGTTTAATCCATCTTCTCCGATCTTTAGCTTCTTTTCTCCACAACACCCCTGCACATTTTCTTATTTCATCCATCCATCTCACATGTGGTCTCTTTCTGGGTCTTTTACAATCTCTTGGAATCCAGTTTAAAATTTCAATTGTCCATCTATTATCATCTCTTCTAGCAATATGTCCAGCCCAACTCCACTTCAATCTTTTAATTTTTTCAATAAGGTCAGTAACACCTGTTTGTTGTCTTACCGATACATTGCATTTTCGATCTCTTCTTGTTACTCCCAACATACATCTCTCCATACTCCTTTGAGTGGTCTGAAGTCTCTGTATTGCTCTTCTATTAAGTGTCCAAGTCTCAGATCCATAAGTAAGAACTGGTAAAACACATTTGTTAAAAACATCCTTTTCAAATACATAGGCATATTTCCTTTAAGTATCAAGTTATTTCTACCAAAAGCACTCCAACCAAGTTTAATTCTATGATTAATTTCCTCCATTATGTTTCCATCTGTATTAATAATCTGATCAAGGTATTTGTAACTGTTAACTTCTTCTAATTCTTTATAATCAATCTTTATTTTCATATTTTGAGCAAATCGACTAAACATTACTTTAGTCTTTTTAACATTTATCTTTAGTCCTACTTTTCTACTTCCATCTGCTAACTCCTGCAACATTTCCTGCAGCTCTGAAGCATTATTTGCAAAAACAACTACATCATCTGCGAAATCTAAATGACTTAAATACTCTCCATTTACTTTCACTCCTTTAGTTTCCCATTTTAATCCACAAAATACTTCTTGCAGCACTGCTGTAAAGAGTTTTGGAGATATGGAGTCACCTTGCCTTACACCTTTCTCAATGTTGATTTTTCCAGTATCATTATGTAATCTAATTGTTGCTGTTGCATTTTTATAAATATTCTTTAAAATATGACAATATCCTGGATCTATACCTTGATGATCCAATGCTTTAATCACTGAAGAAATGTGTATAGAATCGAAGGCCTTTTCATAATCTACAAATCCAAAACATAATGACAACTCATATTCATTTGTCCTTTCTATGACTTCTCTCAATACCTGGATATGATCTATTGTACTAAAACCACTTTTAAATCTAGCTTGTTCTCTTGGTTGGTGGAAATCCAAAGTTCTCTGTAGACGAATTGTAATTATCTTGGTAAAAATTTTATATAAAACTGATAAAAGGCTGATAGGTCTGTAATTTCTAATATATTCTTTATCACCTTTTTTAAATGTTAATATTATTACTGCATTCTTCCAATCTTCCGGTACATCTTTATCATTTAGACATTTGGTATATAACTTTGCTAAAATTATTTCTATTTCTTCACCTGCTTCTTTTAATATATCAATTATAATTCCATCATTTCCTGGAGCCTTTCCTTTCTTCATACACTTAATTGCATGTCTCACTTCTTCATTTAAAATTCTGGGTAATTTGGAAGATGTAATAGATATAGGAGGTACTTGTTCTTTATTACTATATAATTCTTGATAAAAATCTTCTACCAATTTCATGATGTCATCTCTCTTTTTAGTAATAATTCCATCTTTTTTTCTTATTGCAGATATAAATTTCCTACCAATACCAAAATGTTGTTTAACATTTTTGAGACTTTTATTTTCTTCTACAGCTTTCCTTGCTATTATAGTAACAATAATTTAAATAATTTTTAGCTACTCTATACAAAATTAAATCTTAATAATATTTACATAATACCTGTTCATACTCTATGAGATTATTTCCATGATTCTCATATCATTTTTTTATGTTGCTGGTAGCAACATTCCAACAATATCCTCGTTAATTTTATTTGTAATTAGAGCTTATAGATTTTGCTTTATTTGTGTTTTATACACAAATTACCCACCTATTTATACAGATAACACAAACTGTTTTTACCATGTCTGATTATCCTTTTAATTCTTGCCATGGGATATTGCCTCAATATTTTTTTTACAAATTCCATGCACCCATGCATTTTTTAATATGCTAAACATTTGAAATTTATTAGTGCTTTTGTTGCAACTTTTTATTCATATCTTCTTCATATCTCAATAGTCTTTATAATACTGTATTTTTTACTATGACTATTAAAGTATTTAAACATTTGTTTGGAAATTTCTTTAAATTTTAAAAACTTTTTTTGTTTGTAAAACTCCCTCTTAATTTTATTTTTTCCCTAAGTTCTGTTACCATTAATATCTATATCAATTTGGTAACAGAATTATTTTTCTAATTTTGCTGCTTCATTTCTTTTGCACTATCTGCATGATTATCTATAGCTTCTTCATTATCATTTGTATCTATGATAACTCCCTTTAACCCCCCCCCCCGCCCTTCATCACTAAATTCTAAGTAACATTTGGGATTTTTCTCATTAATTTTTTTTAAAATTTACATCTGTATTCAAGTAATCTTCTATAATTAATACACCTTTGTTATTTTTATTTATGATCTCAATATCCTCATTATCATTATCCCTGGGTTCTAACTTTACTCTATTTTTTCTAGTATTATCAATGTCACTATCTAATTTATTTTCATCTTACACATTTATTTTATGTTTTTATCATATTCTACATTAAAATTTTTCTCTAGCATAATTCGAAAAGATTCATAAACAACATTAAAAAATATACTTTGACAATTTGCAATATTATTCGTTTTATCCACATCACCATTCTCTTTTACACCAAGTTTCAGTGTTACACTAAACAGAGCTTCATTTAGTATAGCTTCTTTTAATATTTAGTCAATAAGTTATTTTATCCTCACGACTTACTTTACATTTGCTTTTATCTATAAAACCAAACATTACAACAACTTCAATCTCCTTTACTAGGATTTCTTTTCACAATTCTGTTTGTATTTTCCCTAAACTATATTATAAATTATTTTTAACATCTATAATGCATTTTATTCCTTACATTTTACTTTCCAATTTATTTTCCATTCTCTTTTGACTTTTTTCTCATCTATCTTTCATTTTGTAAATAGTTGATACATCATCTCCACAATAATTATTTAATCTTTTTGTTTTACCATCCTTCTAGATTTTGCTCCATTTGTTATCATGCTTAATTTCTTAAACATAACTTCTTCACTTTCTTCTTGTTCTCCAAATTTATGTTGTCTTGTTCCATGTCAAATTCAAATTTTTCACTTATTGCTTTTTCAGAGTATTGTTTTTAATAATGTGCTTTAATAATGAATCATGCATTTCCGCTCTCATTTATTTTATATCATATATCTATCTTCCTCTACTATACTTTTAGTTGCAACTAAATACTAACTATATACGTAAGACAGTAAAAATATTCCAATGAAATAATTGTAGCTGAAAATTAAATAGAAAATTTTCAAATCACTCCTGCCCCAACTATTATGCGATATTTTAGCAACAGTCTCTATAAATAAATGTCAACTTCAAACAGCCAACACTAAAGGAAAAATCTCTTAAATCAAACGTTCTTATATACTGAAATTCAGATTTATTTAAACAATGAACATAAAATTATATTAGCAACAACCTTAAGTTGCTAGTAAACAAACATCTTTAACTTACATGTACAAAAAAGACTTAATCTCTTTTCATAATACCAATATACAAAATAATATTCAAATGCACATTTCTAGCTGAAAATTAAATTAAAAAATATTCAAATGACTTCCCTAAAGATATAATATTTTTAGCAACGCCCTACGTAAACAAATATACCTGAACATCAAACCGCCAATTCAAAAGGATAAGCTCTAGAATCGCATGTTATATATTGAAATCCAGGCCTATTATCTATTCAACATATTTTCATTTCCCCCAACATTATAAATTATTTTTTATATTTGTAAATGTTTAAAAGCTGTTTCCAGTAAATACTATTAATATTGTTACTAAATGATAAAACTATACATTAAATAATTATATCTACCTTTACATCATCGCAAGTACGTGATTTATCTTCTTTACCTGCACACCACATACCACCATTTTCAGCCCTAGCATATATATATAATATATATATATATATATATATATATATATATATATATATATATATATATATATATATATATACTGTATAGAGAAAGAGAGAGGGATAGATAAATAAAATAGATATATGCATACAAATATTGTAAATAGTTATGAAATGTGTGTAAAAAGAAAATATAAAAAAATATAAACTTTTTTTCTATTATAACTAAATTATTTTTTATACTTACGGTGGATTATCACAAGTGCGAAATGCTGATTTTATGCCTTTACTTTCTGTAATACATGAAGCTTTACAATGAGATAATGGAGTCCATTCACTCCACTGACCATCTTGCCTAATTATACCTTCTGAACCCCAAGGAACACATTGAGCTGCACGACACCACTATTTATATATATATATATATATATATAAGTTAATTATTTATACACCACTATTTATATATATATATATATATATATAAGTTAATTATTTTTAATGTAGTTTAAGTAAACCAGTCAATAATCAAATCACTGATAACAATCGCTACATTTTTCTTCATCGTCTGTGATAGCATTGATAATATATCAGTTTAATGGACAAAGCCTTTCCAAGTAAATAACAAACTCGAAACCAATTACATTTTACAGTGTAAAATAATCACAACCAAAGAGGAATGGTCTTTATAAATATTAAGCATTAACCACTATTAAATTATTAGCTTCCAACTAAGTAAAGACATTATTAATTAATAATAGCTGTAAGTCAAAAGTGTATGTCTAATTGGTATTGTGGTTGTAATTTGTATGGCAAGGGTTTATACCTTACTTTAATGTTATCAGTGGATCACAGCTTTATGAAGGATATTTCAGACAATGAAAGAGTTTTTGATATCAAAGTTGATATGGGCTTGCATTGATAAATTGACTGACTGATTTATTTGAACTAGTTTTAAAAAAATAATTAACTTAATTTTAAATGTTTAAATGGTATGCACTTTCTACACACACACACACACACACACACACACAAACACACACACACACACATATATATATATATATAATTAGGAGCATGCTAATGAACTGTAAACAAGCTTTTTTTTATTTTATGATAAATGCTACTACAAGAGAAGGCGTTCAAATCATTTTTATCGTGGACAGTCCCCATATATTAAACATAGCTCAATATATAGAGAGAGCGGGAGGGAAATAGATTAATAGATATTAAAATTAACAACATTTATCTTGAAATATCTTGATAATAAATTTTGTTAAAATAAATTTTGTTAAAATGTTTATACAAATATCAGTTTATTGTATCAAAAACTTAGTTTCTTTTATCAAAAAAATGACTTTTTAATATATATATATATTGTAACCTTCCAGGTTGGCACCAGGAAGAAATATGGGGAAGGTCACATTTGTACTAACAAGGGTTAAAGATAATTAGCTGAGAAAAATGAATTGTGATATAATTTAATATTTAAAATTGAGTTTTTAGGAAAAATAAACTTAAATTGTGATGTAATTTGCTAGTTAAAATTAGGATTTTAACAAAATTAAAATTTTAAATGGGTATATTGATTGGTGGAGTTTTGGACTATATGTTTAGTGGTAGATGTTTGGGTATTGTATAGGATTTACATGTCATAATAGGCAGATGCATAAATGTATTATTAATTAGAATTTTCTTTTCTATATTTTATTTATAAGTTACTGATTATATATTGTCTTAGAATCTTATGTTTTAAAAATGATAAAGATTATTTGTAATAGTAAATAACATTTCTAAAATTAATAATTAATATTTAATATTTTTTATTACTACGTTTATTATATTCAAATATTGTATTGTTAAAATTTTTATAAATAATATTTCTGTCAAGCTTCCAAAGTTGATTTTCATAGAAACACAGAGGGCATGATGGAAGAGAGATGAAGAGTTTAAAAACTTGAAGAAAGTAAAAAATTTCCAAGGGAGAAAATGTAAAAAAAAAAAACTTAAAAGAATCAAAAAACTCTCTAAAAGTATTACAACAAATATAAAACAACATCACAAGGATTCTAATGATATATTTATGGAAAATTTCTATTATACTACTGGAGTAATAAAACCATGAAGAGAAAGACCCAGAGGGAAATCAGCTCCAAATTTCTGTCAAATGATGGTTCAAGTTCACTACCTTTAAAAATATCTGGATGTCACATAAGATGAGTAATTATAATTTATTTTAAAGTATTGCCAAAAGTAAATAATATTAAAATGACAAAATTATTTAAAGTAAAGCTGGATAAATTTTTCTTGTTAAACACTAGAATCAAATGATTAATATTCAATTCTAATCATTTCCTATCAATCTTCTGCAAATTAAAATTTAAAATAAAAAAGTTTATTGACTTAATTTTATATCAAGAAGATAATTTTCTACTGTATAATTTTGCTATTAGCGTATATATAGTGAAATAATTTCAATGCATGCAAATGTCATTTTTTAATGCCTGTCACGGAATTCTAGGATCAAAAAAAAAACTCTTATCATTCTTAACAAGTTATGCTTAACAATCGAATAGACATTTTTTTATGTTATAATTTACTGTTATCTTTGAAATTAATATGTATGTTTCTTTCAACTTTCAAATTTTAAAAAAAAAAATTAATATGTAATAATGGAATATTGACAAATAATTTTTTTTCTGATTACAATAGATGTATAAACAATTTTTTTTTGTTTTGTGTTCTTTTAAAAAAAAAACAACAACAAAACAATGTAATTTCTTATATATTATAATATGATAATATATTTTATATGATCTAAAAATTATACTATAGGTGATTATATATATTCAAGTGTGTGCATGATGCTGTAAATTATTATTATTATTATTATTTTTTAATTGTATTTATTATGCTTAATTTCACTAATGAACTTTATTTAAAAAAATTAAGAATTAAAACCGTGTCTGTTATAAGTTAAAGGTAGAAATGGTCAGAGACAAGTAGATTATTTAGACTGGGTTTGGAGATATTAATTAACCCTCACGTATATAAGTATAAGGATAAGTGTTTGGTTAGTGTTTTTTCCATGCTTGTCTTTAGTTTTGTATAGTTAGTGTTAGATTGTATACATTGATTATAACAGATATGTGTTGTATAAATTTTTATCATATGTATAAAAGATGATTAATTTATGGCATCATCCAAGTTTTATAAATAATTTAATAAAATATATTTCAGGAATACATTATATTTACAATATAATCAAACACACATATTCGAAGATATATGATTAACATATTAAATAGAAGTCAATTTTGATTTTACCATAGAAGAGATGTAATTGGTTATCAAGGTGTACAAATATTTTTTTTAGTTATTGTTTATTTTTGATTTTATTTTAATAAAGGTTATATTGAATAAATAGCCCATATGAATTGCTTGATTATATATACGTTTGATTCTCCATTTCCACACACCCACATCTGGTTAACATAACATAGTTATAGAAGATATAAGTTTGTCAATATAAGTCAAGTTTTATATAATGTGTCTGGTGGTAATAAATCTCAGTATTACAATGCTATTAATATATTTTACTTTGCTTAGAATAGATGGTGATTTGGATAAAAAGATACCCAATCCTCATCATTGTCTATACTGTAATAAATGTAATAATTGTCAATTTTGCAACAGTTTTAGTATTGAATAGATGCTCTGAACAAATTTAAATTAACCTTATAGTATTATTGTTTATAGACGTATTTATCATCCTTGTTGGCCTCATATATAAAGACCATATCCTATAATCTCAACTGAGCTAAGCCATAGAATAGTTACAATATAAAACCTTTTAAATAAGTTTAAATATAATTTATAATTATAAATTTTATTCTATTTTGCATAGAATTGGCGCCTGGGCAATTATAAATATAATAAAGTAAATAAGTGAAGAAGATGGAGATTATAGGGAGGGTTAATATATATATATATATATATATATATATATATATATATATATATATATATATATATATATATTAATTAATGGATTAGGTAGTTAATTACAAGTGGAAAAAAAATAAACAAACTTGGCAAATGCATACTATGAATACACACATACATTTTTAGAAAATCACCAGTATAAGAAGATTAAATAATTTCATATTATGTATTAATTCTAATGAGTGAACGATGTGGTTTATGTTTACATAGTAATCTATAAAATCTATTATTTATAGGTCTGTACGTAGGAACCCATGCTCTCACATGCTCTTACGTAAATGCAATATAAACAATTAAGTCCTTTTATTCAAAATCTAAGTAATTTCAAAAATAATAGTGTCTATTTACATTCAGTCCTTGAGAATGAAAGTCTTTAAATTTGCAAATAAAAAAATTTCCTTTCCTTTCTTTAATATTTTTTTTTGTAAATCAATATATTTAGATACCAGTCTATTTTTATTTTTATCGAGAATTCCAAATATATTCTTAGTTATCATAACTTGAAAACTATTTGCTGAGTTATTTACAACCCATTCAGTTATTTATTGCACTTTTTAAAACTTTTCAATTTTTCAATTGAGATTTTATTATTTAAACCTGTTAATGTTATTTGGGAGTTCTTTTCGTAAAGCCATTGTGTGTACATATATAGCAATTTTTATATCACACATAGAATTTTTTTTTCTGAACCACAATTATTAATTAATGTTGCTTTCACTAAACTTTCTTTAATTGTGTTGTGACTGTGATAAACAATTCAAAGAAAATTATAAAAAAAGTTATTAAATAATCTATATAAATGTGTTAAATAATTCCTTATCATGTGATTAATATTTGATAAGCTTATATTGAAAGTAAGAACTGGATATGAAACTTCAGTAAATTGCTTTTTTCTTCTTATATTTAAACTGTTTGCTTTTTCCAAAATATAAAGATCCCATGATTGCCCTTATTCAATTGTTAATCTAGAAAACAATTTGTTAGTCTAGGATGGCTATTTTTCATCCGAATTAAAAATGGTAAAGCAAAAGAAAACCAAAGACATAAACAAGATTAGGAAGGAGATATCATTCTTATCTAAATAAGCTCATATTTAAAGAAGTAATTGTGAAAAGTTTGTGGCTATTCTAACAATATACATTTAAATATAAACGGACAAATTGTTATTAAAAACTGTAATAAAAATGTCAAGAATACTTACTTTGAAGGTCTGTGTATCAAATTAAAGAACTTAAACCTGTCAGTGGAATATTACAAATTATTTCTGAAACACTGAATAATAATTAGAACAAAAGTTAAGACTTTCCTTATTTGAGTTACTTTTATAATGAATTATTAATCTTTCGCTTTCTAATGGATTGTCTTCATATTTTGAACACATTCCGTTGCTATGGTAAATGAATATAACAATGCAATACTTCAGGATGTTGGCAAACTTTATTTCATATCTCATTCACGTTGCACTGATACATTTTGAATTCTGAAATATACTGCATGATATTTTTAAGCAAACACTTTTATTCAATTTGAAAGAAAAAATTGAAGAGATAAAAACTAAAAGTTTGATTTCTCTATAAGTGTTTTTTTTAAAACTGTTGCCTAATTAAAAAAAACCCATAACAAAATTTTAAACTATGTCTACTAAACAGACATAAATTATATTTACATAGCTTCCCTGTTTATGGAATAAATGAATTTGAAAAAGGATTTTTAAAAATGAGTTGTCGCAATATAATAATGCACATATTTAAGAATTTTCCAGGCAAACAGAATTGGAGGGCAGCATTCTCAAATCATTTTGGTCAATTTTAAATAATGTACAATAGATGGTGATATATATTTTAAAGGTACATTATTTGATTTGATGTCAACTGTGCTAGAAAGTGTTTACAGGGAATTAAAATATCACATGACTATCATTTCCTTTCTTGCTCAAACCATCAAAATAGTAGCAATTATCTTCAAACAATATTGCCATCTACTGCAAGCTATAGTAATCAACAGGTGCCAGAAGTTTGTGTATTTAAGTCCCTATTTAGTACCTACTCATTCAATATCCCAGATTATGGTGGCCATTAGTGAGGAGTTATGGTTCTGAGAGCAATTTGCCTAGACTTTTCGGTCTAGTGTATCTCTCCAGCAACGACTTTTATTTATTTAGTCAACTATAAAACAATGAGTTCAAACTGAAAACACAATAATAATTTCAATCTCGATTAAAACATTATTATATTTTCAGTTTGGGCTCTTTACAGTTGATTAAATAGTTAAAACAATGTCTAGAGGGATATATTAGATTGAAATATATAAATGCTTTGCTGTCAGATTCAAGGCTGCTCATTGATGACAGCTATAAGCTAGACATTAGTATGGGGATATTGGAAGAGTATGCATTTGATAGATATTTAAATGCATACGTTTTCTTGCATTTATTGATTATTATGGCTTGTATTAGGTAACATTATTGTATGGAGAGAATTGCCATTATTTTAATTAAAATATATATAAAAAAAGGAAATGAAAAAAGAAATTTTAATTTCTCTTGATTGTTTATTTGAAATGTTCTTTTTCAAACTGTTATTTTCATAAAGCTAAACTCATAGAACTAGATTTTAGCACATACGAATTTAATTCCAGATACTGGGAATATAATAACATTAATTACATTTTCGGTTTTAAATGTGAATGTGAATAGCTCTGCTATTATTTACGATCAATGATTGTAAAAATTAGAAGTACCCTCGAAGTTGAAAAATAGAAGTGAAATATCGAATACCAAAAAGTACTACATATAAAAAATATTTTTGTTAAAAAAAAAGTGTTTTTATTTAAGTTATACATTTTATGTGTTTGTTTCTTTATTTAACTGAAATATTATTAATCCATTTTAGTAGTTTCAATAGGCTTTATTGGTTTATAAATGTACAAAAAAAAGGAAGAAAAAAAAGGAAAAAAAAAGGAAAATAACAATTTTGATCAGGGCTTACCATTCTCCTGATCGTTACAACAGTTTATAACAATTTACATATATTAATGGGTACACTTTTCATCTCTTTTCCTTCCACCTTCCCTCCCCTTTTTTTAATAGTTCTGGTTATCTACTTCTTTGGTGATGGTGAGTCTTTTTATAAATTAGAGCGAAGTAGCATTATTGACCAGGTGTCTGAAAAAATGTTAGGCGATGAAATTTTTTCATCCCTAGTGCGTATGATATCAATTTTGTTTCTAAATGTGTTAGATTGTTTCATGTCCGGTTCATACATAAGTGTACATCTGGTACACCATAGTGAGTATAACACAAATGTGCTAGCGCGGATGAGTCCATAAATACCCTTTTCAAAGGAATTGAGAAGTGTTTGTATTCCGTAATCCTTGTTTTTAAAAATTTTTGGAATGTCCCAACGGATATTATTGTATCTGGGGCATGTGAATAATAAGTGTGATAGGGTTTCTGGTTCTCTTTGACAAAGCTTGCAAATATCTTCAATATTGGTACAGTTCCTTTTATATCTACAGAAGTAAAGAGTTGGAAGTGCATCAAGATTTAGTTTTATGAGGAAATCATAGAATTTTGGCTCCAATGACCAATATTTGAAGTTTTTGGTCAACTGTTTATTTGTTAAGTTTAGATAAGTTTTCCCGTTATCATTGGAAGGGGGGGTTGCAGACTGGGTAAACCTCCCAGTATTTCATTTTGTCCATAGGGGGGGGGGGGTAAATGTAAGATTGGGGATGCTTAATAGTGGAGAAATTAGCTTATTCCAGAAGTTATTTGTAGGTGGTGGTTTGTCTGTGGGTGTGATTTTGAGTGCAATTTCTAGATAGGGGAAAATTTTGGTGCATGATGATATTAGATTAAATGTTTTTTGAATTTGAAAAATGTTGATTGAATGTAGGCCTAGTCCATTTCGAGATAGAGGGTTCAGGATTTTTCTTAAGGATATTGGCACTATTTTTTTTTTCCCACAATAATTTTCTACACATTGAGTAAATTTTTGCTATAAACACTTTTGTGTTTATTATTATGGGTGTATAATATGTAACTCTTGTTATTATTAAGAGATTGAAGAGAGCGACTTTGGCATAGAGCGACATGTATGATTTGGATAGAGAATTAGTTATATTCTCAGATTTATTCATTACTTTCCTCTGTATCTGTGAACGCACTTCAGAGTTGCTTAAATGGAATGGAAATCCCAGGAATGGACCTAGTTTTCCTTTAAAGTATTGGTCTTGTTGGTGTCCAGTGCATATGGACCAAGCGCTGGATTTATGTAGATTAAACTCTAGTTTATATTCTGCTGAGTAGTTATTAAGAATTTGAATTAGTGTTGGTATTTGTTTTTTGGTGGGCAGAAAGACAGTAATATCATTCATGTATGCAACACATGTGACATTAGTCTTCATTGCGGGTATGAATATTCCAGTCATCTCACTTTCAATTGCTTTAAGGAGAGGATTAATATAAAAAGTGAATAGAAGAGCACTTAATGGTGAACCTTGTGGGATGGAGTTAAATGGAGTGAAGGATGGTGCATATTTCCCACTAAGAGTTATATGAATTTCTCTACTTAAAAGAAGATTTGTAATCAAGTAGATTAGTGCTCTGGGAATTGATGTGTCTGCTAGCGTATTAATTAAGATATTAATTGGTACCATATCAAATGCTGATTTGATGTCCAGTTGAACTACAACAGGCCCATACCTTTTGTTATTTCTGACTGTGTCAATCACTGTCTTATATAGAAAAGCTGCTTGCCCAGTAGAAGATCCCTTCCTTGCAAACTGGTTTTTTGACAAATATGGCAGAATGTAGGGCTCAATTCTGTCTTTAATTATTGACTCCAGAATCTTGATACCATGTGGGCTCATTGATATAAGTCTGAGATTTTGTAAAGTGGTTATGTTTTCCTTTTTCTTAATAAATGGAACCACTGAAATGGGGTAGAGCTCATGAATGTGATAAATTCTCTGGGTTAGGAAGTTGGCTAAATCTGCTAGATATTTTACTGTGAAATGACCTAAGTGCTTGTATACAAAACAAGGTATTCCATGTATTCCTGGATGACATGAGTTTGATATGGAATACAACTTTTCTTCAAAATCTCTTGGAACAAAGGCTATATTATCTTCTGGTGGGCCAAGAAAGTTATCTGGGGGGGTTGAAAAATTCCCCTCTTTGCAGGTTGTGTTTGTAGAATGAGTAGAGTGGTTCTAGCATATTATCTCCTGCAATGGTTTGCCCTTCTACTTTGATAGCCAATGGAACCCGGTTTGATGGAGCTATTAATCCATTTTAACATACTTGTATCAAACTTTTTTTCAACTTCTGTTCATTTCATAGGTATTGATGATACTATAAATTATAACAATGAATTATTTTAGGATTGTTTGGACATTTATGTAGTCTAACAGGGTTGATAGCCTTAATTTCAAACTATATGGGTTCAACAGATTTTTAGTGATGCATAATATATGGCAGTATAATTTTTATAAATACTCTGTCATTAAATTTCATGATTGATTTTCTAACAATGTTTACAGGCAATGAAAATATAAAATAAAAAACACATGATAAAATTTTATTTTATTTTAACTTGCTTTTTTAAAAACACTATCATAAAAATATCTTAAATGATTATAATATTTACAACTTTCATATTATGATTGACATTTTTAAAATTTTAACACAAAAGTCTTTTGCAAATTTTTTGAGTACTATAAAATAATATATATATATATATATATATATATATAGTTTGTTTGACTGGATTTGAAGATATTTAAGTATCTGAAAAATTCATGCTTTCAAACTGATAGAAACGTGTTTCATAAATGCTGTTTGTAGAGTTGGTGTTTAGATCTAGTTTCTGGTCTTCCTACCTTTTACTGATGTGAGCCAACTAGCTCAAAATCATGGGTTAAAGATTGGAGACAATGAAGGAGATATTGAATTCTATCTCTCTCAATGTTTATGTAAACTAAACTTGTTAGTGAGCTATTAATAAAGCTCCATCTAGTGATCATAAAATACAAGCTATGAGCAAGTTACAAAATTTACAGCTTGTTTTGTTTATCATAAATGTACCCTTGAAGGTTTTTGCAATGATAGAGATTGCAGGGGCTTTTACTATATGGTGAAACTGAACTGAATTCAGACCCATATAGCTATCTAGTTTGTTTGACTGGATAGAAACGTGTTTCATAAATGCTGTTTGTAGAGTTGGTGTGTAGATCTAGTTTCTGATTTTCCTACCCTTTACTGATGTGATCCAACTTTGAAACCATGGTTTAAAGGTTGGAGCCAATGAAGGAGATATTGAATTCTATCTCTCTCAGTGTTTATGTAAACTAAGCTTGTTAGTGATCTATTGGTAAAGCTCCATCTAGTGATTATATATATATATATATAATATATATATATATATATATATATATATAATATATATATATATATATTATTAAAAACTACTTTTACTTAATTTGATCATAAATGCACTAAAAACAAAATTTTATTTTTAACTACAATTTTGATTACTATATATAATGAAATAAAAATGTGGAGTATCATAAATTAAATAATTCAATCACTAAGTTAATTAATTTTTGGATGTCCCACACTTTTATTTCATATTGAATATAACAACCAAAATTGTGATTGAAGAAAAAAATGTTTTTTTTTTGTTTGTTTGTTTTAATGCATTATGAATCAAATTATAGCACATTTTCTACATAATTTTTTCTGTTTTGAAATACAATGCTGGAGGGAACAGAGACATAGTGACAAATACTAAGCAATAAAATTAACATTTTCAAAACAAAAAATGATGTATACAAATAAAAAAATGATCCAAGCAGACATAGCAACGAATTTGGCAATCATCAAAAGTAGAATCATAGGAGAATGCTATTGGATAATAAAGTGGCAACATTGCAAAATCAAACTATCCATATAGTGAACCAGAAAAATGTGGACATTGAGTAAATATATCCTGAATGTTTGACTTAAAAAGGGGATCTGTGATTACAGTTATTTCTATGTGCCATGCTAAGACAGGGATAATCTGATTCCCATTATTGAGAAATAATATGTGCCCGTTGATCTACTTCAACATATTCCATCTTATGCTTTTATAAATGCAATAAAATTCCTTCATTCGACCATCAATTGCATTATATCACTATGGTCACCATATATCACATACAGCAGCCCATTGAATGTTGTTGGAATAAAATCAAATACATTTCAGAAGTGGTGAAAAATGTCATGCCAGAACAACAGCAATCCAGACCGTTAACTAGCACTTCTTCATGTTACTCATGCTAATTATTACTGGTAAAAAAATGATTTACATTTTTGTGTAATTAAAAAGGACAATTAATTACTTTGATTCAATTTCAAAAAGAATTTTGATTCATTTTATTTATATTTGTAGTACATTAAAATAAATTTACTGTTGTTTACTTAAATTATTAAAACACTTGCATTTTTTGTTTACAATGTTTAGTTTAGTTTTATTATTTTAAAGGTAAATTTAACGTTTTATATTGATAAATATAAACTCAAGTTATATATTCAGTTTAATTTGGGCCCAGTATTTTTTATTTTCAAAAAAAAATATCGATTAATATTTTTAAGTATGGATTCGATGGCTTTACATCGTATCTAAAAGCAGAAAATGTAATGTAGATTGTGTACTATATTATTAGCAATCTCTCTTTCTATCTTATTTTTAAAACAAATTCTATTCATAAACTGCACTATTAATGAAATACATTCGATTTTACAATTATAGTCACTACATGGACGGACTGAAACCATATTGGAAAAACTCATCGATGATTTTTTTTTTGAAAAGTTGTTTATTGTGATAGAACATAATACTGACTTACAAATTAATTCATAAATTAAATGTATAATTTCAAATCTCTTTAGTACACGTAATTGATTTAAACTTTTATTATTTGTCTTTAAATTTTTTAAGTATTTTATTTAGTATGAAAATCTCCATAGAGTAGTGCCACCAAGTGCAAGACTTAATAATCAATAGATGCAGGAAAGTTTGTGCATAAAATCCATATTTAATGTCTACTCATCCAGTCCCCAGACTAGTTTTTAGCTTGTGGCTTTCATCAGTGAGGAGCCTTGAATTTGAAAGCACCATACCTAGATCTTAGGATCTAACACAATCCTTTAATAGCCACCATTTACCTATTTGGTTAACTATAAAGCTAGGAGCCCAAGATAAAAACACCATAATGTTTTCAACTCAAGGTTATTCACTTGTATAGTTATATAAATCTGAACTCAGTTCAGCATCTATACATTTTGGTTTAAATAGAAACTCTAATTGCATTAGAGTTTCTATTTAAACTATTTTTATTAATTTAATATAAACTCTTAAAAAGTCAAAATTAATTTCTTTCCAAGTAACAGACTAAAATCTTTATCACATATATAAGTGGGGAATTTTACTCTAAAATTTTACTTTATTGACACAACAACTTTTGCACATATTTCTATTTTGTTACCATTCATGTCTGTAACAATTATATACATATTTTCAAGCGTTAATCTTTTATTATACTTTTTGCTGACTTTTATTCAATCTGTTAGATATCAATAAGAAGCTTACTCACTTTCATTGTTACTATTTTGCCACAAATATCCACACTCACAAATATGTTGTGGATTTTAATATGATTAAATTTCTTTGTGTTTACAATCTTATTAGCCACGCCTCTCTCCAAATTTGTAGCCAAACATTTTTTTTATTAACAACTCTGTGATCTTTAAAATGGCAGATGGATGTTGACTGTTTTTTTTTGCGCAATTTCTACACTTTTCGTTTTTATGTTTGCAATTATTTCATAAATGATGAAGTCTACCACAACATTAACACATTTAATCTTTTTTTTTCCTATACTGGGGTCTGGAGTATTTTTTCTAAGACATATCTTCTTTCATGTTGTGGCAATGCATATTCTAATGCATTATTCAGAATAGTTTATTGTGTAGCACATTTACCCATGACTTGCTTATAATTTAAGTTCAGGTCACACGACAACAGTTTCCTAAAATTCTTGTCCATAAAGAAATCGTTCTAATACCATGTTTTAATTTCAGAGCCAAACTTGTGGTCCATAGCTAAATTTCTTAATGCTAAGTCATTGTTACTGAATTTCTCATGAGGTAGTTGGCTTTCTATTTCACAACCTCGACTATAATAGCAATTTTGATATTTTTTGAGTAAAATAGTCATTTAATTTCTGGATAATTTCTTTATTATTTTCAATATAACTCTTCCAAGAAGTAACATTAATGTTATAACGGATGGAACGATGACCACTAGCCCCAAAAGTTGATGATGCCAGATATAATGGATGGAATAATTACAACTAATCCCAAACATTGCTAACACCAGTACAATGGGCAATACTCTTCATCAACAGTCATAAACTAACCAAGCCCAATGATAGTACACCAGATATAATGGATGGTCAACTAACTTGCAGACGGTACTACTATGCAGATGTAGCAATATGGTGTGGGATAAGCTAATATGCTCTAATTTATTATTCCTAATGAAACAATCTGCAGAGACCTACTAGGCTTAGAAGGGAAAAAAGTTGCATCCAACTATGTTCAGACTGTGGGTCATCTGATAGAGTGCTAATGAGAACCTGATGAAATGCTTAACCAATGATTGCATACCCTTTAATTGACTAACTTTATCCCTATTTAATAATATTAAATGCAATTTAGATTAGTTCATCAACTTTCTCCCTTTTAGATTCTGTTATGCCCTAATATTCAAACCCAGAGAATATTGCTTTTGACTCCTTTAGCAGGTATGAACAGATACACACAGCAACACCTGCACCTATATATAGGTTACAACTAGCATCTATTATATTTGTTTTATTTTCAAGCTTTTATATGATAAGAAAAATAGATGTGTATGCATGCCTAATTGTTTATAGACTGTGGAATCTCAGGACAATTCAATAAACCAGAGACCGGAATAATACAAACTCTCAAACATTTATTAACAATAATAAATATCAAGTATAACAACAATAGTAATGATAAACAAATATAAAAAATAATAATCATATATACATGTATCACATGTGAAACTCTACCATTTTACTAATTAATGACTATTATAATCCAACCCTTATACCCCATGGTAGAAATCCACCTATGTCACTCATTCTCTACAAATCATAATTATATAGAAAAATAAACTTTAGCTATTTAATATCATTGAGATGCTGGCTAGCTAAATTATATATTTTCAGATGTTAACAACCTATTTAACAAAGTTCCCCAATTTATATATATGATAGAGACAGATACTAGTTGATTAGTCAAACATACTGGAAAATATATGTACAAGGTTAATCACAAAATAAAACATATCATATGTATTCTGTATAAGTGTTGTGATTTAACCTATGAAAATAAATTTAGAGAATCTTACCTCAATATTTATGTGAATAACCTGATGTGAAGGTGGGTGAACCTAAATTTTATTTACAATGAAAATATCAAAATGAATAATCCCCCCTTTTCTTCTTTGCTAATTCTGAAAAATGAGGCTTCAGCATAAAATACAACAGATAACAAGACTTAAAAAAAATAATAATAAACAAAAATTTACAATATTGATTCTTTGATTAAAAATTGTAATTGTAACAAAGTTCATTAAAATCATCATAATAGAAGTAGTAGTAGTTGATAGTTAGGCAAGTTGTTCTTCAAAGCAGTTTCACTTAGTAAATCATTTTCCTTAGCAAGGATAGATAGGTACAATGGTATCTATGGTAGTTGTGTTTAATGGTAAACGCCTTCATCCTCGTTTGATTCACCATAAAGTATTCCAATCCTTGTTTACTTTGGACTGCAGGCATCTTCTTGTGTGTTTACAATAAAGTATATATATATATATATATATATATATATATATATATATATATATATATATATATATATATATATATATATATATATATATATATATATATATAGATATAGATATAGATATAGATATAATATAGAGGTTTAATGCAGCTGGTAGGAAATACCATGACACACAATAGCATGTTTTGCTTTAGCCCATCTTCATATTAAAGTACAATTTAATAATTAATATTATCCAATATAGATTCACCAACCAATTTCTTTAAAAAACTTGTTCTTTATTTAACTATATAAAAATTTACATTCAATAAGCAACGTTTCGACTATTTCTATCCTTATAGTCTTTTTCAAGCCACTAAGAAAAAATACAAACAATATTATCAATAAATAATAAATAAATAAATAAATACACAAATAAAACAAAAATAAAAAATTAAAATTACAAATATAAAACAAAATAGAATAAAAAATAAAATAGAATAAAAAATAAAATAAATATATATATAAAAATATAAAATATTACCTTCCCCAAAAAATAAAAAATCCAACAAAAAAAAATCTCAAAAAAAATAAAAACCCTTTTTATTTATAACTAACAATTAAATTATTTAAATGGATAAAATTCCTCAAACTAGTCATTAATTGTTATCTTAATCTATCAGTTTTCTATTCATATATGGTTTAAATTCCTTAATGTAGAAATTTTCTTTTAAAAACCTTTCTTTATAATTATTTACAGTTTCCAAAAGTTCAATTTTGTAATCAGTATGACCAAATTTACACCTATGAAAATAAATTGCAGATTTTTTATCAGATAAATGTTGTTTTAACCTTGTTTCTAATTTATTCTTAGTATTTCCAATATAAGAAATACTTTTACCCTCCTTCCAACAATCTAAACATTTAATAATATATACTCCTTTCATTGCCTCAAGCATGTTAAACTTATCATAATAATTAATCATCTTTTTTAAATCTTTCTTTTTCTTATATACAGGAAACAATTTAATATTAAATTTTTTATTTATTTTTTTACAAATATTTTTAATTCTAATAAAAATATTTTGTGATACTTTAAAACCTATGTATACCTTATCTAATTTTTTATCCTTATTTTTAATTTTATTTTCTCCTTCAATTTTCCTTTTAATTAAATTTAAATTATATCTCGAAAAAAATTTTTCAATAATTTTATTAGGATATTCATTCAAATAACATTCCTTTTTTATTAAAACTAGTTCCTTGTTCAATAATAACTCATTAGAACATATTAACATTGCTCTCCTAATTCTATTTTTTATAGTATTAATTTTACAATGCTTATCAATATCTGAATACCAATTTACAATTAGACCATGAAATGTTTTTTTTCTAAAAACCGAAGTATTAATATTAATTCTATTATTCCTCATAGCCTTTTCAATTTTTACATCCATGTATTCAATTTTATTATCCAATTCTTCTTCCATAGTAAATTTTATATTTTCCTCAATATTATTAATGTATTTTAAAAAAACTTTTAGCTTTTCTTTTGTTTCCTTTAAAAACCATGAAATAGTCATCTACATATCTAACAAAAAAACACGGACTAAAATTTAAATCTATAAAAAATTTTTTCAAAATTATTCATGTATACATCCGCCAAAAAACCACTTAAACTACTTCCCATACTTAATCCATTTATTTGCTCATAAAACCTATCTTTAAATTTAAAAATCAAATTTTTACAACAAATCAATAAAATTTCATATACCAAATAAGTATCAATTTTTAATTTTTTATTTTTATCACTAATGTATAATTCCAAAACATTATTTATAGCTATATCTGGATCAATATTATTATACATATTAATAATATCTAATTTAATAAAATAAATATTTTTAAACTTAACAAATTTTAAAAATTAAATGAATTTTTAAAATTTGTTAAGTTTACATACCTTATTCTTTTTATTTTCTTTATTATATTTTTTATTATATTTTTTAAAAATATTATTAAATATCCATTTTGAAATATTTTCATAACAAGTATCCCTACAACTAATAATCGGTCTTAAAGGTATCCCGTCTTTATGTACCTTCGGTATTCCTGTAATTGTTGCACATCTAATGTCCATCCTTTTAAGCATAAACATTTCTATTTTTTTAATATATCCTTTATTTTCCATTTCAGTAATAATCTTATTAATCTTTATATTTATCTGCATACTTTTATCTTTTTTTATTATCTTAAAATAACTTTCTTTTAATAAATAATTCATTTTATTATTATATTCAGTTTTCTCTATTACTACCATACTAGTAGATTTATCTCCTTTTAAAAAAACCAAATCTTTATATTTCAATCTAATATTATTAATTATTTTTAATTCTCTTTTATTAACAAATTTATATATATTATTATTTATCACGTCATATTCCAATTTTTTAAATTCATATTTAATTTCATTAAACAAAAGGTCTTTATTAATTCCTATATCTATTCCATCATTATTAAATTTATCAATAATTATATCTTTAGTTGCTTTAATATCAATAATTTGTTTACAAATATTAACTTGTCTATTTGGAACATATTTAAGTTCTTTATTTAGAATATTAACTTCATCTTTATTAAAAACAGTATTTGTCAAATTTATTATAAAATTCTCTTTTAAATTATTACTACTTGAACAACTTTTTATTTTATTTGAAATATTATCTATATTTTCCCTAAAAATTTTATTTAACAACAAATTAAGTTTTTTATTATGTCTTTCAATTACTTTTTTCCTAAAAATTTCCATTTTATTATAAAAAATCTGATATAGTAAAAATTCCTCCCTAAATGTAATTAATTTAGTCAAACCAATATATAATACCTTAATCCTCTTTAAATAATATTCTTTCTTAATATATAATATTTTTATAAATTTACATAATATTTTCCTTTCCCATTTAAAAATTATTTTATCATTAAAAAATCTTTTAATATTATACAATTTAATGAAACCAGGAATCACACCATATTTTTTACATTTCTTTAAAAATCTAATATCTAAATTAATTTTTACAATTTTTAATTTCAAATTAATCCATTCATTAATACATTTAATACAAATTTTAAACATTCCATAAACCTTAATATTTTTCCTTAAATATCTAATAAAATGTCCCAAACTGCATTCTTTAAAACCATAGTAACCATAATGTTTCTTAATCTTGAAAATACCAATATCCATTTCCATATTAATATTCTTCATACAGTAACAGAATTTTAAAAATATTCCAATATTCTAATATTCCAATAATAATCCAAGTTTAGATAGAATAGTAAATTTAAAACCCGAAAAAATGTTTCTTCTTTTCTTTAAAAAATATAGTCCATAAAAACCAATATTATCCAATATAGATTCACCAACCAATTTCTTTAAAAAACTTGTTCTTTATTTAACTATATAAAAATTTACATTCAATAAGCAACGTTTCGACTATTTCTATCCTTATAGTCTTTTTCAAGCCACTAAGAAAAAATACAAACAATATTATCAATAAATAATAAATAAATAAATAAATACACAAATAAAACAAAAATAAAAAATAAAATAGAATGAAAAAAAAAATTTAAAGATAGGTTTTATGAGCAAATAAATGGATTAAGTATGGGAAGTAGTTTAAGTGGTTTTTTGGTGGATGTATACATGAATAATTTTGAAAAAAATTTTATAGATTTAAATTTTAGTCCGTGTTTTTTTGTTAGATATGTAGATGACTATTTCATGGTTTTTAAAGGAAACAAAAGAAAAGCTAAAAGTTTTTTAAAATACATTAATAATATTGAGGAAAATATAAAATTTACTATGGAAGAAGAATTGGATAATAAAATTGAATACATGGATGTAAAAATTGAAAAGGTTATAAGGAATAATAGAATTAATATTAATACTTTGGTTTTTAGAAAAAAAAACATTTCATGGTCTAATTGTAAATTGGTATTCAGATATTGATAAGCATTGTAAAATTAATACTATAAAAAATAGAATTAGGAGAGCAATGTTAATATGTTCTAATGAGTTATTATTGAACAAGGAACTAGTTTTAATAAAAAAGGAATGTTATTTGAATGAATATCCTAATAAAATTATTGAAAAAATTTTTTCGAGATATAATTTAAATTTAATTAAAAGGAAAATTGAAGGAGAAAATAAAATTAAAAATAAGGATAAAAAATTAGATAAGGTATACATAGGTTTTAAAGTATCACAAAATATTTTTATTAGAATTAAAAATATTTGTAAAAAAATAAATAAAAAATTTAATATTAAATTGTTTCCTGTATATAAGAAAAAGAAAGATTTAAAAAAGATGATTAATTATTATGATAAGTTTAACATGCTTGAGGCAATGAAAGGAGTATATATTATTAAATGTTTAGATTGTTGGAAGGAGGGTAAAAGTATTTCTTATATTGGAAATACTAAGAATAAATTAGAAACAAGGTTAAAACAACATTTATCTGATAAAAAATCTGCAATTTATTTTCATAGGTGTAAATTTGGTCATACTGATTACAAAATTGAACTTTTGGAAACTGTAAATAATTATAAAGAAAGGTTTTTAAAAGAAAATTTCTACATTAAGGAATTTAAACCATATATGAATAGAAAACTGATAGATTAAGATAACAATTAATGACTAGTTTGAGGAATTTTATCCATTTAAATAATTTAATTGTTAGTTATAAATAAAAAGGGTTTTTATTTTTTTTGAGATTTTTTTTTTTTGTTGGATTTTTTATTTTTTGGGGAAGGTAATATTTTATATTTTTATATATATTTTTATTTTATTTTTTATTCTATTTTATTTTTTATTCTATTTTGTTTTATATTTGTAATTTTAATTTTTTATTTTCGTTTTATTTGTGTATTTATTTATTTATTTATTGATAATATTGTTTGTATTTTTTCTTAGTGGCTTGAAAAAGACTATAAGGATAGAAATAGTCGAAACGTTGCTTATTGAATGTAAATTTTTATATAGTTAAATAAAGAACAAGTTTTTTAAAGAAATTGGTTGGTGAATCTATATTGGATAATATTGATTTTTATGGACTATATTATTTAAAGAAAAGAAGAAACATTTTTTCAGGTTTTAAATTTACTATTCTATCTAAACTTGGATTATTATTGGAATATTAGAATATTGGAATATTTTTAAAATTCTGTTACTGTATGAAGAATATTAATATGGAAATGGATATTGGTATTTTCAAGATTAAGAAACATTATGGTTACTATGGTTTTAAAGAATGCAGTTTGGGACATTTTATTAGATATTTAAGGAAAAATATTAAGGTTTATGGAATGTTTAAAATTTGTATTAAATGTATTAATGAATGGATTAATTTGAAATTAAAAATTGTAAAAATTAATTTAGATATTAGATTTTAAAGAAATGTAAAAAATATGGAGTGATTCCTGGTTTCATTAAATTGTATAATATTAAAAGATTTTTTAATGATAAAATAATTTTTAAATGGGAAATAAAAATATTATGTAAATTTATAAAAATATTATATATTAAGAAAGAATGTTATTTAAAGAGGATTAAGGTATTATATATTGGTTTGACTAAATTAATTACATTTAGGGAGGAATTTTTACTATATCAGATTTTTTTATAATAAAATGGAAATTTTTAGGAAAAAAGTAATTGAAAGACATAATAAAAAACTTAATTTGTTGTTAAATAAAAATTTTAGGGAAAATATAGATAATATTTCAAATAAAATAAAAAGTTGTTCAAGTAGTAATAATTTAAAAGAGAATTTTATAATAAATTTAACAAATACTGTTTTTAATAAAGATGAAATTAATATTCTAAATAAAGGACTTAAATATGTTCCAAATAGACAAGTTAATATTTGTAAACAAATTATTGATATTAAAGCGAAAAAAGATATAATTATTGATAAATTTAATAATGATGGAATAGATATAGGAATTAATAAAGACCTTTTGTTTAATGAAATTAAATATGAATTTAAAAAATTTGAATATGACGTGATAAATAATAATATATATAAATTTGTTAATAAAAGAGAATTAAAAATAATTAATAATATTAGATTGAAATATAAAGATTTGGTTTTTTTAAAAGGAGATAAATCTACTAGTATGGTAGTAATAGAGAAAACTGAATATAATAATAAAATGAATTATTTATTAAAAGAAAGTTATTTTAAGATAATAAAAAAAGATAAAAGTATGCAGATAAATATAAAGATTAATAAGATTATTACTGAAATGGAAAATAAAGGATATATTAAAAAAATAGAAATGTTTATGCTTAAAAGGATGGACATTAGATGTGCAACAATTACAGGAATACCAAAGGTACATAAAGACAGGATACCTTTAAGACCGATTATTAGTTGTAGGGATACTTGTTATGAAAATATTTCAAAATGGATATTTAATAATATTTTTAAAAAATATAATAAAGAAAAATAAACAAAGAATAAGGTATGTAATTCAATGGATTTTATAGAAAAATTAAATGAATTTTTAAAATTTGTTAAGTTTAAAAATATTTATTTTATTAAATTAGATATTATTAATATGTATAATAATATTGATCCAGATATAGCTATAAATAATGTTTTGGAATTATACATTAGTGATAAAAATAAAAAATTAAAAATTGATACTTGTTTGGTATATGAAATTTTATCGATTTGTTGTAAAAATTTGATTTTTAAATTTAAAGATAAGTTTTATGAGCAAATAAATGGATTAAGTATGGGAAGTAGTTTAAGTGGTTTTTTGGCGGATGTATACATGAATAATTTTGAAAAAAATTTTATAGATTTAAATTTTAGTCCGTGTTTTTTTGTTAGATATGTAGATGACTATTTCATGGTTTTTAAAGGAAACAAAAGAAAAGCTAAAAGTTTTTTAAAATACATTAATAATATTGAGGAAAATATAAAATTTACTATGGAAGAAGAATTGGATAATAAAATTGAATACATGGATGTAAAAATTGAAAAGGTTATAAGGAATAATAGAATTAATATTAATACTTCAGGTTTTTAGAAAAAAAACATTTCATGGTCTAATTGTAAATTGGTATTCAGATATTGATAAGCATTGTAAAATTAATACTATAAAAAATAGAATTAGGAGAGCAATGTTAATATGTTCTAATGAGTTATTATTGAACAAGGAACTAGTTTTAATAAAAAAGGAATGGTATTTGAATGAATATCCTAATAAAATTATTGAAAAAAATTTTTAGAGATATAATTTAAATTTAATTAAAAGGAAAATTGAAGGAGAAAATAAAATTAAAAATAAGGATAAAAAATTAGATAAGGTATACATAGGTTTTAAAGTATCACAAAATATTTTTATTAGAATTAAAAATATTTGTAAAAAAATAAATAAAAAATTTAATATTAAATTGTTTCCTGTATATAAGAAAAAGAAAGATTTAAAAAAGATGATTAATTATTATGATAAGTTTAACATGCTTGAGGCAATGAAAGGAGTATATATTATTAAATGTTTAGATTGTTGGAAGGAGGGTAAAAGTATTTCTTATATTGGAAATACTAAGAATAAATTAGAAACAAGGTTAAAACAACATTTATCTGATAAAAAATCTGCAATTTATTTTCATAGGTGTAAATTTGGTCATACTGATTACAAAATTGAACTTTTGGAAACTGTAAATAATTATAAAGAAAGGTTTTTAAAAGAAAATTTCTACATTAAGGAATTTAAACCATATATGAATAGAAAACTGATAGATTAAGATAACAATTAATGACTAGTTTGAGGAATTTTATCCATTTAAATAATTTAATTGTTAGTTATAAATAAAAAGGGTTTTTATTTTTTTTTTTTTTGTTGGATTTTTTATTTTTTGGGGAAGGTAATATTTTATATTTTTATATATATATATTTTTTTTTTATTCTATTTTATTTTTTATTCTATTTTGTTTTATATTTGTAATTTTAATTTTTTATTTTTATTTTATTTGTGTATTTATTTATTTATTTATTATTTATTGATAATATTGTTTGTATTTTTTCTTAGTGGCTTGAAAAAGACTATAAGGATAGAAATAGTCGAAACGTTGCTTATTGAATGTAAATTTTTATATAGTTAAATAAAGAACAAGTTTTTTAAAGAAATTGGTTGGTGAATCTATAATGGATAATATTGATTTTTATGGACTATATTTTTTAAAGAAAAGAAGAAACATTTTTTCGGGTTTTAAATTTACAATTTAATAATTATTTATAATCATATATTTGTATTGAAGCGCTTTAAATATATATTAAGAAAATTATTTCATTCTTTTTTCTTTTCCAATTTTCAGAAGACTTAATTCTCGTTGATAATCATTCAATTATCTTTAGTCACTGACCACATTTTCTCTTATGAAATAGTGTATTCTATATAAGTGTATTAAATTCAGGTCTTTTCATTTTCATCAATATATTACTTTTACCAGAGATCTGAGATACATTTTTTTATTTTGCAAATGGCATCAAATTTTATATAGACTTTGATCATCAACCCCCAAACTCATCAAATATCAGATTTTAATCTTGCTGGTGATGAAAAAATTGAAATTTATATTTTCTCTTCTTTTTCTTTTAAAAATCACCCATCATGTTTATAAATAACTTCAAAAGTGTTCCAAAAGAGGATATGATAGTAATTAATCTATTATTTTTAATAATAATTTTACAGTTAATTAATATTCCTTAGAAAAATCTACAAAATCCAAATTTTATACTTATCAATTCTAAAGCAGAGGTGGGCAAACTTTAAAGTAGTCTGATCCACTTTTATATTTATTATCTATTGGCGATCTACTTTTTATGTCTTCCAAATCATAGGTTATAACATATGATGTTTCAGTTACACATTTATATTGTTGCATAAGTTGTTGAAATAAAAGTTGTTGTACACCCAATTGGGCTTTTAATTATTTTAACTTTCTTTTTCTTAACTCACTGTTGGCAGGGTAGTCGTTCTGATACTTTTTCTGCAAACTGAAAAAATGTCTCTCCAAATTTTCTTTCTTTGGTAAGGCTATAATAGCATGACATATCAGACAAAGACATTTGTCTCTCTATATAGTAAAGAAATATAGTTCCTCCCAGTCATTATGAAAATGGTAGGTTTTTTTTTGTTTTTTAGCAATCATATTTTATCTAAAATTAAGGGATAAAATTTTTTTTAAATAAAAGTTTGTATTATATAACAAATTCATCTCTAAAACAAAAAAAAATGTAGTATGTTTTAATGAAATTTTTTATTTGCTATATTTTTTAGAATAAGAGCAAAACAAAATACATGAAAACACATATAGATACTACATTGTACTGCAGCTCGAGCGCTACCATCCGTCAACTCAGTTATTATTATTATTGGTTTTTATGCTCGGTTTTGGAAAAGATAAGGGGGATTTTGATATAAAGGCCATAGAGTTGACAAAGATTATGTTGTGGAAATGGGATGGAGCAGAATATGGGAAAACTTAGACTGGGGATGGAAAATAAAGTGGCTAACAGTTTTCTCTGGGCATAATTGCTGAGAGAAACTTGAATTCGTTTAAGGAGAAGCTACAGTACATCACATCACATATAGACTTTACAAATACAGTATACAGTACATGTAAAAAGATTCAGAATTCAGGCAACAATGATCTGATAGCAGAAACGTCTGCGATCGACTGGCAAGCTGTGCGTGATTAACCATTTGATTATCCCTGTTCTAAAGTATTTGGAATAAAAAACTTGAGTATAATGTTTTGATAAATTATTTCTACAAATTTTAAATAATGACTTTATAATCGCGGTTCAATGACTTAATACACAGAATAAGCATGAAAAACAGTATTTTTTTTTTCGTTTTTAATTTGTAAGAATTTCTGATTATAAAGAAATAGTTATCGCTCATACAAACAATAAAATAATTTTAAACATATATGTAATCATTATCCATTAAAAATTAAGCATGTAAAATTTTCTAAGTTTTCCATTATCTCAAAATTTGAAAACATACAAGTCTAAATCTTCATACTAATAAGATTTTCCAGATAGACTATTTTAAATATTTTTGATTTATGAGATATAGGATTTAGGAATTGCCTTAATAAAAATAATAAGCATAAATGATTGATTTAAAATAATAACAACAATATTTATATCGGATGTAATACGATATATAGGAGAAACTGAATTTTATTACCATTACTGCCATATTAATCTAATGATTGATAAAAATTAAAATCTTAAACTCAATAAATAATGTTTTGTCAACAGATTGAGATAGTTAACTGTTAGTTGTAGATTGATTTCATATATATTATAATAAGCTCTATCAAACTATTAGAATATAAAAACTAAGGATAAATCCCAATGCCAAATGTCTTAAGCTTTCAGTAAGTCCATTTGATGGTTTCAGAATATTTCACGTAAAGTGCCTGCTGTCAAATGTCCATATTAACACGTAATTTTACAGCTATTATTAGTTTCCTTAAATTCTAGGTATAGAATTTACTTGGTATTTTAAACCAGTAGCATCATGAATTTGTCCTTTTTAATAATTTAACATTCTATATGCCCAACAATCATATCGCTGCTTAGACAAGTGTAGGATATAAAAATAAATAGAATTAAAATTTATTATATTTTTATATATGATACTTAGTAATGATGAAACAAAAAGTGAATTCCCAGGTAAGAAGAATGGATTTTTGATCATCGCATTAAATGTGCATTTGAACAACTGAAACAATGAAATGATGATATCATTTTGGAGAATTTTATTAGACGATCCCTTAGATTATATGTCAATTTGTTAAATAAATGTTTACTAATATTACTGTTATTATTACTACTATTAGCAATTATAATAATAATAATAATAATAATAATAATAATAATAATAATAATAATAATAATAATAATAATAATAATAATAATAATAATAATAATAATAATAATAATAATAATAATAATAATAATAATAATAATAATAATAATAATAATAATAATAATAATAATAATAATAATAATATGATTGAAGAACTCAAGCCAATATACAACAAAATATCACTCAATAATGACAACAAGTATACATACTGGGACATTTATAATATACTATATCTAAACCAGACACCTAATCTACAACCATCAGTTCTTGGAATAGACAACAGGCAACTACTGCAACAATTCAGAAAATGGTCATTAGAACCAAAATTATTTGATTTTCTACTTAAGCTTAATCTCAATGCTCTACCCACAACCCATTTCCTTAGATTTCGTAGATTCTATACAAATATAGACCCCATGTGTGGGCTATGTCATAGAGAAGAAGAGACACAAGATCATTTTCTTCATTCCTGCAGTGCCCTAGAAACAATACGTCGCACAATGTTTACCACATACAGAAAGGCTATCATTTCAATTGATGAAATAATAAATATGTTTAAAAAAGGCAACAACCCTGCTATTCGTGCAGCAACATACAGCCTTTATGCCTACTGGTGCACCAGATGCACTTTTGCACTTGCCAATAACCCTCGACGCCACCCAGCAACAAATTCAATAAAACTAGAACTGTTAAGAAAAAGAGACAGCATCCTAGCTCAACCAGATATATTTGCAGCCACATGGTCACACTTGAAACAAAGATCCAGTCTATGAAATATAAAGGCCAATAAGATAGATGATGACATTTTGAACATCAGCATTTTTTCCAACTTTAAAAAAATGCAAGCATAAACTGAACTAAATAGAAGACCAAATTTAAAAACAAGAAGAAAAAAAAAGTATGCAGAAAAGATAAAGACTTATATACTGAAAGTTGTAATTTGTTTTTCATTTGTAAAAAATCAATATATTACTAGATGTAACTCTGTAACTTTTTAGACTCAATAAAGTTTTGCTTTGAAACATCATCATCATCATCATCATCATCATCATCATCATAATAATAATAATAATAATAATAATAATAATAATAATAATAATAATAATAATAATAATAATAATAATAATAATAATAATAATAATAATAATAATAATAATAATAATAATAATAATAATAATAATAATAATAATAATAATAATAATAATAATAATAATAATAATAATAATAATAATAATAATAATAATAATAATAATAATAATAATAATAATAATAATAATAATTGGTAAATGAAACAACTCATAATCTGCCTAATTCCAGGTCTATTTTTTTGTTTAAAAAAATAACCTGGCAACTGAAATTATTGTAAAAACCATAACTAAAAAATATATTTAAAGGTCTGACACTCATTCTTAATCTATATAACCAAAAGATCTCTAAGATTAATTTGTACAAGATATTGTTATTGAAAGACAAACATTTTTGACATTGTTTATTATGTGAGATAAATGAAGATGTTGTTAGCAGTAAAGTAATAAGAAAATTTAAAACTCACGCTCTTGCTCATTCATCTACATTTGTTTTGGAGAATATTTCCTTTATCAGATGTATCATATACTGTCCTACAAAATCGTTTAGTTTTTTGACACACACACATATTTATAAGACATTCCCAGTCATTGATACTATGTAATACATCAATAAATTCCTGGTTTAAACTCTCAGTCCAAAGCAGATGATGAACCATTTTTTAATGAAAAGATATTTTATAATAACGTGTAAATGTAAAAATTTCACAAATGTCAATTAAAATAATAAAAATCAATTTAAAATATAGCTTCAAGATTCATATGATTGATTTAAAAATAGTCATGTTTTTTTTTTTTCTGAAATGCTTCAGATAAGCCTCTAATAAAATAAAAAAAAAGAGAGAGATAAAAAGAAAAGAGGTAGATTCTTTTCTTCAAAAAAAGTTTTGGCTTCTGCTTTGAATTGAGAGTATTTATTTATTTAATAAACTAAAAGTTTGGTATTACTCAGATATATGTTTCTTTAATCAAAAAATAAATATTAAATACTAGACCAGTTTTTTTTACATTTTATGTAAGGTGTATACTATGGCATACTGGACATATTGCTAACAAATAATAGATGGATACTTGAAATTTTAAACTAAAACTCAAAAGATTATAAAAAAAACTTTAGAAAGAGACCATATGAGACATGGATGACTGAAATAAGAAGGTTTGTTAGTATGATGTGGCAAAGAGAAGCTTGAAATTGGAGAGATTGGATCAAATTTGGGGACTTGCAGTGAATCAATAATGGTTCAAAATAATGATGATGATAATTCATCCTCTTTTATCAAGTATTAAAGGAGATATTGTTTTAGTAATCCTGTTAATTATGTGTGATATACATTTAAAAATGTAATTTGATTTATTTTTATAGAAATTGCTCTCAGATTAAATTGTTAAAAGGTTAGCAATTTTTATTACTATTAATAATAATAATAATAAAATATGTTTTGGTGTTAAAAATATATTATCTAATTCTCAAGCTGCCTTTCTGGAAAAATTTATTCATCTATGTTGAACATAAAAATAAATTACATTTACCTATTGAACATTACAAAAATTTACTCAGTCTGCTATTTATAACACGATTAAGAATATATTCAAAACTGCATAGTAGAATCATGTGGTAATCAACAATAAGTAATATTGACAATAATCAAATGATATGACTTGATCCAAATAAAGTTCTAAATAATATATTATTTTAGCCTCTACATACTCTTGAACAAAAAATAAAATATTTTTTATATAAATATAGTTATTACTATCTTACTTACATTATTGTTCCCACAGTAGGTTCCTTCTAAAGCCGGATGAGTTGTTATAATGTAAATTTTGTTTGAACACTTCAATTTCTGGCAAATTTCCTATAAAATTAAGATATACAAATATATGAGATAAATGTTGCAATAGTAATGCATGTGAATACTCTGCCGTTAAACATGAATTGGAATCTGAAATAAGAAAATATAATAAACTTTCAACAACTTTACAACATATATCCATTTCATATATCAAGTAAAGGTTATAACAAAGATATTTGAAATATCAACATACATATTTTTGAATGCCTGAATAGTGTTTTTTTTATTCTCTTTCAGACAAAATATTAGAAAGACTTCTCCCATAAAGTGAAATGTTTAAAGACAGTTTTATATATAAGACATATTTTAACACGGATGAACCCGCAAAATATGTCTTTTATATATGGAACCCGTGTAAATCTTCGTATCAACATATATATATATATATATATATATATATATATATATATATATATATATATATATATATATATAATGATGTATTTCTCAATTTGATATATCTATTATATTTTCATAGACAAAATTGATATTGGGCAAGAACACATTTCACATTATGAAAAAAAGAAATCATATAATAGTAATCACCTATTATAAGACAAATCCATTTCAAAAACTTATAAAAACTAATATTAATACTTAAAATTAAGTTAAATATAATTTTATAAATGAATTAACAGTATTTTTATGAGCAGAATGCTTCAATCTTTCGACATATTAATTTATACCTATTTTAAACTGTTTAATTTTTTAAATTTTATTTTCGGGTTTATACTTATATCGTGTTATTTATTATATTGTACTTATTATTGTTCAATGTGTTTAAATCCAGTATTTAAAAAAATTATTTACCGTTTTATAATTATGAAAGTTTCAAATGGAAGGGGGGGGAAGTTTCTACATAGACATCAATATAAAGTTCGCAAAGTTTTATTTTAGTCGCCTGCAAAAGAGAAAAAATTAAAAAAACGAAAAATATCAATCAATTAAACAAATGAGATTTTTTTTTGCTGACTAATTTTTGAAATATTTATTAAAATTTTATTTATCATATATCTTATTAACATAACATCACAAATATTTTCTTTGAAATAAAATTTCCATGCATGAGTCAGAAGAAGAAAATATAAGCTTGTTCTTATAATATTTACATTTTAAATTGTTAATAAAAAGAATTATTTAAAGAATTTAAAGTAAAAGTTATTTGCTTTACTGATTTTACATTTTGTTTTAAATATTCAAATACTTTACAGTATCTAATACTAATGACTAAATTTATTAACAATGTGATCATTAGGAAAAGAACTATTAGAAATATTTTTAAAAAAAAAATCATATCTGTAAATTATAAAAATTATATATTAATACATTGATTATTATTACTGTTGTTGTTATTATCATCATCATCATCATCATCATTATTATTATTATTATTTTCCTCTCATATATTACTGCTGCTACTGCTACTTCTACTACTACTACTACCACTACCACCACCACCAGATGTACCCATTGTAAATAGGCCATGTTTTTTTAATTGGTTGCTTTAACAAAAAATTTTTTTAAAGATTTAATGCAAATTAAACAAAAGATTTTTTATATAAATAAATGTGAGAAATGTACCTAGCCTGAAAGGCTGTCATTTTTGTAAGTTTTTTAAATTGTATTTTTTAACAAATTCTTTTTAAGATTTAATGTAAATAAATAATTCTGAAAAATGTACTTAGCCCTTCTTGTTTTTGAAATGAAGTATTTGGTATACTTCAGAAATGTACCTGGCAATGTATTAATTAATAAAGTTAAATTAATAGATCTAAATTAAAATTAAAAATTTTAAATATTTGATATGTGAATTTGGCAAGTCACAAACAACTATTTATAAAACTATTTACTGAAGCATCCTCAGAATAAAAAAAGTCAGAGAATGTTCTAGTAAAGCTCTATGGACAAATATGCATTTACATAAATTTTATATATAGATAGATTATTTTTAAAATGTTATTATATATATGATTTAAATAGTGAATTTGTAAAACATCTATTTATATTTTATCTTTGCAATGAAAACATGTCTGTCAGTTGCAAATTCTTTGATTTTTTTGTTAAAAAATAAAGCTCATTAGAATTATAATGTTGAACATTTTCAGCATTAGTTAAATTATAACTATACAAACATAGACATGCTTGGATTATAATTAATATAGTGTTAATCATATTGCATTCTTTATTTAAAATTAATTTTATTAATTTAAGAGGATATTTAAAAAAGATTACCTATCATTTTATACACACATAAATATTAAAAATTGTAGTGAATGTGATTTGTGATACTGGTGGTATTAATGAATAAATTTAATTTATCAATCTTTATAACATGATTAACACTTTAAATGTTATTAATTGTGCATACATTTTTGTTGAATATCATTTTCTAATTCACTAAAATTTAAATATTTTAAAGTACATTCATATTTGTAACAAGAATATTGCAGATTTATCATAAAAATTTGTCATATGAAAAGAAATTGCATCAAAGTATTCTGTTGTATGAATGAGATAATTAACTACCTTCAAATTAATATTTCAAAGCAAGATTTTAAAAAGTGATGATTATAGAACAACATAAATTTAAAATTATGTTTTTATATATTAATATTTTAAAAGCATTATTAAAGTTGAGAAAATAATGCTTCTTATTTGGAATTTGTTTAAAATGTCTGAGATGTTCGTATAATGGAAAACAAAGAAGGCAATGTCATCATAGAATATCCTTTAAGTATATTTTATCATGATACTTTAATACCATCATTATTCTGTGATATAATGTTTTAGACTAATGGAGATCTCATTTTTGTTATAATTATTTTGGTCAAACATATTTTGAAAATGATATTGAATATTTAAATTAATCACTTATTAGCCTTCATTATCTGGTGTTGCTTAAAAAAATATAAAATTTTGAGATGATATTTTTCTCATGATGACATAAAACAAAATAAATATACAAACGCTATTGCCATCTGTTTAATTAATTATGAGTAAAAAATTATTGCTGATTATTAAAACAAAATTAACACAAACTCTACAATTTAAATTAATGCAGACCATGGTTGCTACAAACATGCAACAAGCAAATGACAATAAATTTAATCATTGAGTTTATCTGAATTCTTTTAATCTGAATATCTACACACGTTCATATTTAGCCACTGATATGATGCAAAACCACAATTGGGATTAAATATCTCCAATTAAAAACAAATTTCATATGATCTATAAGCTTGTAACTTTAAAATTTAAAATACGTATATAAAGTTTTTATATCGTTTGTTTGTTCATTACTTTATTGTCATTGTTTAGTTATAATATAACAAAATATCCAATTATATATATATATATATATATATATATATATATAATTGGATATTTTGTTAGATTCACAAAAGATAATCATCAGACCACTACTAAGTCCAGAGATTTCAACGATAAATAAGTAATTTTGAAGGTTTTGGATTTAAAGATAGAAAGATGTGTATTATCACTTGGAGATAAATAAAATTTTATGATTCTATAGTCATTTACCTTTAGTCCAGATTGAATCTTTTTTCATAATGTCAAACATTAAATATTTTTCTTTTATTTACTTCTTATAACACAGATACAAAAGCAATCCACATCTAAACACTGCCAAACAATACCAACAATCACAATGTATTTCTTGCCACGGCAAACTTTTTATTGTTATAAAGGTGGACACCCATTAATATTTATGATCTAATATGTTCATATAACCACTAAATATTTACACTTGACTGAATGAGATTGAAATTTGTAATTCAAAAAAGATTAAATGATCCTCATCAATCAGGCTATATAACCTGATTCTGAAAGCAGACAAACAAACAAAATCACTTTTAACTTACTACATAGAAATCATTGTATTACTTAGATAACAAAGCTAACATTGCTCAAGCAATAGATTGATTTATAAATGTAAATACATGAACATCTTTCACTTATTGCTCGGATAGTAAAGTGTCTGTTTAATAAAAAAAACTTATTTGAGAAATGGAGTAAAAAAATCATATACCCTCTATTTATTATATTTACTTTTTCAACTTTTCCATGAATTATTATACATTTTGTGCATCAGTAATTATACAGTTGGACTAGTACTTCATATATACTGTAAAGACTTTTTCAAGGGTCACGTGTATAACCTCTAAAAATAAATAAAAGGTTTATGTGTTTTAAAATTTTTGAAAGTTTTAATTTTTCTTTAAAAAAAGGCATAATGTGTAAACAAATAAAAGTGAAAATAAATATGTAAAAAATAAAATGTTTGTTTTTGTGTTTCATTAAAATTTGATTCAAACACAGATTAATTTTCAACAACGATGAAGTATTCTATGGTTATAAAAGTTGTTTTAGAAATTTTATCTACTGCTTGATCCCAAGCAAAAAGAAGTGTTTCTGCCACCCATAGATATTCGTTTGCTAATTTTGTTCTACTCACAATTTAGAAGTTTTGCCCACGATTTGTACTTACTTTTATTTATATTTATTTATCATACTGGGGTAAAAATATTATTGGAGTGTTTATCCCATATTTCTGAAAATGTAGTCTTTTTGTGTAATTATGTGATGCCCAAATATTGGAAATAATTACATAATTATCTCCACAATTGTCACATTTATTTATGATGCTGTAATAAAAACCTATATAAAATAAATAAGTCAAAGAAAATATAAACAATGGATTACAAGAGAAATGTACCAAGAAAGAAAACCCTGCACACATATTGAACATTTATTATGCACAACTAAAGAAAAATGTGTCAGAATAATCTGCTAGCTTTGATTGTAAAGCCATGGGAATATATGATTAATGATTAGAGACTTTAGTAATAAATTGATGAATATATTAAATGCAGAAGAAAACAAAAAAACTTGGCAAATATGTTCAGTCTAACCAAATAAAATGAAACAAAAATTTGGATAATTATTTTAAAGGAATTTATGATAAATAAATATTTTCAAGACTCATTTCTCTCTTGCATTAAAAATTAACACATTGGCATTGTTTGTTAATTCTATATTTAGTGTTATATATGATATAAAAGAATGGGAAATATTCATTTTAAATATTAGAAAATTTGCTATTATTATTAATCTTGGAACTAGAAATCAGTCAAGATAGTGGGAAATTAAAGATATATGTTTGGTTGATTTATCAGATTCATATTAAATCATTTTCTTTTCCACCTATATATTTCATTTATAGATTATGTTATATATAAAATTCACATTTTCTTTGCTGTTTAATTAGTGAATGTATGTTTTTCCACAAGGCTATCACACATATAATTTATAAGCAATTAAAAAATATTATGTTTGTGTAAAGTAAGTAATTCCACCATTAATAAACTATAATTTTTATATGTCAAATTTACATAGCAAATAAAACAGATAATGATGACTTTTCAGGCTAGAGAAATTGTGGATATTTATTTATATAATATTAAAATATTTTGTTTAATTTACATTAACTAAAAAAACCTTTTTAATTTTATTTATAAATAATCCCTCTTTTATATTTTTAACTTCTCCCTAAATTTTTTTTTAGTAAATTTTTAAAAAATTTGCTAAAGCAACCAATTAAAAACACTTTTGTGAAAACAATCGACTAAAAAGGACGTTGTTTTTGTATCTTGCCATTAATATAATGGAATTTTTAGAGCTGTCACTAACACCGTCAAATTCATATATCAAATATAATAAATATATTTAAATATTTAAATTTTAATTTAGCTTTATTAATAGTTTTATAGACATGATCTTTGGTTGGGTACACAAAACTATTAATAAAGATTAATGTATTAATACCTTGCAGGGTATATTCCAAACATTTTTTTTAATTTTTCAATTGTGAATTTATCACATTTATTTATATAATATTAAAGTCTTCTGTTTAATTTACATTACATCTTAAAAAAATTGTTAAAGTGACCAATAATATTACAAATATTATATTTAATAATACATAATTTTTATTATAAATAATTTAATGCAAACAAAGTAATGTTATCAAATTCATATATAAAAACAATGGTCTTTCAAAAGGCTGGGTACATCTGGTGTAAATATAAAAGATGTGGCATTATTTATATTTTATTATTGTTATAGTGAATAAATTATTATTTATCATCAATTTCTGATCTAATAAACAAGTATTGTATTTAAATATCTAAAAATATATTTTGATTTACCATTTCTGATAAAATTAGTTTAAACATCTAACTTTAAAATAATAATGTATATGTGTAATGGCGACTGGTAAATATGATTGTTATGTAAATTAGGATTTGTACATAATATAAAATTCATTCTATTCATGATTAATGGCTGTAATCAAATACGATAAACTTGTAAACTTATAGTCACTCCAACTTCTTCCTAGTTGACAACCTGTCATTGATGAACAAGTAATTATTCTCATACAGTAATAACAACAGTTACCTGAGAGATATGTTTTTGATGATTCGAATACATTTTGGGGCAGGTCAGTGATAATGTCTATTTAACTAAAAGAGAGTTTGAATCCAGTTCAATTTTAAAACAATATATATATATTGGAGTTTATAAGGTGTAACCTCTCAGTAAAAAAATTAGCTAATAAAATGTACAAGATAACACATAACATACTTTGTCTGATAAGGAAAGTTATAAAAAAATTGCAGTGGGAAGGAATCTATAAATAAATCTAAATATCAATTGGCAATCATAATGGTAAGATAAGACAAACAAATAACAATTTAATAATGAGACAATAAAAAGTATCAATATAGCACAATAATAAAGAAAGACTATAGAGTGAAAAGAGGGATAAGTACTCTAATTCAATATAAGTAAAGGAAAGAAGTCATAAATTTTAAGATTTTTTTGTTCTTGTAAATATAATCTATTAGCTATTTTTTTTTATAAAAATTTGTACAATAATAGTAAAACATTATTATAATAAAAAATTAAAGTACAAGAAAATGAAAGTAAGAATCCTATGAGAGAATATGATTATGAGCGTGTTAAAAAAATAAAGAAAATATAGAAAAATGAAAAGTCAAATGGTAAAGCAAAGTAAATAACAGAAATACAAAATAAAGAAAGAAGAGAACAAATGTAAAAGTCAAAAGAAAATCTTGGAAAACTAAACTAAGATCATAAAATCCAATACGAATAGTTTAAAAGTGAAATTGAGAATCAAATATAAAAAAAGCAAATGTAGTAATTGAGTAAAGAAATAATAAAGACATTTAAAAAGTAAACTAAAAGGAATAGACTTTCAACTCTAACTGAATACAGATGAGCCAGATATAAAAATTTATCATTTGCATTAGATAGTAAAAGAAGTAAATATAGAAAATCAGCAAGGGTTGACAAATACAAAATAAGAAATCAACTGCCTGGTTGAAGTGGTTGAAAATATTCAAATAAAAAGTGAAAGTCAAGTTAACGTGCAGATAATTATAATAGGGACATAATTTGATATAAAAGAGAAAAATCTCATTTAAGGTATATTTCATTACTGAAAGTCCAAATATCATACATGAAAATATTATATAAAATAAAATATAGATGCGCATACAGGCATGAATGTGCGTGTGTAATAATTAATCAATACTCAATTACAATTTTTTCAGGATATACAGCGGAAGCTCCAATTAAGTATCTTAACAGTCTGGAAAACATCTTTAGTTTAAATAAATTAACTAAAGAGGCTAAAATACTGATAGCTTGTTTAGTAATCCTATAAATTTTGACAATTTGAACAGACCTTGCTGAATTCATACTAGAGTTTTCACTATCAAGAAGTGACCAAACATGATATTGACCAAGACAAATGCCAACCTTGAGAGAGATTTATTCCATTTCCTCGAAATTAAGTAGTCAAGTTGAGTGCATTAATAACTAATCAATTATCTAAACTCAGATAATGTGTATAGTCAGTCATAATTTCTCCAAATGATATTAAAGATACTTATAAGCATTAATCAGAAAACTTGAAAGTGAGTGACAGAGCCATTAAATGCTTTTAATAGCAGTGAACCGTAAACAGTGACGGTTATACACAGCATGAATTTAAACTTTACACAGAGAGAGTCATTTAAAATATCTGAATCCTAAATCAATGCAATAGGATTTGGAATACCATACTAGGGTATAACGGAATATATGAAGAATGACTGTCATAGAAAAGAAGAAACGAAAGTCAACAGGAAGTCTTAGCAGTCAAAATAGATTGAGATTTATTGATAAGACTGAAAGTGGAATTTGTATAAATAACAGTAATATTGCTGGAAAACAAATCATAAGCCTTGATTTCATATTAGAGAAATAAGTCATAATAAGTTTTTATCCAGATATTTTTGTAAAAAAAAAGGATAATGATAAAATGAAAATTATAAAAACAAAATATCTAAAAATACTAATATTTAACATTTACATAGAGAAAAATGACCTACTAGGTTCATGACCCTGGATTTGTTAAAAGGCAAATGTTTTAAAAAAGAGTAATAGATTACCAAATTATAACATTAATTTAAGAATAAACACTGCGGTGACTGCTGAATAAACTAAGTTAATAAATTTATAAAACTTGTTGAGGATCGATTTTTTTGCTTCCCGTATTGAGAATGGATAGAAGGGTTTATCATTGTTGTTTTTTTTTTTTTTTTTTGGGGGGGGGGGGATTCAGTGTTTACTTGATACTCCATGGAAATTTCTACCTCAGCACTGCTTCATTTCATACTATATCTAACAGTCTCTAAGTATCAAAAATGAGCCAGTCGTAACTACAATAATAAATATGTATTAGCCTCTAAGCCTCAAAATGAGCAAGGCATAAATGTGGATTTTTAAAATAATTAATGTAGTCCTGTTATGAACCACTTCCTCTAAGGCTCATAATAAAGCGAGGCGTTATTTGTGCAGATTATTAGTAGCATATATGTAGAGTTATAGGTTGCATATTGTGCTTAAATGAAAGTCCTCTTGGTGTTCATGCTATATTGTATATTTATTGACAGTGATGGATTTCTTTACTCATGTCAGCATTGTGAATGGGTGATCAGATCTAATGAATGACTCAAATCAAGTTTTTATACCTACGGAAAAGAGAAATGTATCACATATGACAACATTTTTGAAAATATTACATATATCAAAAATATACTTTATGAATACCAATTAGTAACTCTGCTTTTGAAAAAAGTGCAGTTAAGCATGGCATTATTATAAGTTTAAAATAAAAGTAAACTTAACAGTTGGAATAAAATTGATCAAGCCTGCATTTCATATGTTTATAATTCTTAAAAGATTTAATGTCCTGGTCATCAGACTTTTGTGACCTTCCGCCTAAAGATTACTATACACCTGTTGTTTTAATTTATTTTGAGGCTCCTGGAAATTACCAGAGTTTCAAAATGTCATCTTCCCTTACAGGAGAGCTACTAGTATACTCAACAAATTAAGGACTGACTTCAATTTTATAATCTTTATTATTTCACCATCAACATTCCAAACAGTAGCTCAGTTTACAGCAAGCATGACCAATGTTTTTGAAAGCATTGCACAATGAAAAATTTTAATAGGCATTATGGAATCAAGAAAGAACCATGTCATTAAAATATGCAATGATATGACATGACATTATTGTCAAGATCTGATTTACATAGAATATGAGCTTACCTTTGGAAAAATGATAGAATCCAGAATTGGACTCCTGGTTTGAATCACATAGAATTTTTTTATAATTTAAAAACTAATTTAAAAATATTGTTTTAATAATTATATACTCTATTAAGGTTGGCTTTTTGATATTTTTTATAAAATCATAATTCTAAAATTTAATTTTTGAATTCGAACTCCTAAAAAAATTATATCAATTTTTTTGGATAAATTTATTTGTTCTATATTTTTTAAATTAAAATATTTTAAAAAATATTTTTTATCGAATATTACCATTTTATTACTATTACATTTTTTATATATTAAAACATCATTGTAAAAGTCCAAAGGGATACAATTATTATTTTTAAATAAATGCCAAATTCATTTCTATGGTGTTATTATTATTTTTTTTAGAATATAATTTTCATTTACTCTTACACCTCCCTTATTATATTTCATTTCTTCAACTATTTTATTTTTATAAAATAAAACAAAAAACATATGCTCTTATTTCTTTCTCAGTCATACTATTTCTTAGAATTTTTCCTAAAAAAAAACTTTTATATAAAAATATCAATTAATAGAAGATTCCAATACCTCTTTTAATGTTAATTTTATTTTTTGCATATTCATATTAGTTGATAATAAATAATTTTAAAAAAATAAAAAAAAAAGTATCCATTTATTTTACAAACAAATAAAAAACGATTCTATGAAATTTGAACCAGGTATCCAATACCTGATTCCCATTGGAGAGATTGCTAGAAACCAATTGGGTAAAATAACATAAATATAATTAAAATGAACTATTATAATGTAACTATTATAATACATATAATTATAAAAATAATTATTTATTTATTTAATAATAGTTTATTAAAGTAATATAACAATAGTTTATTTGTGAAATTATATTATAATTACATAAATAAAATATTATCTTTTAATAGATATATCTTCATGAAAAGGTTGTGATTGTATTTATTTACATAACGTCTTAAAATGCCTTTCAATATTATATTTTTAAATACTTTGTTGCGTTACATAAAATACACTTTCTTTTATTTCCTCAAAGCAATATTAATCTTCCCATTGGTTTAATTAACATTAAAATTTTATATCATTTTACAAATTTACAATAATACTTTACAATTATACTATTTTTTTCATAATTAAAAATTCATTTTAATGTTTGTTACAAAAATATTTCTAAATGTATTTTTTTAAAGTAATACAAATAAAACAAAATAAATTCAAAGTGGTCTAACTTTACGTATTGATTTTTTTATTCATGAAAAACATATTGTTAACTAAACTAATATAAATTACAAAGTTTTAATTAAGAGCAAAAACATTCTAAACCCTTTTAATTTTGTCTGCATTTTGAATATAATCAAGATTACAATAAAGTGCATGACTATCTTAATGAGGATAACTAGGGAAATTATTGCTAATCTATTCATATACATTGTGACTTTAATTCTAAAGCTCTTCCTAACTATAAAATAACATGCAATACATTCCCAATGATAACGAAGACAATTATTATTATACTTGTATATTTGCCATCCACACAGAAATGAGAAAAAGACTACATAATAGAATTATTTATTCCCTTTTTTAAAACTTTATTAATATTAGTAACTTAACGAAACAATATTGTTGGTAACATGTTGAACAAAAAATAACAAATAATTCAAATATAATTTGAACATCCTAAAACTTGGCTATCTTTATGCAAACAATGTTAGTAGGTGAAAATCATTGATCATGATAAAAAGAAAATAGAAATAAAAACAAAATACAAGGAAACATCCTTGTGTTGTTGCCCTTACCTGGGATTAAACCACTAAGTGAGGCATAAAATATTCAAATGAGCTGCATCTTCAAATGTAATGACAAACATGAAAACAGCTCAGGATTATGAGATTTTTTAGGTAGAGAATTGATTAGTTCAGCCTATGAAATAATTACTGTTCATTGACCAATCATGATCATGTAAAATATCAAATATTCAATTCAAAAATCAATCACACATTGCCATGTTATCAACTACCATTTTACCATCAGTGATTTTTTACCTTTAACCATTATGAAGTTTCAACATTGATTATCATTGTCATAATTTCAAGATACACACCAACAATAAAATTATTAATTTATATTTATTGTGTTTTATGATTTTTTTAAGGAGGACATTAAAATTCTGGCATTATAAGTGTCATGTACTCCCTTTTCAGTAATGACAATGTTAGGTATTGTATGACTATAATCGATTATAAGTGAGTGACAAGACTGTTGCTTCTATCTATTTAATTAAGTAATATCAAAAACATATTTTTGGATTGCTTTATAACACATTCTAAAACATGAAAGTTGAGAGGCTTTATTATTTTATATTTTTTCCATTTCTTTATTTTTATTTAAAACTTTTTATAAGAAAACTAAAGCATTAATTTGAAACATATGGAACAATAATCGATATTTCCTTTTCCTCTTCTGTTCCATTTCTATTAGTCACTTATGAGCTTTGATTTAATCAATTGATCTGTCATTTTTTTTATCATACATAAAGAACTTTTGATTTCAATTGGTATATGTTTACCAAAGTGCAGTTTAACAACAATAAATCAAATGGACTCATTTTCTCCTCGTTCCGCCTGTAATTGTAATGTTTCTTATTTTATATCTTAACCTTTATCAATCCGAATTATAAAATTCTTTATTTTATTTTTAGGTTATTTATAGAGCTGACATCTCTGGTTTTGGTGCTTTCATACCCTTATACAACTTTACTAACAATTCTTCTTTAATTCCATTTATTTCTTAGACAACTTTTGAACACACTGGATCTTGATTTCCTTTTAACATTTCTAAGAACAATTTTATTGTTACATTTGCATAATTAATAATTCTATTTCTAAGTTATTTAATTTGCCTTTTAATCTCTTGGGTTAAACATGTTTCGTTTCTTACCACTGCTACACTTGACAAATTAGTCACGCTTTCCAAAATAATGACTTCTTTTCTGATGTGTCTCTTGTTTTTAGATTTTTTCATTATATAATTTTAATATTATTATTTATGTGAATATCTTTCACTTAAAATCATGTATTGTTCAAATATCATGTCATATGCACTCGGTAACATAACTAGAAAAATTGGGCCCGAAGGCAGACATTCAATAAGGGCCACATTTTAAATTCCGGAATTTTGTTTTTCATGTATTCACAAATTTTTAATTATCTATTTTAAATGATAAATATCATATAAGATAATTTAATAAAGGTGCTCACTTTAAAAATCGTTCTTCCTAACTTTGCATTTGCAAAATCACTAATTAGTTCTTTTAAGTCCATATTAGATGCTTTCTTCTGCTCAATAGCTAACATTGCAAGATCTTCAAGCCTGATTTGACAATTGAGTTTCTTTTAAAAAAATTCATAATTTTTAATTTACTGAAACCTTTCAACGCTAGCTACAGTAACAGGAAGTGTAAAAAACAACAAGAAAATAGTATATATTTCACTAAATTCATTTTCCAAGTGAATAAATTTAATAATTAACAAGTCTGAGAAATTCTTAATCGTAGTTTTTTTCTGTAAGATCGTCTTTTAATAAAGAAATCACTTGAATTAATTATCTAGCAAACTGTTTTTTTTTTCAGAATAATATTATAATTTTTTATATCATATAACAACGACAATTTATTAGATATAGTTAATAATTGTTTTCATGTGAATATATTTTAATTCCCTTGCTATACATTTTCAAGTTTATGGACCCCTGAACTGCATGGATCTGTAGGCATTGCGTTCCTTTATGACTCAATCGTCACTCCACTATCTAGAATTTTATGAAATGATGCAAAAAGAGTTGATAATGATAGAAAAAGTATAATTGTGAACTAGTAAGGAAATCTATAGAAGAGAATAAAATTCTCAAGAATGTAAAACAATATTTTGGTATTTATAGGAAACTTATTTCTGCAACAAGAAAAAAGTTAATGCTATTACTAGAAAGATAAATGACATCATGAAATGTGTAGAAGATTTCTATCAACAATTACATAACAACCAAGAACAAGAAAAATTACCTACTCCTTCTACTACTACTCTATCTTCTGAATTGCCCAGATTTTTAAATGAAGAAGTAAGATATGCATTTATGTTTATAAATAAGAAAAAAGCTCCAGGTAATGTTAGAATTAAAATCTTTATCTTAATAGAAGTAGGTGAAGAAGTATTTTCTTTTCAAAGTTATATATCAAATGTCTAAATGATTAAACATGAGCCTGGCGATTGAAATAATGCAGAATTAATATTTAAAAAGGTGATAAAGAAGATATTTGAAATTACAGAAGTATTAAAATCTTATCAGTTCTATACAAAATATTTACCAAAATAATTACAATTTTTCTACAACAAACTGGATTTTAACCGATCAAAAGAACAAGTTGGGTATAAAAGTGGTTTTAGTACATGCGATCATATTTGAGAAAAGTTATAAAAATGATAAAGAAATATGCATTGCCATTATTCTTAGGATTTGTACATTATGGATTTCTTCAGTGTTTAAATCATTAGATTACCAAGGTATAGACTAAGGATATTGTTATATTCTGAAGAATATTTATAAAAATGCAAGAACAATAATTAGATTACATAATGATACTAAACAGATTAAAATGGGTGTATCACAAGGTGATTTCACATCTCCAAAACTTTTTACAATGGTTTTGAAAAAAGTATTTTGAAATTAACATGAGAAGCTAAAGGAGTAAAGATAAATTAAGATTATTTAAATCATTTAGATTTTGAAGACGATTTATTTGTTCTTGTAAATAATGTTTTATAGCTTCAGAAAATGTTGCAAGAGATTTTAGATGAAAGTAGAAAAATAAAATTAAAGATAAATATTAAAAAGTCTAATGCTGTGATCAATAAATTTTCTCAAATAAATAAAGAAATAAATAAAAATTGATAATGATGAATTAGAAAAAGTTAGCAACTTACAAATATTTTGATCAGATCACTAGTACAGATAAAAGCATAATGGATAAAATTAATCGTGGTTGGAGTGCTTTCGGTAGAAATAACTTAATATTAGAAGGAAATATCCCTATGTGTGTGAAAAGTAAGGTTTCCAATAAATGCGTTTCCGGTTTTTCTTTATGGTTCTCAGACTTGGATATTTAGCATAAAAGCAATTCATAGATTTTAGAGCATTTGTTGAAGTGTGGAAAAATGTAGAGATCGAAAATGAAATGAATACATGAGTAAGAAAACAAAAAGACGTTACTGACATCATTGAAGGAATCAAGAGACTGAAACAGAGTTGTTCTGAAAATATTGCTAAAAGAGATGATAATAGATGGACAGCTAAAATTTTAAACTGTATTTCAAGAGTTTGTAAAAAAAACTAGAAAGAGACCACATGTAAGATAGATGGATGAAATAAGGAAGTGTGCACTATTGATGTGGTGAAGAGCAACTAAAGTTCAGAGAATATGGATTGAATGAACATGGAGAGACCTTTATCCTGAAGTGGATCGATAATCGTTGAAAATATATTTATATATCAGTTATATTAAAACCAGATTTTATCTTTTTCAAAAATAAAAACTTTTAATTTCTCAATTTTGTTAGATTCAAACTTCGTATCTTTGAGAACATTTTTACATTGAAAACACCAGTTTGTGTAAGTTTTATTCTGATAAACTTGAGAATTTAGTTTATAATCTCTGATGTAGTAAAATATGTAGCATCTTTTAAAAGGTATATTATAAAGTAGAAAAAATAAGGATGATAAAAATGGAAAATCGCTACCATATTTACCACGTATTGTATATAAACTTTGGAAAATATATGCAAATAAGTTCAATGTTTGTTTTAGATCAACTAAAAATTTGAATAGGTTGATCTTGAATAAAAAGGCATAGCAGATAAATTAGTCTTTCTAATGTATATTAAGCAAGACATGCCACATATATATTACAGAGAGTTGAGAAGGACAAATTTGAGAAAAAGATTGACAGAACATTCCTTATGTTACAAAAACTAAAACTGGTTCAACAAATTTATTTTATTTTAACGTCCTGAAAGACAAATGTGAATATTGTTTTAATCCAAATAATATGAAAGTGATTTGTGAAGCAACAAATTACAAAAAATAAAAGTAAAAAAGGCATGGTTTATTTTACTTGACAAACAATGATAAATCATTCAGCCAATAGGATTAAAATAAGCAAATAGTTGTTGTTTTTTTTTTTTTAAAAAGTATGTATATAATATTAAATAGTTTTTTTGTTAACCATAATTATGAAGCATATGCATCGAAAGTATATTTGGATTATTAAATTGATTTTATTTTTACTCTTTTTTATATTTATTTTTTTATTTCTTAACTGTTATTATTCTGCCCTAAAAATACTATTACATTTTAATAATAATTAATCACATTATCTATATGATTATAGATAAAAACAATTAAAGGTTAAAATTTATTAATATGCATGGTATTACAATAACATTGTAATTTTATGATTATTTCATGATCGTACTTATTGAGATATTTTATAACTAAAACAACTTTAGCTTAATGTATTAATAACGAAATTATTGAATCATTTAACTAATTCTAGATGTTTTTAGAAATCTTCAATTTACAGATCGTGGTTTGGGATATCTTATGTCCATTTGTTCATATATAGACCTTATTAAAACTAAATGATTTTTTTGGTTAATTTGTATTATAAGATATAGAATATTTACAATGTCATATACTCTAAAAACTATATGTTATTTTGTATTATATTAATATATTCAAATGATTAATTAATATTAATTACTCCTTCTTCTTGATCGCGATAATGTAAGTACTTTACACCTTTGGCAAGTTTACATTGCATGTCAGCACTAAACCGTTGTCCAGGCAAGCGTCCATCTAAAAAATGGTTCAGTGTATCCTTATGATTTGCAGGATCACGAACACAATCACTTTGAGCAGTTCTAAAATAATAAGATAATAATAGAGTTAGCGGTAGTAAGTTTCTAACCTACTACTATAATAATAGTAGTGATATGAAAGAAACAAAAAAATATCTCTGAAATATATATATATAATTACTTATAAAAAATAAATTTGTCAATTCAGATAATAAATATAAATATTTTAATAAAAAATATATTTTCAAAATATTTATTAAAAAATTAACACTCTCCACAATTTAAAAATAACTATGGTGATTATATAAAGTGATTTAAAAAATATTAAAATACTTAAACATTTCAGCAATATTTTAAAAATAAAAAAGATAGAAATACGCTAGCTATTGTATTATAAGTACATATAGGACTTCTATAATTAGCATAGATTTAAATGAAATGGTCGTTTTAATTAACTGTGTTTGCTTTAATTTATGAAAAAATAAAACTAGTGTTATTGCCTAAAAGTATTCATCAGAATTAAAGATATAAATTTAGCTAATAAATCAAAAATATTCAAAATAAAAAAAAATTAAAAAAATAATTTGAAAATAGAGAATAAAATTTTAAGTTTATAGAAAGATTTAACAAACAACAATGTTAAAGCCAAATAATAATAATAATAATAATAATAATAATAGTAGTAGTAGTAGTAGTAGTAGTAGTAGTAGTAGTAGTAGTAGTAGTAGTAATAGCAGTAATAATAATAATAATAATAATAATTATAAATTTATTAAACGCACATTGATTACGTAGTAATATTTACTGAGGCTATAACCTCGATAATATGCGTATAAAATGTGATAGTAGGGACCTCTACAGGTGTTTTAACCACAAGCTTACGCTATGGAAGAAAAGAGGGGAACCCTTCTTTACTTCAACCTACTTTCTATTGAAATAGGTGAAGCTGAAGCGGTTAGATCTGCGAGCGTGAAGCTATTCAATACTTCACTGATTAAGTCCACAATTCTTATTACACATTAATACTCGCGAAATCTTTCGATTTACAACGAGTCAATGGAAAGATTTTATATTTAGAAATCTATTACAGTAATTTAAAGTTGTAATTATAAATTTATTAAACGCACATTGATTACGTAGTAATATTTAGTGAGGCTATAACCTCGATAATAATAATAATAATAATAATAATAATAATAATAATAATAATAATAATAATAATAATAATAATAATAATAAACATCCACAGCATGAAATTTTTTTGTAATCTCATATAAATCAATAAATCAACATTTTATATATTTAAACCTATATCTATGAATTCCCCATGTAGCAACAGCAATCATTATAACATGTTGAAATAACACAAAATTGATCAAACCAAGTTTATAATTTCGAAATACTAAAGGAGTATAACTTCTAAAATGTGAATGTTATTACAATAATAATGGTGCAAATCACTGAAGTATGTGAAGGGGGAGGATATTGATGGTATAATGTATCATCCAAAAATGCAGTAGTGTGATCAAACCAAGCTTGTATAATTTTGTAATATTAAAAACTTATAACTTCTAAAATACGAATTATATTACAATATATGCCCACAACCAAATGAAATAAAATTAATAGGATTTTTTCTTACCGGAGAGAAACTATGATGTTGCATGCTTCCTTTTGTTCCATATAGTTAAAAAACAAAATGGAAATAAGATAAAATAGCATTGTTCACATTCGATCTGCTGATGTGAATATTGGTTCTACACTTAGTCATGTGAGGTCCTTACAGGCTCTTGAAATTAATACAAATCTATATATCCATTTATATAATTTTCTATTCATTAATATTGAAGTGATTTTTACATCAACAAATAAATGCAGAAACATGTTTAAAAAATATTTACAGATTTTTAATATAAAAAATTTTGATTATTCTAAATGTAAAACAGATATTGGATTATAAATAAGATAAACATTAACTTTTTAAACATCAGTAGCATCTTTGAGAAATTTAATGAATAAATCTCTCTTAGATTCTTTTTATCCATCCAAAGGCCGCAAATAATGACGTATGAGAAATTAAGCGCACAATATTACTCACTTTGGTAAGAAAAACATCTGTTTTGATTAATTGTAAAATTAATATTCTTTCGACCAATTAACGTTAAGATAAAATGTGATTTATTATTAATTGTAGAATTAATATACTTCAGCAGTTGTTTCTATGTTTATTCAACATTTATGTTATTTTAACACGTGGTTATAGGCATATATTGTACTAAAATTGATATCTTAGAAGCCTTTAGTATGTCAAAATTATAAGCTTGGTTTGATCAATTTTAGATTTATTGAACATGTGGTTTTTTTAATTAATATATGTGTCCATTATTTTTTCCCTTTACTTTTTCTGTTTAAGTATTTTAAATTTATTTTTAGAAATTATAAGCTGTAAGCATTTTGAAATTTGTTTGTTACTGCCATTGTTGTATGAAATTTGCGCTCTAATTTTTTTAATTATTAATATTAATTGTAATTTTATAATGAAGGATCATATTGTGATCACATATGGATTATTTAATGTCATTTAACACTTGGATGTGTCAGCAGTGGTTACTAATTCTATTCTACTTTCTAATCTTCTCATAATTTCATCTGAAGATTCTTTCATATTGTCACTTGATTCTGCAATTCTACTCTCCATTCCTTCCATTCTACTACCTATCCTATTCATTATATTCTCCCTTTTCTCCATTCTACTCTACATTCTATCCATTATACTATCCCATTTTCTTATATATTCCTTCATTTGCTGACCCATCGTACGTCAATAGGTTCAGATTTAGGCATACCTTTAGAGATTTTTTTTGTTTCTCCATTTCACATGATTCCAAAGAAAAAAAAATTCTGACTCATCTATTATTATCATCTCTGGGGTAAAAACCTCTACTGGGACTATTTCATCTGACTCATTCATATTATTGCTATCCTTTCTATGACAACATTTTAATTATAATTATGATTATTTAATTAATTCTTCACCCACAAGTCAACAACACCATTTCCATCAACTCATAATTTTAAGATCAATTCACTCATTTAAGTTTTTAACTGACCAAATTCCAGACTAAATATTCTACTTAACTTACTTAACTATATCTACTTCCACTACCTTATGCCTGATAATATGTCATCATAGATTTTATCACATTATAATATTACATATTTTTTCTTTTGATTAATAAAGAGCATATTGCACATTTTAATTGATTATAAGTATGAAAGTTATTTAAATCATGCTCATTCTATATAGATTTAATATGAAGTATTACCTGATAAATCAAAAATTATCATCAATCACATAGTCACACTCATCAAAAGATATCAATCTACTTTCTGGATGATTTTAGTATATGATCAAAATTAATAATTAATATTTTAATTATTCGGGCCAGTCATGTTGTTGGTGCCAAAAATTGTAAACGAGGGAAAGGGGTTAACAAAAATAAAATTGAAGAATTGATGAAAAAGCAATTAATATAAATGAATGATAAATAAGCCTAAAGAATGGGAAGATGAAAATGAAAATTTATTAAGATGATGGATGGTTAATTTTATAATGAGATATAAACCAATAAAGAAGGAATAGATTATGAAAATCAAATAAAATAAGATGTTGACGAAAATAAAAGAAAATAGAGATAAGGATGACTTATGACAGTAATGATGATGATAATGAATATGACTATGAAGTATTAATTCTGCATTGCAAAAATGCATCGAATCTAAATTTAGCTAATCAAAAAATGGGTTTAAATCTTTAGGTGCATATTAATCAATAAGAATAAGAATAATAAGAGACTTAGATAATATGTAAAAAAATGAATTAAGAACTAAAACTTAACAAGTAAAATCGAAATTTCAAATTATTTATCAATGATTTCTCAGGATTCACATAAATTTTAGAATCCAACAGTTCATAATGTATATCTGGATCAGCAAGATGGATTTTACTGTTATCCAGATATAGAATATTTAAAATAAATCAGACAAAAAAATTACTAAAAAAATATCTAACTCATTTTACTAATGATAATAAAGATAAAACGCTTATCTATTATAACTTAACAGATCTATAATGGTAATGTAAATATAACAATCGTATCAATAATCAGATAATCTAAAAGAAAATACTATATAATATTTTGACAATAATCACGATAATAAGATTAAAACAATAATAGCGTCATCAGAGAATGATTTAACTTTGACAACCTTGACAAGCGTAACCAACATTAATGAATGATTATATCCAACAAATTACTAAGATATTATTCTTTTAAATTCGTATGTTTTATTTTGAAGCTATCATTTTAAAAATAGCATCCAATCATGATATCAACACTATTTATAATCAATCATATGTGTGATATTATGCACGCTAAAATGTAAATGTTTAATGAAATTTTATTAATAAGATACTGAATAATAATCATAAAACTAATTCTATTAAATAGTGATGATGATGTCGATGATGGCAACAACAATAATCTGGATAGTGTTTAGCAGTATCAATAAGGTGACCAACAACTTACTAAATTTCAAAACAAATTTATTTATAGCTAGTATTTACAAACACACAAAAAATTATATACATTTTTTTAAAAATTATAATGAATCTAAAATTAACAAAAGAAAATATACTTAGATTTGATCAAAATCAAAATCATAATACATCATTGTATTTGCACATCTTTATTATTTACACTTCCTACCTCATTTTATAATTTCCTCTCTTATTACAATTTACTATCTTTATATCTATCTCGTATAGGTTTGTTATATTTTATACTAAAATAAAATACGAATGGGATGATCATAATGTTACAATTTAACTAATGATATGCTATTTAACTAATAGTAAGATGACAACATTTAACACAATATGCAATTAAAATGATGAACATTTTGAATACATCAATGGTTATGTCTATTTCATCATGTTTAAAAGATCAAGCAATTTCTAAACTCTATCATCTTTAGAGGTTAAACTAGTTGATTCTTTTACTCTATCTAGAATTAGAATGGTGGCATTGTAAATCTATAATTTGTTGCTCAATATTCTACAATGAAACTTTCATATAATATGGTTGAGAATATTAATTTATTAGCAATTTAATTAAGAACAGTAAACACTAAGTATAGCATGCATGTTTTATATCAACTTGAGTCAATAATAAACTAGCAAAATACTATAGTATTATAAATTAATACCATCATATTCAATATATTTATCTCTATCTCATATTTTAATCCGGATGGCTTTATCACAACTTGCTAAACCATCAAGGACTGATGAGATGAAGTTTGATGCCACATGCAATATATCCAAAATACAATAGTGATGAGCCAAGGGAGATAAGTAAATAACTTAGACCACAGTCATTCCATTCACTAAGACAGTTAATATCCAGGTGCCACTATTTGGAATACCCATCAGGATATAGAGAAGAAGGGGTAATTAATCCCATATTTGAAAATACATCAAATTATTAGAAAAAACAATATAAGTCTTGATGAGCTCAAAGTCCATGTGTTCTATATGATTCATCCATGATAATGACTTAACACTTTTACATAGAGTCAAGAGATGTATACCATAACATGAGATAATGTGGATATAAAACTAACAACAAGCATAACAACATATCAGGTCTCGATCAGCCAATGTGGCAACAATCAAAATTCTAAAATGAACATTGTTTACATTACAAGTGTAAATACTAAAAACATGAATCTAATCATACATTAATAAATAGAAATTAACATAGCGATTATTAACTCAAAAGTAACTCATAATGAATAATACTGATCAGTTATACACCAATTACACAATGCAATACATCATAAAAAATGTAATATGTCCAAATTCAATAAACATTAAAATTTTGGCTTTTGGGGATCTATGACAACTGCAGCTTTATCAATTAAACAAAAAAATTACATAATAAAGTTTTAAAATAATCTTAAACATTTACCTTTCTTGTGATCAGATTTAACTTAATCCAATAAACATCACATGATCGCATTTCTTATGCTTGCTTATAACTGTTATAAAATCAGGCAAAACTCACTATACATATTGCCACATACAGCAAGCTAGAGTAATCAATGGATGCAAGAAGGCTTGTGCATAAAATCACCATCTAGTGACTATTCATTCAATATCCCCAGACTAGTTTCTGGCTTGTGGTCTAATGGGCTTGGATTGAAAATATTAAGGTATTTTCAATTTAAGACTCATAGTTGTCTAATTAAGTGGAGATAAAAGGTGGCTGCTAGAGAGTTTCATTAGATCGTAAGATTTAGGTGCAGTTCTCTCAGATTCAAGGCTCCTCACTGATGAAGGCACAAGCCAGAAACTAGTCTGGGGATATTAGATGAATAGGCACTAGATGGGGATTTTACGCACAAGCATTCTGGCATCCATTGATTACTCTAGTTTGTTGTGTGTGGCAATATGTATAGTGAGTTTTGCCAGTTTTAATAATATATTTAACTTAATTATATACTTTTAAATTTTCATTACTTTGGATTCGTTATTTTATTACCAAGTCGATTGCTTAGCACTTATTAACACTAAATATACAAACGATTATAATAAAATATAATAATAATAATAATAAATTATTAACTAAGATATCTTCACTTATCTTCAGTAAAAAAAAGGAAGCTAATTTTACACTTTAATCTGCAAAATTATTCTTGAAACCCTTATAATTTTCTTTGCTTTAAAACTAATATCATAAACACTTTAACGATTCTTTTTTTTTCTCCTTAAATATCAAGGTAAAATTGTTTCTTCCTTCTTGTTGATACATCAACTGAATCACAGAAAATTGTCAACATCGCTTTCAACATCAGATATTTGACATGCATTGAAAACTATCTTCTAGGGAATCATCAATAAATAAAAAAATCAAAGATCTTAGATACTCCAAATATGCAGTCATTAATGAAATATTATTAATTATAGAGAAATTGTTAACAACTTTTAAACTAATTACAATTTTTAAAAAAAAAAAATGAGAAGAAAATGCAAACATTGAAGATTAATGCTGATTTTAAAGTATTATTGATGTATATAGTTATATAATTTCAGGTTGCTATTTAACTATCCTGGAAATAGCATTTTGTTCTTATATTTTTTATAACATTAGTACTATAATCAATTACCAATCTTGAATTAAAGTGAACTTAAATATAATATGGATAGATAATGTTATTTTTATTTAAGAGCTGTTACAATTTCACTACAGTTAAGTAAAAGTCATATCCGTTTTTCATGTAAATTCAGGTAATTTATAACTTTTCATATTAATAATTTAGGAGAAGGTCATTTCCAATAATTCTAACATTAATAGTCTATTCATCCATTATAAATGACACTGAGACATACGTGCATCTGTATTACTAATTTAAACATAATTAATAATTTTAATTATTTCCTTTACATTCAATATGTTAAGTAGAAGTCAATAATAGCAGATATACCTAACTTAAAATAGCATTTGTTCCAATAAAGATGTTTTTTATAATTTAGAAAAAAAATTAATTTGCAATGGAAATTATATAAATTTTAATATAGTCCACAAATAACTTTCATCTAATATGAAAAGTTTCAAAATTGATTTCTATATTAACTTCAAATTTATGATGCCAATATTTATTATTTATTTATGATTTTTATAATTAGCATAATTAATTTAGGATATTAATGCTTACAAATTTTTTGAACTGCTTCTGTATGTACTTAATCTTGGTAGACATTTTTTGTCACTGCAACCTTGGGCTTATTAGTACATTTAAACTTTCAAACTAAAAGTCTGTGATCCTAATACTTCTCTTTTGTGAATAAATGTTCTGAATTCTCATTCCATGTCTTATGATATAACTGCAATAAATGCTTTATACATTTTCTTTATAAAAAAATAATAAGATCAAACCTAACAATAAGGTTACTATATATATATATATATATATATATATATATATATATATATATATCAGATATATATATATATATATATATATAAAACAGAATCAGAAAATAATATTCTGAATAGAATGGCCAACTATAATTGTCAACACCATTTCTTTAGTGTTTGCTCTATGGTTAACATGATTACGATGATGGTTTTTGTTTATTAAAAAACATCCGCTATAGGAACCTTATAGCTCTCCTGTAATTACTTGACAAATCAAATGTCTTTGATAAATGTTGGTACTCATAACACTAGATGTTAATTTTTAAATTTATATCTATCTAATTAATATAAGAAATCACACACACAAAATTTACCATTCAAACTACTATATATTTACATATATTTTGGAATACGACAAAATACATTCAAAGATATTACATTTTAATAAAAATTGACAATTTAATATCTAAAACAAAATTTAAAAATAGTATAAATGTTATTTAAATCTCAAATAAATAAAGAGAGAAAGAAATAGGTATTTTCTTTGGTACACGATCATGGATATATGATTGCCTAAATACTCCATTCTTAATACCCTTTTCTCTTTTTATTTATCTATTAATCTATATATAAACTATATTACATAAAAAATATGTAATAAACTAAAGATCAGCATTTCAATCGCGATATATAAATAAATATCTCATTTACATAAAAAATATGTATAAAAAGTTATACTTGACTATACCAGAGTGTCTGAAGAAAGAATATGCATCAATCTATTATTTAAGGATATATACACCCAGAAAGAGACAAAATGTGAGATGGGATAGATAAAATAAGAAAGTGTACAGGGGTTATGTAGCGAAGAGAGATTAGGATTGGATTGAACTTGGAAAGCTTTTTATCCTGCAGGGTACTGATAATGGTTGACAATGATGAGTTAAATAGACTACTAATGGTTGACAATGATGAGTGGATTTTTCATGATCATTGATACTGATGATGAAATCCATTGCTTTCAATATAAAAAATCATAATAGCAATAAAAAAGTAAACTTGTCATACTCTTGAACTCATTTACAATGTACTATTATATGTAGAACAGTTTTATGTGCACACAAATAATTTGGTTGTATATAAGATATCAATTTAAAATCAACTCTACACCGTTTTGTAACAGGGGAAGCCCCAAAATCATTGCTGAAACAACCAAGTAATAAATGATTTTAAATAATATCCCCTACATTAATAATAAAGTTTTTCAAGTATTTTGTTAAGTTTACATAAAATTTCAAATTTTTATGCAAAAAAAAAAATCTGAACAAACAGAAATTTCATAGAAATAAGCTATAAAGCATCCTCTTATTTTGATTCAAAATCAATTACTAAACTATTATAAAAAATAAAAAATTCTAAAAGTTATAATATTATAAAAATAATTGTCAAAAGTATGGCAAAGGAAATTATTAAACCAAGATAAAATGCATGACTAAAAAATTACGAGCATTTATTAAAATCAAAACACTATAAATGCAATATTAAATTTAAAAAAAACTTAAAAACCCGTTGAGAAATAAAAACACTTTAATTCTAATTCTAAGCTGGTGGAAAACGCAAATATTTTCATTTTACTACTAACATAGTAATAAAATAGAGAACAAATACATGTCAAGAGAAATATTAATGTCCTGAAACAGAATTTTAAAAAATAATAGAAAACGGGCTGAAATGAAACTATTTTAAATTTACAATTAAAAATCATTACGTTTTAATGACCATCAAATGTTCAATTGTGAGAGAAATGTCAAATTCCTAAAATATAGTGACAAAAAAAAAAAGTGTACTGAATAACATAAAGTAAAAAAGTGGAATTACCAGAGAGATATTAATCAAAACACAATATATATTATGTTAAATGAAAAAAAATAAAAATTTCAAATATGTATTTATAGTTTAGCAAATATTAATTTTTGACAAAAAATGCCAAACTATTAACATCTTGCTTGTAAAAATAAATAAATACTTATGTGCACAAACACATTAAAATGACATTTAAAATTAAATAATCATGGTTAAAAAATTAAACAAATTAATGTCAAATATATAATGAAAATAATTATTAAACTAACCTAAGAAATAATAAAGTGTGTTTATAGTGGAAGAACACAATTTTAGACATTTCATTGAAAATATTTTTGTTTAACAGTATTTATTTTACATTATTCAACAGTAAACAGATATGTTACATGTAATTCTTAAATATTAAAATGAAAACATTATGGACATATTATTAAGTGCAATCAATCAATAAATAAAAATCAAAACTTTTGCATGATGAAAAAAATGGCAGGACGGACATTTCAAAAACAATAGTTTAGCAAATAGTATTTGATCTAAAACCAAAGTAACAAAGAAATTAGCATATATCAATGAATGTAAGCTTGCATAATAAATAATAAAAATAATTTTACAACTAATAATTATACTATCAAGACATATACAGAATTAAAAAAGTAAAATTTACAAAAATAGTTTAGCGAAAATTAATATTTGACCAAAAACAAAATTACTACCATTTACTACTGAGCTGTGCAGAATAACTATTAAAATTAATAAATAAAATTTTAAAAACATATTACACATGATTAAAAAATTAAGACAAATAAAATTTCTAAACCAATATAAATACTGTAAAACTTGGATGTAAAATCATGTATAAATAGTTATTAGTTTATCAAATATTGAAATTAATACTGCAATTTTATTAAAACTATTAATTATTTGATGGTGACGTTTACAGACAATAGATTGTTCTATTATCTCAAAGCATGCATAGTTGTGTCTCAATGCAGCACTGGATCCAGACAAAAGAAATTGAAAGGGAGAAAAAATTATCAGGAGTCAACCTTGACAATTCGAGGATCACGTTTTACCATGAGAAAGCAAGAAAAGAAAAAAATTGCCAAATTAAAGCAAGTAAAAATATAACACCTTTTATCTATTTAACTTTCAAGCCCCCAATTATCCTTTACTTACATCACTATTTATTCATCTGCCTTTTACTTGTCTTTTCATCTGTTTATCTATCTATCTATCTATCTATCTATCTATCTATCTATCTATCTATCTATCTATCTATCTATACATTACTTATATACTTTATTTATTTTTACCTATCTTCTTATCTATTTATCTATCTATCTATTCATCTATCTATCTACTTATCTCTCTTACCGATTTATCTGTTTATCTATTATTTACTGTCATTTCACTTTCTATATAACAACCTGAATACCTATCTATTTACTTATCTTTTACTTATCTTTCTATCTGTATATCTGTCTCTTTTTCTCTCCATATATTATCTATCTATCTTTATCCATCTTGTTGCCTATCCTTTATTCATAAGCTAATTAAATTTTGTATTGGTTATATTCTTATTATCTATAAATTAAAATCTACTGAACATTTTCATTTTGCTTTTTGCATCTCTCATATAAAAACTTGACCATCCCATTTCTCCTTCAATTGTCTCCTTTGCTGTCCACATATCTGCATCTAATATCTAATGCATATCTTCGTATTTCTCTTTGTATTTTTTCTAAATAATCTAACACTCCTTTATTAAAATATAACTCATCATTACCATGTGTTATTCCTGCTACCGCCACTCCCCTTCATACAATCCTATCTATATCCTATTTATTATGTGAAAACACTGTTAATTTCTTTATTAGTCCCTTTCTTTTCCTTGTTTCATTTATCAATTTTTTCTCTCATTCATCCAAACAATTTATCCAATTACTTAAGATCATTCCCAAATAAGCATACCTATTCACTATGTTTAACTCTATCAACAATTCTTTTTCTTCTCTTTCCCCAGTATTTATCATCATTACTTTTGATTTTTCTTCACTAAATTTATTCCATAATTCTTTACCAACTTTTGTGCATGTCCTCTGCATAACTATGTCTTCCCTACTTTCTGTGCACGAGAAGACATCATTCACAAATAAAAGATTCGATAATGTCACCTATTAACGGTATCTCTACGCTTCTTCCTAGTCTTTCCACTGCTTTCTTCATTGCTCTCAAATACAACAAAAAAGTGACATAGGATATCTTTGCCCTAGTCCCTCCCCATTTCTAACTTTATCTGATTCTATATTTCCTAATTAATACGTATATTAATTATTTTATACAATTTCTTAATAAGATCCACTAAAGCTCCATCCATTCCCAAATTTATTAAACTTATCCATCTATTTACTCTATCATGTGCCTTCTCTATATCTATAAAAATCATATATAACTGTCTACCCATATTTCTACTCTTATCTATAACTTTTATAACTATAAATATACTATCTTCTATATTCCTATCCGATTGAAAACCTCCTTGCATTTCTCCCACTATACTATTTTCTTCCATCCATTTTGCGATCTTTCCCGCCACCATATACTTGAAAACTTTATATAACATTGGCGTTACCGGTCTATAATTGCTTAACTTTCTATGATACTTACACTTTTCTTTAAATAGTAGTCTCACTTTTGGATTATTCAGACTATCTGGAAATTTTTCTGTGCTATCTTATTAAAACATGATAATAGGTTTAATTTTGCTCTATTTCCTAAATTGATCATCATCTCTGCTGCCTATCTATATAAATCTCTCGCCTTTTCACTTTTTAATTTCTTCCCTTCCTCATTCAATTCATTTTGTGCAAATTATTTCCATTACTGTATGCTTTCAAGTTTAGCACTCTGTCCTTCCCTCTAACATCTTTTCTATATCTATTACATACGTATTTAAGATTGTCTCTAATTTTTCTCTAGAGCTACACTCTATTCCTTCATCATTTATTAATACTACTTCTCTCTTCTTTATATTCCTTCTTTTAATATATTTCTAAAAAATTTTACTCCCATCTTTTCCATTTTTAATAACAACATTCAACAATTTAATATTTAATTTCATTCTCTCTATATGATTATCTATTTTAGCCAACTCCTTTTTTGAAAAAAAATTTTTTTTCCTTTTAACATTAATATATTTTATACTTTTTTTGTTCTTAATAGCATACTTATATATATTCTCTGCATGATTTTTTTTCTCTTTTACACTTTTACTCTTTCTTTTCTATTTTATTCTTCTGAATATTTTTACCTAATACCCTATTTGCCACTTTTTCTACTTCACCACAGCAATCCTTGTATTCATCCCCAACCAACTCTTCTGTGATTTCTTCAACTTTTATTTTATATTTTTCTAACTTATTCTTATCATTCATTCTCCATTCATATAATTTACTATCGTTTGTACTTTTATTACAATTTTCCATCACATTATTAACCATTTCTATTAAAAAGAAATTATTATCATTATTACGCACTCTCTTTTCATTATCAAACACTTTAATGTTCTGTACTTTGTTCATTCCCTCTTTCTCAACTAATACATAATCTAATGTGTGAATTGTATGAAATATATTACTTTTAGACCATGTGTATTGTCCCTCATAAATGCTCAAATTCACTGTCAAAAATTATTCAAAAGCTGTCCATTCTTGTTACTTATGTCATCAATTTCTTTAATATGCCCATTTATATCCCCTATAACCATTATTTTCTTTCCCTTTTTTTGAAACTCTGTATATCCTTAATTACACATTCATATATCCATCTCTTTATAGTTTGGTTATCTCCAGTGGCTATATACCCTACAGCCACCACCCATTCTTGTCTTCCTAACCATATCTCAAAACACCCCAAATGTTCATGATTTTTAGCAGTATTTAAATATTTTTTGACATAACTCCTATACCACCATCCCTTTTTTCTTTTTCTTTTCTATTTAAACCCTGATATATCATCTTCCAGTATATGTTTCTTTTCTTCTCTTAGATGTGTTTCCATTACTGCTAATACCTCAAGCTCTTCATTTCAATTGATTTGTTTAATCCCAGCCACCTTTATAGCCTCCTACCACTTTTCATATTCAAATATTCAATTTTACCAATTTCTTCTTTCCTAACTACTCTTTTATCCATTCTTTTAACTCATTTCTTCTCCATTACATCTGTAAGTAACTTGCTTAACATTAATTTTACAAACTCACCTTTTCTCTATTATCTACATTTATGTTCAAACCAGCTACCATTTGTTTACCTGACATCAAGTCAAAAGCAACATCTGTGAATATCAAGAGAGATTTTTGATTTTTTTCTTCTTCCCCAGTTTTATTTTCTCTAATAATGTGCTAAATTGGAACAAAACCTTAACACTTTGAGATAATACAAATATATTTACTTCTAAAATGCAACATAAAGTAATACTTTTGATAGAATGTGATTTTTAACATAATATTTGTTAATTGTATTGTTAATTTTTGATAAACTAAAAACTACTTGGAAATGTAATAGCAAAGAAATCAAGTCATATATCACATGACCTAATTTAACAAGTTTGTATTACAAATGTTATCTAATGGGCTTGGCAATAACTCTTAACAAGCTATTTATGTTAGATAGCTGCACTTGAAGACCTATGGATGTCTGAAAATTTTAGATATTCTACTTTATGGTTAACCAATAGATAAAGTGCTGGGATCGACCTGGTATTTTAAATCTAATTTTTTAATATCCTAGCACTTCACTGAGGAAGACAGAAGTAGAAACTGGTCTAGGTTTGGGATTATTCTGAAAAGCTTGTTAAGAGCTATTGGCAAGCTCATTAGATAATACTTGGAAATGATTTTAGATCCAAGTTTTAACGGTTTATAAATAGTTAATCACGTGTAATATGTTTTTATAGTTTTATTTATTAATTTTAACACTTATTACCACAGTTTATCTTTTTTCCATATGTCAAAGCATCGCCCGGGAAGCGAACCCCCAACATGTGTCTGCAAGCAACTGCTAGCTTGCAATACAGCTGCGCTGACCTCTCGGCTACCAACGCTTGACCAGTTTATCTTTATTATTAGCCATTAGTAATTTGTTTATCTTTTTTTTTTTTTTTTGGTGTTTTTCCGTCAAATATTAATATTTGAAAATTTTATTTATTTTTAATCATATGTAATATATTTTTATAGTTTTATTTATTAGTTATAAAATTAATTTTAATATTTTTATGCATGGCTTATATTTATTAGTAAATGTTAATAATTTGCTGGGGGAGTGTTTGGATCCAATATTCACTAAATTTTGTTTTTTGAAATCTTCCACCCCTCAATTTTTTTTTTTTGTCATGCAAACGTTCTTGGTTTTTTTTTTTTCATTTAGCAAAATATTTGTGGTGTTTTGATTTTAATACTCGCTAATTATAGATAACATACCTATTTACTGATGGACAACATTAAATAAATACCTTTTAAAAATATTTTCTATGAAATAACTAATATTGTATTCTACCGCCATATTTGTGTTACAATTTTTTGGTTTTACACTTTTTAGGTTAATTTATTAATTAGTTTATTTTTATGTATTAGATGTTTTATTTGTTTTACTTTTTAAATATGTTCACTTATATATAAAAGTAATTTTAATATGTCTTTCAACTTAAGCAGCAATTTATTTTGTCAACATTTCTCACACATTAATATTTGATAAACTGAAAATACTGTTTTGAAATTTTTATTGTTTGATATATATTTAAAATAAAACTTACTCTAAAAATTTGTCCAAATATTGTTTACTACATGATGACCATGTAACCCGTCCTGCACCAGTACTAGGAGCCATAATCCATTTACTGTTATCACAGTCATTGAAACGTCCATCGTGTAACATTCCAAAACTATATATATATAAAATAAATAAAAATATCCTTTAATTAAAAACAATATTGTAATTATAATTGAAATAATATTTTTAACGGTTTACAAACAATTACAAATAATCTTTAAATCCGCAGAAGTACTTTCGGTTACTTTCTAACCTGCCTCAACTGCCATTAAATTCAAAAACTAAAAGCGGAAGCAAACGTCATCAATTCAAATTCCATGAATCTCGTATTTTAATGTTAGAAGCTTGTCGATTTATTAAATGCGCTTTATTCCTGTTTATAAAAATTGCCTCTTTAATTTTTCTTTTACTATGGTTTCTCTCTTCATGAAGAATTTTAACATTTTCAAAATTAAATTTAAATTTATATTTACATGTTTTTTCATGATCGAAGAAAATTGAAGAAGATATTAAATCACCATTATATTTATTTTTTACACGTTTATATAACAATTCCTGTTCCTTCAATCTTTTCTCAATGCTGCACCTAGATTCACCTATATATGATAGCATACAATCACAAAAAATTTGATATATGACATTACTTTTTTGCTTGACAGGTATGACATCCTTAGAATTATTAACTAATTTATTAATATTGTTTGGAACATAGAATGAAACATTAAATACATTCTTATATAAATCCTTAAAAAATTTTACTTGTGGATTTGAAATAAATGGAATAGATATCCATTTTTTATTATTAATCTTCATTTCTTTTAAATTATAATTTATTTATTTTTAAATTGACTTAAAGTATTATTTATTTGTTCCATTTTATAACCAACATCAAGCAATTCCTTGGCAAATATCTCAATATTTTTCAATTTATCACTTTGGTAACGACATAATTTTTCATTCCGAAACAAAAAAGATTTAAAACTTGCCATCTTATGCATCATTGGTACTTTTGATTTACAATTTATATATCCTCTTTTTTGCAATGGCTTAATTATTAGTTTATGTGCAATGGCTTAATTATTAGTTTATGTTATAAACTAATAATTAAGCCATTGCAAAAAAGAGGATATATAAATTGTAAATCAAAAGTACCAATGATGCATAAGATGGCAAGTTTTAAATCTTTTTTGTTTCGGAATGAAAAATTATGTCATTACCAAAGTGATAAATTGAAAAATATTGAGATATTTGCCAAGGAATTGCTTGATATTGGTTATAAAATGGAACAAATAAACAATACTTTAAGTCAATTTTAAAAAAAAATATTATAATTTAAAAGAAATGAAGATTAATAATAAAAAATGGATATCTATTCCATTTATTTCAAATCCACAAGTAAAATTTTTTAAGGATTTATATAAGAATGTATTTAATGTTTCATTCTACGTTCCAAACAATATTAATAAATTAGTTAATAATTCTAAGGATGTCATACCTGTCAAGCAAAAAAGTAATGTCATATATCAAATTTTTTGTGATTGTATGCTATCATATATAGGTGAATCTAGGTGCAGCATTGAGAAAAGATTGAAGGAACACGAATTGTTATATAAACGTGTAAAAAATAAAAATGGTGATTTAATATCTTCTTCAGTTTTCTTCGATCATGAAAAAACATGTAAATATAAATTTAAATTTAATTTTGAAAATGTTAAAATTCTTCATGAAGAGAGAAACCATAGTAAAACAAAAATTAAAGAGGCAATTTTTATAAACAGGAATAAAGCGCATTTAATAAATCGACAAGCTTCTAACATTAAAATACGAGATTCGTGGAATTTGAATTGATGACGTTTGCTTCCGCTTTTAGTTTTTGAATTTAATGGCAGTTGAGGCAGGTTAGAAAGTAACCGAAAGTACTTCTGCTGATTTAAAGATTATTTGTAATTGTTTGTAAACCGTTAAAAATATTATTTCAATATATATATATATAATTAGATACCAACCAGTAATCACCTAAACATTCACAGTAAATATAGTAATCAATATTTGTCACTGCTGTCAAGGCAACCTTCACATGTGTGTGTGTGTGTGTACTTAAATTAATTTTGGATATGATTTAACTTTAAAACTCAAACAAATTAAAGACTGGAATTGCAAACTGAAATCACATTTTTTGTTAATAAATCTCTTATAAACTAAAATCGGCACTAATGTTATTTCAGATTTTTTGGTAGTTTTTAATTAGTTGCTTATTTAGTTACATCATAGCTAAATTATTTTTAAAAAAGTTAATGGAAACACTCCTTAAAACGTTCAATATTTACATCTGTAAGCTGCAAAAGTCTAATTATATATGTGTCTATGAATGTATGTCTGCGTGCATAAATATTTAAATTAATGGCATTAAATAATTGCAATAAATAACAGCTTTGATTGTACATTAATTTCTAAATCATTATTTACAAGGAATGTCTGCTTTGATAATACCTAATGATTTATATAGAAAAAGTCAAATTATTAATAATTTGTGTTTAGTAGTTTTGTCGTGAGAAAATAAAATGAAATCAACATCATTTTATTGTTATTTACATTTGTATCAAATACAATTTCATTATCTCAAATGATACTAATTTAAACATAGAAGTATGTAATGTAAGAAACTTTCAGTATTTAATGTTATACTTTGGGATTAATCCTCATGAAACTGGTAGAGAAGAGACTCCCATATACACACATGTAAAAAAATCAAATAGTTACTGTGATAAAAATGTCATGAACAGTTTGAGCAACAGAAATGTTAAATTAAGCTTTGATTCTAGAGCTATGATACTACTCCACCATTCTACCACTGTACAAAATACTTCTGTGGAAACAAACTTTTATACTTTTCATATTATATGATTATTCATTATTATAATAGTGATGTTTCTGTAAATTATTTTAGTTGAAGGTAGATTTGTTATAATAAAAAGCAAACAGAAAATCCATTGTCATATTAAGTATTTATTTTAATCTATCTAATATTTACCTATAATCACATTAAAAGTAAAGAATAAGATGAACAACTAACTATTAATTTGAATGTTTCATTTAATATATTTTATAAAATTTTAATACATTTCTATTATAACACTGATTAATAACTTAGAGGTCTATGCAGAATCATAAGAATTTCAGTAATTATTTCGTGCAGTATGTGTTACATACAAAATATATAATCAATTTCTAGAGATGTAATACCTAGATTTGTTACATTGTTATTTTTAATGGTAAAATGAATACTATTTTGATAATAGCTAAAAGAGCAAGACATATTGTATAACATAAATTGACAGACTATTTTTCACTTGCAAAATACCTTCTACCCTGACAACCTGAATAATTTTGATGTTATGGAGTTTTAAGTTCTAGTTATTATTGACAAGTTATTATGCAGGAAAGAGGACAATTACTTAATAATGATTTACATTTTTGTTTAATTTTTATGTTATAACACAGCAGAATACTCATTCTGTGAACATAATTGTTTTTATTTTTATACAGTGTCTCTTTAAAAATTCAAAAATTATTTTGCTATGGAATATTCTATAAAAGAATTAAAAAATAGAAAATTTTTAATTGTAGATTGACAATGGATTGTTTTTTAATCCAAAATTAATCAAAAATATAGTTTATACAAGATATCAATAATTCAGTTTTATTTAACAATGTAGATATGTGACAAAGTAATTTTCACGTTTAGCTTATATTAACATTTTATAAAATGCATATTTTAAGTTCTGTATTTTTTAATGTTTTTTTTTTTTCAAGAAATTTCAAATATATTGCAACTTATTTATTTTTGCTATAAATAGCAGCAACAATAAATAGTTTCACCACCAAACAAAAAATAAGTGATATTCCATCATATTCCAAAATTTATTTGCTATGGAGATTCATGGTATGCATAGAATTGTGTAGCATGTACGAAAATTTATAAATGGACATTAATAACTTAATAATTCATTGCTAAAAGTGAAATATATAAATGCAGTCAAACATCAGTCGTTATTTTAACCAATTTCTCTGAATAGTAACTAATTTTTTTTTACCAATAGTAAAACTTTGTCTGGATACCATGCTGAATACAAAATATAGCTATAAAGGTATAGTTATCATTCATATAAAAATATAAAATCTGTTTATATACATATATAAACCGAGTCAAATTATAATCCAATAGGCTCTCAGAATTTATTTATTTTTTTATTGGAGTAAATAATTGAGAGATAAACAGCATTACTGATAACAGCAATCTATTTCTAATTAGGTTATGCATTTAGTTGTTAACATTATTCAATAAATAAATAATAATTATCTATTTTTAGCTAGAAAATAAACTAAAGGCAGAAAAAATATTTAAAATTTTGTTATATTTATCTGTCTATATATATATATATATATATATATATATATATATATATATATAACTATCTATTTATATATAATATATTGTAACGGTCAGATTTGTGCATTTACACAACAAAATCCAAAGTTTTTGCAAATTACCCCAAGGGTGACCTAGATGAGGAGTTGAGACCTTGAATCAAATCACACCTCAGTTCTTCCACCAACACTCCATGACTTATTACCTATGAATGACATATATGCAGCCACACTTGGAGTTTTTTAATTCACATGTCAGCAGTAGCAAGGGTTGGAGCAAGAGACTCAGGGAATAAATACCTAAATTATTACATAAATAACTAAACACAAACATCTATGGGTGGCTAGATAATGCATATATTAATAATTAATGCTAATATTAATAAATTTAACTAAGATTTGGGATGCACTATGAATGGCATGCAACTCATTAATTATAATGTAATATATTTTAATTATTAAATAAAGACCAAACAAACAATAGTGCATTGAATGACACATGCAAGTGTGACAATAATGAGCAAGTTTGAGAACATAATCTCATCTGATGAACTAAAATTTAAAAGAGTTTATTACAAATTTAATAACTCATGGTATATTCATGTCTTATTTATACTATGCCCTTCCTAGAGGTTTGCTATGGTTAAATATGCAAGAGTGATCAATAATAACTGCATATCTCTATTAACAATACAAGTTGAGCATTAATGTGCACCCTATGCAGATTATTATATACATAACTAGATTAAGGATTCAGATCAATGCTTAACTATTCTTAACATTATGGAAGAGTGAACTGGAGCTTTGTAGTATGAGTTCAGATACTATAGTGTTATATATAAATTACTAGAGAGGTATGCATTTAGAATGTGCAATTACTCATGAGATTTCTTACCATGTAAGCAGTTCCCGATTTGCTGTGAATTATGAGAACATTTAGTTCAGTGATTGGAGCAGCTTATATATCAATCTAGACCCTCAAATTCCAGTTCTAAAAGAAAGCTGTCCGAACTCAGAAAGAATGTATTGACCTTAAATCAAAAGTCCATTTATATATGCAAACATACAGCAAGGTGTAAATGCATGTATGCTCCTCCTAAAAACATGCTCATCACTCTAAATGTAATATTAACTAATAAACTTACTGTATGCAAATTCTATAGTTTCAGTCCATGAAACTACCCTAGACCAGTTCATGAATTAGCATTTTTAAAACATGCTAAAAGGATACTTAAAGTAATCTAATTTATTGACAAATCTGCATAGTTTATACTATAACTCAAAAGAGGGCTAAAGTATATCTGGGACTTAAGCAATATTTATTATATGCTTTATAACTCATTCTTGCATTTATAAACTAATTATTTTATTAATGTGCAAACCTGGTATTAACAGCAATAATAAGCTAAACATAATAGCTCAATGAATATATTTAGGTTTTTAGAGCAGATATTTATGAGTGTGTGCTAAAGAGTGGCATTACTGAACTATGAGAGAGCTTCTAATCATCCCTCCCCAAATTTTATTCATAGAATCAATATTCATTCTGAACTGGGAATAGCATAGTTTAGGAAACAATTTAAAATAAACTAAATAAGAAAGGCATGAGTGCTGATTAGCAAACAATAGAATAATAACTGAACACAGTTATTATTTAACATGCATTTAGAGTTTTAGATTTCATTTATATAAAACAGGCATTATTAACAATAATTGAGAGTATTACACTTCATTTATATAAAATAGGCAAGGTTTACCGATATTATGTTATCAGAATTCTAAATTATATATTACAGATTTAAATTAGCTTTAATTATTAGAACATTATTACAGTTTAGAAGTTTGTGCACAATTAACATTAGTAGCTAGCTTAATATTGAAATAATTTATTAGAATTATTTTAATGAGCTCTGTGGGAAAAATTGTTACCATATCTTCTTTGCTGTGGTTTCTCTGTGGCTGTAGCACCATCATTCATAGCTGAGCGGATCCATTCCTGATGGTTTTTAACAGTCCACTAGTCTCCCCATTCTTCCCTTTCCACAGACCAATCTCTCAAAAGGAGAGCTGGAAAATGGTATGCTTTTAACAACCAAGCTTCATTTTCCAGTCAGTCATAGTGACTGGCAGAAATTACTATCCGAGTGAAAAAAAACAAAAGAAGTTTTTGTACTTAAAATTTAGAGTTATTTATGCAAAAAAGTCTGTAACTTGAGTGCCCTGTTTACAACATTCTACAAATTTTTCTTAAATTCCAATAAATAATTTTAAACCCATAAACTGAAACCTTTAGTCATTTCTTTGTTAAATTAAACTTTGTTCTTATTTTATTAAATACTTACAGATGGTTTTTCTAAGAATTTCCAGCTTTTTTTAAAAGAACAGATAACATTTTTTAAAAGAGTTTAGGTTCTGTAGACATATATATATATATATATATATATATATATATATATGGTTGTGTGTGGGTGTGTGTGGGTGGGTGGGTGTGAAAGAGACTATCCCAGGAATTGAAATTTATATACAAATGCACTTAAATGAAGAGTTTTTAACTGTGAATAAATTCAAATTTTTATTAATTTAAAAGATTTGAAATGCTTTTTAAAATCTATTGCATTATGGCTTCTTTCACATATATATGTAGGTGGTTACACACATATAATAATGCTCACACAACTTAATTTAATTTGACCTTTTAAATTTATAATTGAATACACATATATTAAACATACACATATAATTATTATAGTTAATGTATGCAATATTTATACAGAAACACACACTCACAAATACACTTTATTATACCTTATTGATGAAGAATTTCAGTTAATATATGGACTTGGGATGGTTTGAACTGGGTAAAAGATACTACCATGGAACATAGTAGGTGAAATGGGATGATGGCTAAATAATACTCTTTCAATATATATATATATATATATTGAAGCTGGAAATATAGTACATATTTCTGCTTATCTTAGTGCCAATATCATCAGCGCTAGTGTGGCTTTGAACCCAATCTTGTATATTAACTGACACCCATCTCATAATAGGTGGTAGCATAATTATAATCATTTTTATGATTAAAACTTTTAAGATAATATTAATACAATATCATCAACACATCAAGAGAACACATTCCAAAATTTAAAATTTTTAGTAATTGACTGTGATGAGCTATTTCTGACCTATAGAAAAGGGCACTATATATATTGTAACATAAATTTAGATCGGAAAGATATTAAGAAAATATAGAAGATCAAAATATTATAACTTAATAAACAAAAAGAATTGTAGCTTTTTATTTTATATCAAAAAGAAAAGAATTATTTAACCTGAGTAGCAGCTATTAAACAAAAGATCAGACTGAGATATCAATCATATTAAGGGTCATTGGATTAAATGAAATATACTCCTGGATAGTAGCTATATAGCCATAAGGTCATAAATATTAAAATGATGAGTAGGAATAAATTAAACATATTTCTATAATTAGATTTCTCAAGATATCACAATACCAATAATTATAAACAAATTATTAAGAACAAACTACTATAACTCAGGTATATGGAAATCAAGTGAGGTGAGTATACTGGTAACTCAATAAAATATCTTCTCAGGTATAGAGACAGTAGATTTTATCCACTTTCATTTCTTGGTTTGATGTCAAGTGCATATTTAAGTAAATAATAAGTGAATATGGTCTGGCAGGGTACCACTAGGTTAGCTGGACCTAGACAAAGTTATATTTATAACCTTTTCACATGTACCGGGTTTGAATCCCTTTCTGGTACTTTTTTCTAATAAAAATGGAGGATTTTGCTTTTAGAGCCATATCACTGTATGCACTAATATTTAAGTAAACACCTAGGTGACATAAAACATCGTTAAACTAAAGTTGAGTATATAAAATCCATTAGCTAGAAATCATTTCTTAGATCTTAACATAATAGATGTGTTTCAATATTTTTTATAAGTTTTATTAGCTCAGATTATTATTATTAATTTAAGATGGCAATTCACTCATCCTTGCATGAAATAGATAATGGGATGGTGGTTATAATAATACTAAGAAATCACTAAATACTATGAAATCAATATTTATTTATGGCCTTTAAACATTTAAACAGCTCATTAATTAAAATGTGATAATGATGATGATGATAATGATAACGATAATAGTTTCAACCACAGCTTTAGGCCTAAGCCTAATCATAAAACCTAATTGTTATAAAGAAATTCATAATTATTGCTTAATTTTAGTATATCTAATTAAATCTTAAATAATCAATATCAACCATTGATGATGAATGATCACAATGAATAAAGACTATTATCAATAAAATACATATACCTCGTTTAATAAAACAATTTAACATTTATTAATTTATTACAAAAATCTACAAATAATTTAAAGATAAAACTAAAATTTTATATGAAATAATAATGAGAACAATAATTGATTATCTGGCAATCATAATGTTAATTTTGAATTCTTCCCCCTTTCCCATCAAAATATATACATAAATTTGAATATTCAGTTTGCTAAAGTTTTGGATTCACAAGAAAATATTTCATAAAAAAATATTCACTCTCTTTTTTTTTCCTTTCTCTTTTGCACACATACTTTTATAATCTAACAGGTAAAGTAGAATGATAAAAAAAATGTTAGTAGAAGTGAAAGAGTAAGATTTCCAGAACAAGTTTTAAATTATTTTTCTCCCCCTCCCTTCTACCCTCTGAAATGCTATACTTTAACTTAAAACACAATAATCTAATATTTCTAATCTGCCTATTATTTTACATTCACACAAAACTACAAATATGCAACAAGTATTATATTATTATGTATGTGTGTGTTTTATCCCCATAATAACAAAAATATTATTTAAAACAAAATAATAATAAAAAATATGTTACATATTAATAACATTTCATAACTTTAGATTAATAGACAATCATAATTTTAGTACATATAAAATTGTTATTAAGAAATTCTTAGTTTCAATTGATCTTGGTTGTTTTAAAAGTTCTTTAAACAAACGAATTCATACAACTTTATTGCTAAAGTTTTACTAAGTCTCTGATATCATAAAGAAAACATAAAAAAAAATTCATATTACCAGTTCCATTCTTTGGCTGCGACTTCCAATGATTCACATTTATCTTGTTCAATGTCTATCTTTGGCAGCAACAATTTCCATGTTTCTCTGGAACAATTTCTTTCTTAAGGTGTATAATTATTTGATGATGATGATCCTATTAAGGTTTTTTACTTTAGTGGACAATTTGGAAATCATTATATTAACTCTTCTTCTCTTCCTGTCAAGCATGATTCTTTTAATGGATGAAGTACAGCAGTTGTTTCCACATTTATAATTTTCTTGGGTTTAAACTCAGTTACTGGAACAATTAATTGGACTTGATGATTTAATATTTATCAGTAGATTACTCTTTTTCTTCTGATTTTAAATGCAGGTGAATGTTTTCTTCTTTCTATTTAAAAACATCTTATTTCTCTCGGTCAGTTGAAAGGTGTAGAATATTATTTTTCAGACAAGACATTTCCTTTTTTTTATATGATGTGCTGGCTGGATGGTCTGGTCAACAGATGAGATATATATTATTTTTTCTTATCCCGCCATTCTTATATCTTCAATCCTCAAAAAAAAAAATTTAATAATAAAAAAAAAGATTTTTGATTAAGATTTTTGTAGAGTTAAAATGCTTGTCCTTTTTAGTTTCAATATTTTTAAAAGTCTCTACAACAATAACTGATTTTCCAGACTGCTTTTATATCCGATTTTTTTTCTATTTTTTTTTTTGACCTCCTCTTTTAATTAGATTTATAACTTATTTTCAACCAAATCGTTTTTTAGCTAAATAGTACTAAAAATCTGACTATCCTGATTTTTAGACAAACTTTTGTTTTGAAGGGAAAAAATAGACTTAATCCTTTTTTACACCTATGTAACACCTAAATTTTGAGCTTCTTTCTTTTTGATCTTAAAATGAGACGTTTTTAAAATTAGACTTCTCACATTGTCTCTAAGTTTTTTAACAGAAAAACAACCCTTATAATACAAAATTGTTGAGTAAAAAAAATAATTTAACAGATTTTCCTCTTTTTCTTTCAATATTTAATAAATGTAGATATATTTATGTGATGTAACACACACACTCATACAAATTATTTATAAAACAGGCCTATAACATAATCTAAATGCTAGCTTAGTAATTCTAACCTTAATATTTAAAATTAAACCTTTTAGCTTTCAATTCCAACTTACAATTATAGAAAAGCAAAAATAGAAGTATAGAATAAGATATTAAAATTTAGCAAGTGTAGGTTAGTTTTAAAGAAAGTTAATATGTGTGATTTAAAAGTGACTAATGAAATAGCTTTTATAACACACACTGCCTATATATGTATTATAACTTGATTTAAAAAATTTAACCATTGAATAACCAAATGTGTGTACTACTCTTTTGAGATGTATTAACACCCAAACAAACAAAGAAGAATATAACTGTTGTCCCACTCTCTTTCTGACTTAAGCTTTTAAAACTTGATCTTGTAGGGTTTAAACTTGGATGCCCTACAGCTTCATTTATTACATAAAATGTGATGATGATTTTTGTTCAGCATTTTCTTTCATGCACATTACTACAAATTTAGCTAATGACTAAATTGTAATGGCACAATATATATATATATATATATATATATATATATATATATATATATATATATATATATATATATATATATATATATATCTGTTTGTTGAATGTCTAATTGACTGTCTACTCAGATAACTAATCCTCTGCCTATGGATCTGTCTATATGTTTATATATATATATATATATATATATATATATATATATATATAATAAAAAGTTTTTATGTATACACTATTTAAGACAACTTATGGAAAACAAAGAAAGATTAAGCTTATTTGAATACAATGATAAAAACATACATTTTAGAAAGTAATCAATTCATAATAATAACAAATAGACACGTTATGTATATATATGTATAGGTAAATGTATGTGTTTGTATAATATTTTTTATTTATTCATATGCAATAAGGAAAAATAAATTTATTTGGTAAATATTATTTGAAATATTGTATAATTTTAAGTTGAGTTAATCACAAAATGTACTACTTCTACTACTACTACTACTACTACTACTACTACTACTACTACTACTACTAATAATAATAATAATAATAATAATAATAATAATAATAATAATAATAATAATAATAATAATAATAATAATAATAATAATAATAATAATAATAATAATAATAATAATAATAATAATAATAATAATAATAATAATAATAATAATAATAATAATAATAATAATAATAATAATAATAATAATAATAATAATAATAATAATAATAATAATAATAATAATAATAATAATAATAATAATAATAATAATAAATGAATGCTGGAGAATTGTGCACCCTTGATCATTATCCATTGCCTTCTCATCCAATAATTTTAGACCAGCTTTAATTGATGGAGATATAGAAAGGAATTGGATAGGCATTGATGTGCACAACTTTCTGGCATGTATTGATTAATAGAGTTTATACTAGGTGTCATCATTGTGGGGGAAAAGTTTTGCTACTGTTGTAACATCTTATAAGCTATACAGTTTTGTGAATTGTGTTGATTTAGTGTTCCCCAACCATGTGGCTAAAGAAATGGTCATAACTTTGATGCTGGGTCAACTTGCTAGCTTATTTTAAAAAAGTCTCAAACAGAAAGCTAAGGAACAAGCAAAGAAAAATGGATGAGCATTTTTTCAAGACAGTAAGGCAATAATAAGGTTACAAAGACATTCTTCACAAGCTGCAGATCAATCAAATGGGAAGCAGAAAATAATGGTTAATGATGCCATCTGAATGCAGGAATTGGGAGAAGTGGAAAATATTGCTGTTGTTATAGCACCTCCAAACATCATACTGACTAAAGAAAGTGAAGAAAATACCATTTGGTGGACAGAATTCAATGATAAAATGAGTGACAGTTCCAGCCCATTGTCTGATGATAATAGATCCATGACTTGTCCTGACATTTATTCTAATATATTATGCTATATTAATTTTATATGTTCACAACCACCACCATATCTCTTCAATCATTATAATATAACCCTATAAATAATCAAACCTTTTAACAGACTGTTTACCTCTTCAAATCACTAGCATTGCTGAGATACATATAAAACCTAAATTACAATTTTTATCTGATGATCTTAAAAAACTATGCATTTTCTTTATACATGACTCTCAAAAATATGCTTTGCAAAAATAACTGATAATGGTGCAACTTGTGTAGGCTTTTAATACTAGAAAAAACACAAACTAGGAAATGACCTTTAGTAAATAAGGAAATTCAACTGCAAGACTTAAACAAAGAACAATTATTATTAATGTGGAAAAATTCTGAATGTGATTTAAGAAAACAACTTCACTAAGCTTTTCAGTAAAAGGCTGAACATAAGCAAAGTTGACAAAGTTTAATTTAATTCTATGCAAAATGGGAATAAAATGTGGCAGTCTTTAAAATGTCATTTGTAATTTTATACAGGAATTATTTTCACACTTGGAAATATCAGAAACTCATAGGTTTTTTAAAACCTGCTGCTAGAGTTTTCTGTGTCACTCAGTCACAGGTTAACTTACATTTGGAATGGTTCCTATAATCCATTTCATCACAAGTTTTCAGAAGTAATGACTCATGTCACATAGCACGACCTAAGTGCCAGTTGTTGTTTAAACATTTATCAGTATTAGTTTTTAACAAGTTGCAGGAAGTATCCTAATAAAGAAATAGCATTTATTCAGACAGTTTTATTTATTTTGTTTATTTTTTTAATTAACATGTGTTGCATAAATTAAGTATTAAAGGAAGATGGTATTAATAATAATAATAATAATAATAATAATAATAATAATAATAATAATAATAATAATAATAATAATAATAATAACAACAACAACAACAACAACAACAACAACAATAGACGATGCCCTAGATCTTGAACAGCACAGATCAGGTAAAATGTTCCACATTTAAACCAATTAAACCTAATAAAAACCATTAGAAATAAAATAAAAAATATATCAAATATCAAAAATACTATTAATTTAATCTATGTCAATGAATAAAGGAAGGAAGTAAAATTTAATTGATATTTTTCAAACAGAAAGGTGATATTAACAAATTAACAAGACAAAAATAGAGGCTCAAAGGTCACATGATCTAATTAATGGCAGCAAAAACACCAGTAAAGTCAATAAAAAGAGAAAAAATTGGCCAACATTTGCAGGCATCGTCAAAGGAAAAGAAAAAAGAGAAATAATTTTATTTATTCTAATAAAAAACAAAAAGCCAAATTAATTTACATATCACTAAAAAAGTGATACAACTACCTCTCAAAAGTGTTCCCAGTTAAAGGAACCAAACTGATAGTGATATAGATAATTTAGAACATGAAAAACAGAAAAATCAAGATCCACCAGAAATCCTCTGGAATGAAGAAAAATTAAAAATCACAACTGAAGTGTTTGATAAATAAATACCAAAGCATCTCTTCGTAACATCCAAGAGATCTTTCACCCAGTCCATGATGTTGCCAACATCTGTCAGCAAGATCTTGCTATATAAATTTTCAAAAGAGTTGCTGTATGAAGCAGTCACAACAAATAGATTCTGCAATATAAAATAATTTGCAGAACATTCCAATGATCATTATCTAATACTGGAATTTGATGAAATCACATAAAAAGAAAGATTTCATAGACAAGTCAGAAAATTGGAAAACTTCACACTGATCACGATAGACCAGAACTACAACAATGCCAGCTCAGAAATAATTAAGAATATTTACTTGAGATGCACAGAACAGGACTTTCAAAAGATGATGGAACTGTGTGGTAAGGTCATTATGTTCAAAATAATATACTGGAAAGACACACCAATACCAATAGCAAGTAACACTGGGTTCAAAATGCAACTACATCCAGATAGTAATCTATATTATATTACAACACAGATCCTGGATCAGGAAGAAATTCTCACTCTGTATATAACTTGTCTAAAATCACAGAGTTACTAATCCAAACAAAGAAGACATGTTTCTACACAATGTCCAAACTTCCAGAATTTAATCAGAAATCAAAACACCCACATACAAAAACAACAAAATGTCAACAATGACAAGCAAGCTAATGAAAAGATAGGCATTGCCAAGAGTAGCAGTACATAAACTACACATTACAAAAACCATGTCAGATGTTTCATGACCTAATTTAATAAGCTTGTGTTACAAATGTTATATAGAGAGATCACAAATAAGATCTTAACAAGCTTTACAGAATATACCCAACCCCAGACTGTTTTCTGCTACTGGCATCCTTAGTGGGGGGTTAGGACATTCAAGCCCAATATGTTATCTAATGTATAACTATTAAGTAGAAAATCTGAAATTTTCAGACATCCATTTGTCTTCAATCCAGCTATCTAACTTAAATAGCCATATGGTACTGAACTAATTTCAGATATACCTTATATTAATAGCTTTAGCAATATAAAATTTCCAAAGCCTTAATAGCAAAAAATAAAATTACAAAAAATCAAGTCAGATATCACTTGATTTAATTTAATAAATTTGTATGACAACTATTAAATATAGAGCTCGCAAATAAATTCTTAACAAGCTTTGCAGAATATCCCCAACCCCAGACCTGTTTCTGACATTGGCCTCCTCAGTGAGGTGCTAGGATATTCAATCTAATCTATTGCTTGAATATCTTAGCACTTCACTGAAGATGCCAGTAGCAGACACAAGTCTGGAATGGGAATCTTCTGCAAAGCTTGTTAAGAGTTTAGCTCTATATATAACATTTGTAATACAAGCTTATTAAATTAGATCAAGTGACATCTAACTTGATTTTTTTGTAATTTTATTTTTTGCTCTTAAGGATTTGGTGATTTATATTACTAAATCTATTAATATATGGTGTATCTAAACTAAGTTCAGTCCCATATGGCTATTTAAGTTAGATAGCTGGATTGGAAGACATAAGGATGTCTGAAAATTTCAGATTTCCTATTTAATAGTTATACATTAGATAAAGAGCTCACCTTGAACTGGTATTTTTAATCTAATGCTTGATTATCCTAGCACCACACTGAGGATGCCAGTAGCAGACACTGGTCTGGAGATGGCGATATTCTGCAAAGCTTGTTAAAAGCTTATTTGCATGTTCTATATATAATATAATAAACTAAACAAAGAAATAATAAGAGATACCAAGTTCAGACCTCATACATTTGTTCACAAAAAAAAAAAAATATATCCCCAAATAATGAATATGATCAAAGAAAAAATGGAGACCAAGCAAAAAAATCTCAATAAGTAAAACAAATGTATATATGCCAGAATTTAACTGCAAAACAGATATAAACACACAACATACTACTACCAATAAGAAAGTCATATAAATTTTGGAGACACTTCCACCACCAAACAGTATACTGACAAATCCAATTCAAACAGAAAGCAAAAGAAAATCCAGGTTCTATCAGAAGGAAGATAGCAAAAAAAGTGAAGGCAGATGATGATAACACTAATTTATCAATCATTTCAAGTCCAATGGAAATAATAACAAATCTATTTGAAAAATATCTAATAGCCACATCACAAAATGAAGCATAAAACCCACAAACACTCAACAAATAAGCCAATGAGAATAATACAAAAACAAACAAAACAGACCAAAAACAAAGCCGTGATCCAACAATATTAGTGTGTGATTTCAACTTAAGTTACACAAAATTCAATACAAATTGTCTACATTAAACCTGACACTCACGAGTCTTCAGGGCTTTATTGCTGCAGATTCAAGGTTATTCTATAATCAATGTTACACCATATTCATTGATCTCTGTTATTATATGCCTATACTTTATCACCAATCAACTTCCAATTCAATCCATGCTTGTTTTCAGATCATGCTGCCCAAACCATCACAATTAATTTGTCAGAGCCTCAAAAAACATTCATTCACCTAGAAAAAACAATTTGATTCCTACTCCAAACAATCACTACCTAATTCCTATTCTCAGATACATATTATGATAAATAAAATTAATGATATGCTACAAGACCGATATGCCACAAGACCCAATTCAAAAATGCCAATCATTCATTAATATACTATTCTTCAACAGACAACATGTGACAAGATATTCACCCCAACCCTCTCATCTAAGGGCACTAGCAGATGATTTCCACAAAAGAATCACCATCACCAGATCCATGCACAACACCCAACAAAGCATACAAAAACTAACACAACTATATCACAATACATGTATACAATTAAAGGAATACCTTGAACACACAATAAAGAAAAATATCTCAAACAATAATACACATAAACCCAATGATATATTGGATGAACACTGGGTTATCCATCAAACAGACTAGTGCCCATGGCAGTGGTATTATCTAAGTGGGACACATGATGATGAACCTGATATACCAACCTTTCAAGCAAAAGCTTCAAACATACCAACAACTAATCAGTTGATATTCCCTTTCAGACCCAACAATTTACTGAAAAACATGGAAAAATTCCCAATGGTTGATATCCTGAAATCAGACCAGTGTTTGTCTTTTCACATTTAAATCAAAAAATACTAAATATATATTACATTAACTATATGATAAAAAAACTAAATTTATATAAATATTTTAACAAACCTATGCCCCATTTCATGAGCTATAACCATTGTACCAACAAAATCTCTAGCTTCATTAACAGTACAAGTTTTTTGTAGATTACACATTCCATTAAGGTTTGCCATTCCTAAAGAATAAATAATTTATTTAGAATATACACACTTAATAAAACTTGTAAAAATGATTAAATGTGTATGTAGTCGATAACCTTAAATTTAATTTTAGGAAACAAAAGAAGAGAAAGAAGAAAATAATATCTGCATTAAAATATATTATATTAATTTTGACTTTAAAATAATAATTAGGTTAATTTGTCTTTAAAATAGTAATATGGATACAGCTGTTAAACTGTAATCATTATTTTAACTAATACAGAGAGAATACATTTGTAAAAGAGTTAAAATTCGTTTAGATGAGTTTGAGAATAACTATAAAGTATGCACTCATCATATATTTATTTTACTAATAATAAATAAGTGAAATAATTAAAGTATATTAATAAATAATTAAATTTAGTTGAAATGGAAAAATATATCAATATATATTTATTTCTAAATTTAATAATAAATTTTTAAATACAACAAGCACTGGATGAAATAATCTAATATATAACCAATACATTCACCGTCAAATTTGGATAGTTTTGTTTTCTTTGATCAAAAAGCATATATATATATATATATATATATATATATATATATATATCAAAATACAGTACAATTTACATAAATTATATTATTTTAGAAGTACTTTCGACTATACACTTTGTAGTCTTTATCAACTATATAAAGACTACAAAGCGTATAGTCGAAAGTACTTCTAAAAGAATATAATTTATGTAAATTGTACTGTATTTTGATATATATATATATTGATTTGTATATTACATATATTGTGAAACGAATACAGATATCAAACTTTATATATATACAAGAGAATATATATAAGTATCAACCATTACTACATTTTTTTATTTAAATTAATATTTATCACTTTGCTGAGTCAGGTTTTCGAAGCGTTTAGTCACACTTTGATAAAAATATACTGTATCAAAAGTCTAGCTCAATAAAATAATAAATATTGTTTTGCACCCAAAAATCTATTACCATAATAGTTGATAATTATCTACATCTTCTTGAAAAATATATTTTAATATGATTTACTAGTATATACATATATTATAGTTTATTCGTAATTTATATATATATATATATATATAAAATTATTTTCATTAAAAATGATCTAATACAAGATTATAAAAGATTTTGATTTTCTAATGAAAATAAAAAATGTTTTAAATATATAAATTTATTAAGCGCTAGCAGATGATCTAATAATAACATGCCTTGGGGTTCGGTCACGGATACACATACAAAGTAAATTTGTGTATGTGTTTGCTCTATGCTTGTATTGTGACAGCATTGGTTAACTAATAATTAAGGAGTGAAAAATTCGTAGTAAACTAAACTAAATAAACAATATCCATTACCGTTGGAAGCCAAGCCGGGATATTTTGGCAATAACTAAATTTATAAAAAATAATTAAATGAATGGAAGAATAGAATGCTGTAAGATAAATGTAATAAAAAAAATAAATAAAAATAACAAAATGTAAATAAAATTAATAAATCCAACCACCAAACAACCATATCCATTACAATTGGGGGCCAGTCCAGAATGATTATCATATTAACAAGTTCAGACCACTTGAATTTGAGTACAAAAAAAATTTTTGTTAAATAGATTACGCAGTAGATAAAGTTAAACAGAAAAAAGGAAGGAAGCTCAGTGGTAGACAAAAGCAAGAAATAAATAAATAATAATGGGAGGAAAGGAGAGAAAGAGAACATGATATAATTTGGGAAGTTAGGTTGTAAATTGGAGACAGTTGTGGAGGGGTCTTGAAAGCAGGCATGGGTGAGTGAGGATTAATGACTGGGATGGGGAGAGTCAGACAAACGTACCTAGTGTCAGTAAGATATAAAGTACATAAAGTAAGATAATCCTATAGAGATAGGGTTATAGTAGTAAAGCCATAGAATAAAATATAAGTGATTAGTGTGTGTGCTAGACAGATTTGATGCACACAAGATCAAAAACAAAAATGGATACTCTAGTGGGCAAAATAGAATAAAAACCTCTGAAGAACAAATGGTATCATCTGGAAAGATAGCTAGTGAAGAAGATATAGAAATTAGCAAGGGAATGGAAATGATGGTTGATAGTAAAAATAAAATAGAAAGCTACAGTATAATAGATATGCGCATGAAAATAATGGAAAGCCAGCAACAGTTGATTATGAAAATGAGGGAAAGAGATGAAAGAAATATAAGAAGGATGGAAGAGTTGGATGAACGACTAAATAAAAAGTTTAGTCAAAAGGTGGAACAAGTAAATGAAAAATGTGAACAAACCTCATATCAGATGAAGGTGGTGAATGAAAGGCTGGGTCACCAGGAGGAATTACTGGGGAAAATAGAGCAGTGCCTTTCGGGAGAGTGGGATAATGTAAAGCATGACATTGAATTGAAAGTAAATGAGGGGATGGGATATGTAGAATATAAACTGGAAACAATGTCCCATGAAATAGAGCAATTTAAGTTAGAGCAAGGGGAGAAAATTGAAATAATAAATGATGAAAACAGAAAGGTTATAGAAAACCTACGACTAGATGTAAATCAGTTAGCGAAAACAGTTGAGAAGATAGAAGTGAGGGTAGAAAGGAGTGAAAATAAAATAGAAAATATAATAGAGATTACCAAAGCTAACAGTAAAGAACAAAAGCACAAGCAAATGCTTGAAAATAAGTAACGAATGTAACAATGTGGAGCAAATGCTTATAGGCCCAGAAGGAAAGACTGTTGGACAGGTTACTGAGTCGCTGAATGCATTTGACAGCAGTAGGCCTAATTACAAGGCAGAGGATCAGAGATTTAAACACCAACCCAAATATCTGCACATAGGAAGAATGCAATTCAATCCTCATCATGATTATTGGGAAGGAAAACAGGTGTTTCCTGATAGATCAGAAAGAGCTAAGATATCCGGGCAGTCCGGAAGAAGTTCAGATCTAAATTATCCAGATGAGCAAGCCCACTCTAGTGGACATTGGAACAGTGCTCCAGTTCCAAGCACAAGTGGATATATGTATAATAGAAAGAATGATAAGAAACCTCCAGATAAAAACTAAGCTTAAAGAAAATAAATGGACGGATATGTTGGTTTGATGAAATGGTTAATGTCATAGAATCACAATTTTTAAAACATGACAGGTGGGACAAATTGTCTCTCAACAAATAATTAAAGTTACAATAATAAGTAAATAATAAAAAAAGAAAGCATTCATGGAGTGTTCTATCAATGATTATTTTAATAGGCGATTTTTGTGCAGTCAAGCAGAGCAAAACAAAGGTCGTAAATAAAAGTAATAACAAAAAAAAAGAGAAATATGTAAGTAATTTATTCGTGCAATAATCTGTCAATTGTAAATGCGATATAATTAGCAAATAAATAAAAGTAAAAGTAAAAATAAGAATTGTTTAGGCTCATTAATGAGCCAATTAATAATTAATAAAATAAAATAAATGAATAATAGTGATAATTCATAAATGATAGATATCACTGATAGGTGTATGAGGTTGCATATTGAGGCATAAATGTGTTTGTGGATGCATTATGATTGGGTCATATTTTTAGCTTGATTCAGCTGTCTCTTCATTAACTGTATATTCACATGGCTCTCAGTGGTAAAACTTTTAAATGAAGTGCCAGTAAGAATACTGGGCTTATTATCCCTGTTGGATGAAATTCCCAGCCACATAAAATATAATAAGAATTATAGTCTTGAAATAAATAAAATAAATAAATAAAGAAATAAGAATTTGTTGTTTATGCAAGATGAACTGGCAGTAGAAATATCCTGCTGTTCACATGCTTTAAACCCTTTTATGTTTTTTGGTAGAGAGTTAAGTTATGCCATGGCCTCATATGAGTAGAGATTAAATTGGTTGATCAGCCAAAATTGATCGGAATGAATTGAGTAGTTTTACCTAGCTGTCTATCTGCAGTCAACCTCATCACCATCATCACTCATCATGATAGAGTGGAAAATTATGTAATAGAAGCAGTAGTAAAGGTTGAAAGCAAAGAATTAAAATAAGCTCTCATCTCAGACTAAGATTCGACCCGATTTTAATTCTCAAAAGCAGGTGGAGTGTAATGTGATGACCACGTAAAGTTGTCGTCACAGGTATATATTTATTCCTAAAGGTAGATAAGTTAGCTACTAGAAATTAATAAAGGTAAATGGGTTAGCTACTAGAAATTAAAAAAAGGAAAAAAAGAAAAAAGTTGAGATTCAGAAATGTTGAAATTACGTTGATTTTTTTTTTTTAATAGTAAGAGGAGGGGATGCATAAAGAAATGTGTCTTTTCTCTCACATAAAAAATATTGTGATAAGTTAAATAAATTGTAAACATAAACTTGAAAAAATGAATTATAAACTTTAAGTAAAAATTAAATGAAATATATAATATAAAACAATATGCCCATACAAATTAGAAGTGTGAAAGTCTGTTGGACTAATTGAATTGCATGGACAAAAAATAATTTATCTGAAGGAAAATCTTTATAATTATAATTTGATTAATTAAAACCTACATTCCAGCCACTAATTAAAGATATATGTTGATAAGAATTCATTGGAAATTAGTAAGAATTAATTAAAAATTTACAGAAAACAATGAACAAAAGAAAAGACAGTAAGACCAGAATTACACTTATCTAATTATTACAAGTAGAGATTTGGAAGAAGCAGCAGCTAAAAAAAAGAAAAAAATGAAAGAAGTGCATGGCTAGTAGTGTTAAGGGAATGTAGGTTTGTACTCGACCTGTCTGACCACTGACTCACAATGTATAAGAGGTAAGCCTGACCTGCTAGAGAGATCGCCGCTTTTGTAACTGAACGACTTAAAATCTACTTAAAGAATCAAGAAGAATTAAGAACTGGAATGAGAAAGTAACAAAACCAAATTCAAAGAGAAATCAATTCAACTGACAGTGCAAAGGACATACCATCTCTACAAAAGAAGGGATGATCTCCCAATGGACGGTATGAGTGCTCAGAAAAGACTGCCCATGGAAACAACCACAAAGAAAACCTAAGTAACTAAAGCATGCATGCATTTTATTTTTTTATATTCGTAAATAAATAAAGAAGAAAAGAACTAGACAATAAAATCTAATTGGGAAGGAATAATCTTGATAGACTTAGAACACTGCCGAATAAAACTTCAGGAGAACTTAAATACATAACTTTAATATTCAATATGTTTCACTCTATTTTATCATTGCTATGTAATTTATATAAGTGTGTATTTTTTTGTTATTATGTAGTTTTTATATATGTGTGTGAGTATTATTAAACATATTTTTCTTAAATTGCATGTACTTGCTTTATTCTCCTATCACCAAGCTACGACAGGGGGGGGACTGTAATTTATTGATTAAAGGGTAAGGCTGATTTTAAAAGGCATTCATGTGCTGTTTGTTTGTGAGTATCTCCCAATTATAAAAAAAATAAATAGCAAGCACTGGACATTTGTTAAATTTCTTGGAAATAGTTTGCTTTGTTCAGCAGCTGAGAGTGCTTGACCAGGAAAAATAATGCCAAGATAATGTGTATGTATTGCCTTGGGGTTTGGTCAAGAGTACAGACATGAAGTAAATTTGTATCTGTATTTGCTGTCTGCTTGTATTGTAATGGCGTTGGTTAACTAATTAATTAATGATTGAAAAATTTGTAGTAAACTAAACTAAATAAACAATATCCATTACAGTTGGAAGCCAAGCCAGGATATTTCGGCAATAGCTAAATTGATAATAAACAAATAAATGAAAGGAAGAATAAAAGTTGTAAAAATAAAAGTATAATAAAAATATGTATGTAAATAAATAAAAATAAATTAAATTAAATAAAAATAAATAATCCCCCAAATAACCATATCCATTGTAAAGGGTAGCTTACAATGCACATATTCCTAAAAAGATCAAGCCTATTTATTGAACCCAATCCATTTGGAATTTTTAAAAAAATAATGGGAAGATTATTTGCTTGTTATTTATTACATATATACATATAATGCACAATAGATTATTTTATTATAAAATTTAATATGATCAATATTTTAGAAAGTATTATTGTATATATATATATATATAAACTATTTGATTAATAAACTGTGATGTATATATATTTTTAAAAAAAATTTGGATATTAATTTTTAATCAAATGATTTAGGGATAGCCTGAGGTTAAGTTAGGTGGCCACATGTGAAAATAAAATTGATTTTATTATTGATTTTATTTTATTTGTAATAAATGAAATGTATTTAAACAATACATTTAAAAATCTAAATGTATTTAAACAATAGGCAGTTAAAGATATCAGCGTTTCAGGAGATTCTCAGCATTTTATGTAAAAATAAAAATTTTTACAAATCGTTCTTCTTGTCAAAAGATATAGCAGCTGGAACAATAGACAGTAGTTTAAACTAAAATGGAGTTTTGCTTTTTCTTTTATTTAAATCATAAACATTTTAAAAGTCAAGTGCTGTAACTAAAAGTTTACCAAATTCAGAAGAAAGAAGGTGAAATAAGAAGTAAGAATTATTGATAAATTTTGAAATAATTAAAGCATGTTTTGAAAGTTGTTGGAGTAATTTTTAATACTTTAAATCTTTTCAAAAAAAATAACGAAAATTAATCGGCTGAAAATTGGAAAAAGAAAAAAGAAAATAATTTCCTTAATATATATATATATATATATATATATATATATATATATATATATATATATATATATATATATATATATATATATATATATATATATATACTTAAATTGCTTCTATATTATCCAACATAAATTTATGATTACAAATAATTATTGAATTGTACTTTAATATGAATATGGGCTACAGCAAAACATGCTATTGTGCATCATGTTATTTCCTACAGCTGCATTAAACCTCTATTTATTTATTTATTTATTTATTTTTCTACTTTATTGTAAACACACAAGAAGATGCCTGCAGTCAAAAGTAAACAAGCATTGGAATACTTAATGGTGAATCAAATAAGGATCAAGGTGTTTACTATACACAACTACTGGAGACACCATTGTACATATCTAGCCTTGCTAAGGAAAATGATTTACTAAGTGGAACTGCTTTTGGAGAACAACATGCCTAACTATCAACTACTACTACTTCCATTGGGATGATTTTTATGAACTTTGTTCCAATTACAATTTTTTAATCAAAAAATTAACATTATAAATTTTTGTTTTATTTTTTTTCATTCTTGTTATCTGTTATACTTTCACACTCTGATACTGAAGCCTCATTTTTTTTTAGAATTAGCAAAGAATAAAGGGGGGATTATTCACTTTGATATTTTTATATTTTCATTGTAAATAAAATTTGGGTTAACGCACCTGCTTCAGGTAAGATTTTCTACATTTATTTTCATAGATAAAATTGCAACACTTATACGGAATACATATTATATGTTTTATTTTGCTGATTAACCTTATATATATATTTTCCAGTATGTTTGACTAATCAACTAGTATTAATTTCTATCTCTCTCTCTCTCTCTCTCTCTCTCTCTATATATATATATATATATATATATATATATATATATATATATATATATATATATATATATATATATATATATATATATATATATATATATATATATATATTGTAACCTAGTGTTATTGACACTTGGTTTACTTGGCATTATTTCTGCAGGAAAACAATGCTATTCTTTAAAGAAATAAAAAGATAAAATAACAATAGTAATAATTGATTAATAAAGTATGCTATTCACTCACTTTGGCATGTTTTGGGTGAATAACTAATAGATTTAATAACTCAATGTCATTTTTGAAGAGAGAACATGAATAATTTAATTGAGATATTAATAATTAGAGCAAATTAATATGGTATAAAAGCTAAACAGTAATTGATTTTGGATGGGTAGAGGGGAGAGTGGATGAGTGTCTTATCATAAAGCACAATAACTTCTGGTAATTTCTTTTTGTAAAAAAAAAAAAAAAAGAAAGAAAAAAAAATATATAATGTTTAAAGAATTATACATCACTGATTGTTAATTTAATGTATTTATTATTTTTTTTTATATTGTCAAATTACTTTGTAATCCAGGTAAATAATACTAAAACTATATGATTGTAATAGGTTTTTCCTTTCTTTTGTTTATGTTATAATCAAATGATTATTTTTCTGGAAGAGGTTGCTAAAGTAAAATAAAAAAAAAAATAGATAGTCTGCTTTCAGTTTTCAAGGAAGGAACAGTGCTGAAATTTGGTAACTCAATTTTTTCATTTTATTTTGCAGAAATAAATGTAATCAAAGTAAAATTTTAATAATATAATGTGTGGCTAAAATTTTTTGATAAGATATCCTGATTTCTTTGCCATCTACCTATTTAAAGACCTTTTATACTTAAAAATTTATTGTCTCACGCTAAAGTTAAAAATGACAGAATTAACTAAAAGAGTCACGAAAAATTATAGTATATCTAAATTAAGGAAAGGAAGTGATTTCCAAGAAAAGAGTAATTATTTATTAACTTTATGTCATTTATTGATATTTTCTTGGTATAGAAAGAAAAAAATAATAATAATTGAAAGAAATATTTTGAAACTAAGGAAAATCAACTAGAAACATTTTCGCGCTCTTTCTCAATATTGTCTGCCTTTACAAGTAATGTAGTTACATATGTTAAAATATGTTTTATTCACCAAGAATTGTCTGGAAATAATAATAATGATAAATAACATTAAATTATGCACCTGTATATTTAAAAAACAAAGATATATATAAAAAAAAATATAAACTTTCTCAGAGTAAATATAGGAAAAGTTATATAGGGGCATTCTTACGGAGAAGTTACCGTTAAAAAAATTTATAATTCCTAAAGTATGAACAAAACCAAATATCTTAGTGACTTAATGATAAAAATAAATGATATATTATATTATACATCAGTTGGAATTATTAAAACTTCATGTACATGTAAATTGACTGCAGTTATTATCATAATAATCTCTCGGAAAATTGCGCATTTTCGTCCATAAGTAAGCTAGCTAATAAGTATACATATTGTCAATAAAAAAAAATATTGTGTATGTTATCGTCTATAGTCAAATATTCGTCTATATTAGAAGTCTATTTTTTTTCTTGGATCCCAAAATTGTAGTAGTTTAATTCAAGTAAGAATTAATCTTCAATTCTGCTATATATTTCTTTACCTAATTTATTAAATGCACAAAATAAGAGAAAACTGTTAGTTAAAGGAAATAATACCATGCGTTTATTGTTTTTAAACTTGCTTCGTGAAATACGACTGGATAAAGCTCTTCACCTGGACCAATTGGTCAACAGAAAAACATTTTCTAATGAGAGAGTATGCACTTGTTAATTAATGATTGTTTAAAACTAAGTTATAAATGATATGTATTTTTTTTATATCACATAGATTAAAGTCTGTATGGTCAAGTGATATTTAATAGTCTTGTAATAACAAAGGTATGTTTTAATATAATTATTATAGGTTAAGTTGATATTTAACACGAAAAAAAAAAATCTATAAAATATGTTTCAATTAGTACATACAATTGTAAGTAGAAATTTTGTATGTTAGATACGTAAAAGAAAAATATTTAGATATTTAAGGGGTAAAATAAATATTGAAAATTATCAGAAGTAACTAAAAAAAAAAAAAATGCTATAACAAAATATTTCTTGTTAAAGTTTTGAAACGAATTTATACTGTATTAATTGAGGAATTTATTCCTAATTATTCTTAAATAACACATCCACTTTATGTAGTTTAAGATAGTATGCTACCAACTATTTTGAATGTTCCTTTATTAAAATTAAAATTATTATACTTTTATTCTATGATATCCATTGATTTCAGATGTTGATCAAAGTATACACGGTAACATAAGTTTATTATAATCAGTGTATTTACTTATCCTGCCCAGATATAGCATTGGTATATGCTTAATATTCGCATAGGTAATAATTATAATGTATTTATTTTGTGGGATGAAAAATGATCTCCCCAAAAGCTTTGTTTTCCATGAGAGGAAGATTTTAAATATAATGTTCGGGTATGTTTATAGCCCAAGTGATCGATTCTCATAGATAGGACGATCAAGAATTTATCTAGCATTTAGTATGCTTCATTCATTTAAATCCCAGGAGAGGATTGTATTTGGTGTGTGTTCGTTGTATGCCCAAGTAAGAGGCAAGAAACCACCAAAATATTTTAATGTAGTAGATTACTTTACAGACCTTCGTGTTATTCCATATTCCTCATGTGAAAATAAAGATAGCTCCACCATGGAAGGTGTTGATTATTGTGCTTAATTTTGAAAGTTCGGGCAAGATAAAGGTTATATTGGAGGTGTTAGTTCCTCAAGATCCACTTTAGTATAAATAGTGTGTTAGTAACTAAGATCAATATCTGTATTGTGCTGCTAAATATTGCTAGTATTTGACAAGTAAATCAATGGAGAAAGTAATTAAAATTGCGTAATTTAAAACGCTTATTTACGGAAGGAATATTCAAATGCAATATTTAATTCTGGTTAGTAATTAAATAATACTCATATTTAAAATTATACGTATGAATAAAATTTATATCATAACTTAAGTTAGCATTAAGTTAAATGTCAGATGGTAAGTGTAACTTCTGATAACTGGCCTATAATTAGAATCGGTTATCCCATTAAAGACCATAGATAAAGTAAATGTATTAGAAATAAATTTAATATTTTGCGTATTGCATATGATTGGATTAATCATTTTTTTTAAAAAAAAAAAAAAAAAAAAAAAATAGTTAGTCAATAATTTTGAATAAAAGCTTCTACAAGGATACCAAAATTTAATAAACAATGTATTGGTAATGAAATGTACTTTTAGTTAATCAATTCATATGATTGCATACAGGAGAAGTACTAATCTCTAGTCCATAACCAAAAGAGTATACAGATTAATGTCAGTTATATTTTATATTTTTGTATTACTATGGGATTATTGAATAAATGTTCATATATTTTTTTTTGTGATAATAATAAATTATAGTCTTGTTAAAATTTGTTGTAGATTCATTTTTTTGTTTTTATATGCTAAATATAAGTGTTTGCACAATATTTGCAAAACCTTTTCTTGAGTCCGAAATCATTCCAAATTTTTAAAAACTTAATATACCAGATAAATAAAGTTAAGCAGATCGGAATATGTCATTATATTTTAGTTTAATGATAATTATTTATGGAGTTGAAAACTTAAGACTAAACATTCACCTTTGTGTAAAAAAAAAAAAAATGAATTTATTCTCAAACCATTAACTTTGGTTGCACATTATTCCAAATATTTAGTTAAATTGTCTAAGTAATAAATCTTAGTTATATTATTGTGTTGTCATGGATGATGGAAGGACACAAAAAGCACCCTTGTCTTTTTATTATTCTGACTGAGATTCTAAAAAAAAAAGGGGGGGGCTGTGTTATTCAAAATTATACGTCATTATTGAATAGAATTATCATCTCTTTAAATAATATAGCAGTTGATATGAGAGATGAAGACACATTGAATTTAAGTAAAATAAATGTTTTCTATAGCCGACCAAAATGCCAGTCATATGCGACAACAAAATACTGCCGAACATTTCCTTACATGAAACAAAGAACCCTGAGATTAATATTATTATAATTATTCTTTAAATTAATAAGTGATCAATTATTGTTATTATTACAATCGTGGCATAGCTTAAGAGAATTGAATATACAATTGTATTATATGAAAAGTATTTTAGATCATATTGGAAAATTAATGGATATGTTGTTTTATTTTGGTTGCCTTAACAACAACCAGAAAAATTAGTAACAGCAAGTGCAAAATAAATAAACTAAAAAAATAAACTAAACTAATTGATTTTATATTGGGTTAGAAATGGCCGCCCAACTACAGGGGCCTTCGATGGCTATAGCTGGCCACGAGGAATTTAGTAAACTTTTCTTGAAGTCAATATTAATATTGTTTGCACTTGAACGGATTAGTTATTCATTGATTAAAAATATTTGCCAATAATGAATTGTTTTAGCCATAAGATATTATGTGAATATCTATTATATGATCTAATCTTTTGGCCACTGAAAAATAAATAATTAAGTTGTCAGTTTAGGATGTTGTGGTCTGTAGGCAATTCCATAAAACACTGTAATGATTTTATCATTTATGATGATCTGTTTGTCTGGTCTTGTGATTGGCACTTATGCTATATTACATAATATAATGATATTTATATGGACTAAGAAGCATGTGAAAAAAAAAGGCATATTTAGTAGTTAATGTTGGAGCTTTAGGGATATTAAATGTCAGAGTATAGTTTTTGGTGTAGATTGTTTTTGATAGGAGAGGCATGGAGGCAGGATGTCTTGTCAATAATTTCTTATCGATAAATTTATTAATAGTTCATTGCTAATATTTCAGTACTGTTAAATACTAAAAGAGTTAGAATTTTAATATGAGTGAAAACAAAGATAATCATAGTATTTCTGAGGATTTGGGAGGATCCCAAGAGTTACAATCCCCTGATACACAGACTCCATATTTTAGTGTACAATTAAAAGAGGAAGGGGAAGATTTGGATATAGCTAACCCAGAAGAAGCCACAATAATAAAGGGAAAACATGAAAATGAGCCAGATCAATTAATAAGAAATACATTGGAGGAATTCTTGAAAAAATTAGAAAAATCAAATAGTGAATTGAAAAATCAGATACAAAACTCAAATAGTGAATTAAAAAGTGAATTAAAAAGTGAATTAAAAAGTCAGATCCAAAACTCAAATAGTAAATTAGAACAATCAAATAGTGAATTAAAAAGTCAGATACAAAACTCAAATAGTGAATTAAAAAGTGAATTAAAAAGTCAGATACAAAATTTAAATATTAAATTAGAAAATCAAATGCAGGAGATCAAAGAGACATCTCAAAATCAAGTACAGGAAATAAAGGACTTAAGGGAAGATTTGAGAAATCATGTAGAAGAATCAAAATTGGCCTATGAAAAGCTGGAAATAAGAATAAGGAAAGAGATCGAAACAAATTCTGAAAGGGCAGAAAATATGATTGAGGCTATCCAGCAGGACTTTAAAAGTCAATATATTGTATTAAACAATGAAGTACAGGAAATAAGAAATTATCAAAAGGAAACAGTAGTATTTCAAAGAGAAGTTCAGGATAGAGTTGAATCTATTAAGGGAGAATTAGACAGTGCTAGAAGTGAAGTTAGTAATTTGAAAGAGGAAGTTAAAAATATAACTCTAGCACCTGAAAATGTAGTGAAAGGATATCAGAGCCAGATTACCAGATTAATAGCTAAACTAGAAACTCAAGAGTTAACCCAATGTGAGATTAATCAAAATCTAGAAAGTGAGCTAAGTCAAGTTATGGGAAAAGTAGAAAATTTTAATGATATAATAAAGAGTAATGCACAGCTATTACATAATAATCTCCAAGATGAAATAGGGGAATTAATGACTCAGTGTGAGAGTAAAGTCTATCAAAGGTTAGAAGATAAATTCAGGATAGATAAAGATGAAACTATTAACCAATTGGAACAACAGATTAAACACTTAAATGTAGGCCTAAAAGATAGTTCAACGAGAATAGACTGTGAATGGCAGAACTATAAGTTAGAATTAGAGAGTCGAATGCAAGCTATAGACTATAATAGGGATAATTTTACAAAAAGTAAACAAGTTGTTCAAAGTAAAGGTTTGTCTAAAACTCAAGTAAAGGAAACAAATAATGGTCATAATAACCAAATAATATCTGAGTTACATACGGTAATTAGTCCAGTAGAATCAATATGCGATCCATTAAATGAGGCTAGAAGTAAAGTCATGCTAGAGCCAGAAGGTAATAGCTCCATGGCCTTAAAATTCTTAAAAATAAAATTTTTTAGAGGTGAATATCTGGAGAATCCACACGAGTATCTCCAGAATCTGGAGGAGTTATTCACCTTATGTCATTTATCTGAGATAGAAAAGATTGCTATTGCCGCTAACCATTTGTGTGCAGCATCTAAAGACTGGTGGTAATCATTATTTATTAAACCAGAAACATATGGAGACTTCAAATATCTTATGTTAGCCAGTTTTTGGGGGGAAGACTGCCAAGATAACCTGAGATATCAGATATCTCAGGAAAGATATCATGTAAATAAGGGTAGTTATACTCAGTTTTTCAGGAGTCAGGCCGTCAAATTGAAAACCTTGACAGCTTATCCTTTATCTGAGACACAAATTGTGCGAATAATTCGCCATAATCTGCCGAGGCATATAGAACAGATCTTGATTGCTGCTGACAGACATACCATAGAAGAGGTAGTAGAAATTTTAGATTCGTTAGAGACCAGCGATAGGAATATTGATAATAGAATTAGGGTAAATAGAGACACCCATCCGATGGTGAGTAATATCAATTTCGCAGATAAGTCACATGTGGGAAGGAGGAAGTTAGTTAGAGAAAAAGGATATTATAGGACGAATCCCTATGGTAGACAGAATAGCCACCTCAGTAGGCCAACAGTTAAGAGTAGAATTCTGAATGAGAATCAGCCTTCTACTAGTGGTATCCCAACAATACCAAAGAAAAATATAAAAGGTAGTAAAAGTAGCGGGGCATTAAATTAAAAAGGACCTCGCAGGAATGTTCCTCACTTCGGGGCCCTATATTTTAAGCATATGGGTAACAGCATAATGTAGAACATGACCAAGCACTGGCCAGAATTAACCTTAAAAAGATGGGTGATAAACGCACTCGTTATTCCAAAACCAGTCCACATCCTTTTAAAGTCCATGATTTTGTTTTAATTAGAACTCCCCACGTGAGTAATCTCCAGAAACATATGTTTAGAAAATTCATGTATCTTTATGAAGGCCCCTATGAAATTGTGAAACAAGTGGGTGAGAATGCCTTTTTAGTCTCAACCCCTGATGGAACAAGAGGTACCTATAATGCCCAAAGCTTACTACCATATCCCAAGCAAAATTAAATCCTTTAAACTGTATTTATTGACATAAGAAAGAAGTAGGATATAAACTTAGTAATACCATAAGAAGTGTTAAAAAATGCATATATTATTTTATTTTTTATTTACTATAACGGTGGGAGAATTGTAACCTAGTGTTATTGACACTTGGTTTACTTGGCATTATTTCTGCAGGAAAACAATGCTATTCTTTAAAGAAATAAAAAGATAAAATAACAATAGTAATAATTGATTAATAAAGTATGCTATTCACTCACTTTGGCATGTTTTGGGTGAATAACTAATAGATTTAATAACTCAATGTCATTTTTGAAGAGAGAACATGAATAATTTAATTGAGATATTAATAATTAGAGCAAATTAATATGGTATAAAAGCTAAACAGTAATTGATTTTGGATGGGTAGAGGGGAGAGTGGATGAGTGTCTTATCATAAAGCACAATAACTTCTGGTAATTTCTTTTTGTAAAAAAAAAAAAAAAAGAAAGAAAAAAAAAATATATAATGTTTAAAGAATTATACATCACTGATTGTTAATTTAATGTATTTATTATTATTTTTTATATTGTCAAATTACTTTGTAATCCAGGTAAATAATACTAAAACTATATGATTGTAATAGGTTTTTCCTTTCTTTTGTTTATGTTATAATCAAATGATTATTTTTCTGGAAGAGGTCGCTAAAGTAAAATAAAAAAAAAATAGATAGTCTGCTTTTAGTTTTCAAGGAAGGAACAGTGCTGAAATTTGGTAACTCAATTTTTTCATTTTATTTTGCAGAAATAAATGTAATCAAAGTAAAATTTTAATAATATAATGTGTGGCTAAATTTTTTTGATAAGATATCCTGATTTCTTTGCCATCTAACTATTTAAAGACCTTTTATACTTAAAAATTTATTGTCTCACGCTAAAGTTAAAAATGACAGAATTAACTAAAAGAGTCACGGAAAATTATAGTATATCTAAATTAAGGAAAGGAAGTGATTTCCAAAAAAAGAGTAATTATTTATTAACTTTATGTCATTTATTGATATTTTCTTGGTATAGAAAGAAAAAAATAATAATAATTGAAAGAAATATTTTGAAACTAAGGAAAATCAACTAGAAACATTTTCGCGCTCTTTCTCAATATTGTCTGCCTTTACAAGTAATGTAGTTACATACGTTAAAATATGTTTTATTCACCAAGAATTGTCTGGAAATAATAATAATGATAAATAAGATTAAATTATGCACCTGTATATTTAAAAAAAAAAAAATATATAAAAAAAAAAATATAAACTTTCTCAGAGTAAATATAGGAAAAGTTATATAGGGGCATTCTTACGGAGAAGTTACCGTTAAAAAAATTTATAATTCCTAAAGTATGAACAAAACCAAATATCTTAGTGACTTAATGATAAAAATAAATGATATATTATATTATACATCAGTTGGAATTATTAAAACTTCATGTACACATAAATTGACTGCAGTTATTATCATAATAATCTCTCGGAAAATTGCGCATTTTCGTCCATAAGTAAGCTAGCTAATAAGTATATGTATTGTCAATAAAAAAAAAATATTGTGTATGTTATCGTCTATAGTCAAATATTCGTCTATATTAGAAGTCTATTTTTTTTCTTGGATCCCAAAATTGTAGTAGTTTAATTCAAGTAAGAATTAATCTTCAATTCTGCTATATATTTCTTTACCTAATTTATTAAACGCACAAAATAAGAGAAAACTTTTAGTTAAAGGAAATAATACCATGCATTTATTGTTTTTAAACTTGCTTCATGAAATACGACTGGATAAAGCTCTTCACCTGGACCAATTGCTCAACAGAAAAACATTTTCTAATGAGAGAGTATGCACTTGCTAATTAATGATTGTTTAAAACTAAGTTATAAATGATATGTATTTTTTTTTATATCACATAGATTAAAGTCTGTATGGTCAAGTGATATTTAATAGCCTTGTAATAACAAAGATATGTTTTAATATAATTATTATAGGTTAAGTTGATATTTAACACGAAAAAAAAAAAATCTATAAAATATGTTTTAATTAGTACATACAATTGTAGGTAGAAATTTTGTATGTTAGATACTTAAAAGAAAAATATTTAGATATTTAAGGGGTAAAATAAATATTGAAAATTATCAGAAGTAACTAAAAAAAAAAAAAATGCTATAACAAAATATTTCTTGTTAAAGTTTTGAAACGAATTTATACTGTATTAATTGAGGAATTTATTCCTAATTATTCTTAAATAACACATCCACTTTATGTAGTTTAAGATAGTATGCTACCAACTATTTTGAATGTTCCTTTATTAAAATTAAAATTATTATACTTTTATTCTATGATATCCATTGATTTCAGATGTTGATCAAAGTATACACGGTAACATAAGTTTATTATAATCAGTGTATTTACTTATCCTGCCCAGATATAGCATTGGTATATGCTTAATATTCGCATAGGTAATAATTATAATGTATTTATTTTGTGGGATGAAAAATGATCTCCCCAAAAGCTTTGTTTTCCATGAGAGGAAGATTTTAAATATAATGTTCGGGTATGTTTATAGCCCAAGTGATCGATTCTCATAGATAGGACGATCAAGAATTTATCTAGCATTTAGTATGCTTCATTCATTTAAATCCCAGGAGAGGATTGTATTTGGTGTGTGTTCGTTGTATGCCCAAGTAAGAGGCAAGAAACCACCAAAATATTTTAATGTAGTAGATTACTTTACAGACCTTCGTGGTTATTCCATATTCCTCATGTGAAAATAAAGATAGCTCCACCATGGAAGGTGTTGATTATTGTGCTTAATTTTGAAAGTTCGGGCAAGATAAAGGTTATATTGGAGGTGTTAGTTCCTCAAGATCCACTTTAGTATAAATAGTGTGTTAGTAACTAAGATCAATATCTGTATTGTGCTGCTAAATATTGCTAGTATTTGACAAGTAAATCAATGGAGAAAGTAATTAAAATTGCGTAATTTAAAACGCTTATTTACGGAAGGAATATTCAAATGCAATATTTAAGTCTGGTTAGTAATTAAATAATACTCATATTTAAAATTATACGTATGAATAAAATTTATATCATAACTTAAGTTAGCATTAAGTTAAATGTCAGATGGTAAGTGTAACTTCTGATAACTGGCCTATAATTAGAATCGGTTATCCCATTAAAGACCATAGATAAAGTAAATGTATTAGAAATAAATTTAATATTTTGCGTATTGCATATGATTGGATTAATCATTTTAAAAAAAAAAAAAAAAAAAAAAAAAAAAAAATAGTTAGTCAATAATTTTGAATAAAAGCTTCTACAAGGATACCAAAATTTAATAAACAATGTATTGGTAATGAAATGTACTTTTAGTTAATCAATCCATATGATTGCATACAGGAGAAGTAGTAATCTCTAGTCCATAACCAAAAGAGTATACAGATTAATGTCAGTTATATTTTATATTTTTGTATTACTATGGGATTATTGAATAAATGTTCATATATATTTTTTTTTTTGTGATAATAATAAATTATAGTCTTGTTAAAATTTGTTGTAGATTCATTTTTTTGTTTTTATATGCTAAATATAAGTGTTTGCACAATATTTGCAAAACCTTTTCTTGAGTCCGAAATCATTCCAAATTCTTAAAAACTTAATATACCAGATAAATAAAGTTAAGCAGATCGGAATATGTCATTATATTTTAGTTTAATGATAATTATTTATGGCGTTGAAAACTTAAGACTAAACATTCACCTTTGTGTAAAAAAAAAAAAAAAAATGAATTTATTCCCAAACCATTAACTTTGGTTGCACATTATTCCAAATATTTAGTTAAATTGTCTAAGTAATAAATCTTAGTTATATTATTGTGTTGTCATGGATGATGGAAGGACACAAAAAGCACCCTTGTCTTTTTATTATTCTGACTGAGATTCTAAAAAAAAAGGGCTGTGTTATTCAAAATTATACGTCATTACTGAATAGAATTATCATCTCTTTAAATAATATAGCAGTTGATATGAGAGATGAAGACACATTGAATTTAAGTAAAATAAATGTTTCCTATAGCCGACCAGAATGCTAGTCTTATGCGACAACACAATACTGCCGAACATTTCCTTACATGAAACAAAGAACCCTGAGATTAATATTATTATAATTATTCTTTAAATTAATAAGTGATCAATTATTGTTATTATTACAATCGTGGCATAGCTTAAGAGAATTGAATATACAATTGTATTATATGAAAAGTATTTTAGATCATATTGGAAAATTAATGGATATGTTGTTTTATTTTGGGTGCCTTAACAACAACCAGAAAAATTAAATACACAAGTGAAAATAAACTAATAAAAATATTAGAAATAAAATAAACTAAAAATAATATATTGGGTTAGAATATAAATTGAGGGGAACTTGTTAAATAGATTGTTAACATCTGTAAATATATAATTTAGCTAGCCAGCATCTCAATTATCTTAAATTACTAAAGTTTATTTTTCTATATAATTATGATTTTTAGAGAATGAGTGATAAATGACATAGATGGATTTTTACCATGGGGTATAAGGATTGGATCTGGAGAATCATTAATTATTAAAATTGTAAAGGTTCACATGTGACAAATGTACATATGATTATTATTATTTTTATTTTTTTGTTTATCAGTACTATTGTTATTATACTTTATATTATTTATTAATGTTAATAAATGTTTAAGAGTTTATGTTATTCTGGTCTCTGGTTTATTGAGTTGTCCTGACATTCCACAGTCTATAAACAATTATGCATGCCCTCACATCTATTTTTCTTGTCATATAAATACTTTAATGTAATAAAATATAATAAATGCTAGTTGTAACCTATATATAGGTACAGGAGTTTCTGTGTGTGTTTGTTCATACCTGTTAAAGGAGTCAAAAGCAATATTCTCTCTGGGCTTGAATATTAGGGCATAATGGAATTGAAAAGGGGGAAAGTGGATGAACTAACCTAAATTGCAATTAATATTATTAAATAGGGATATAGTCAGTCAATTAAAGTGTATGCAATCATTGGTTAAGCATTTCATTAGTTCTCATTAGCATTCTATCAGAAGACCCAAAGTCTGACCATAGTTAGATGCAACTTTTTCCCCTTCTAAGCTGGTAGGTCTCTGTAGATTGTGTCATTAGGAGCAATAAATTAGAGCATATTAACTTATCCCAAACCAGATTGCTACATCTGCATAGTATTACAGTCTGCAAGTTAGTTGACCATCAGTTACATCTGGCACACCATCATTGGGCTTGGTTAGCTTATGATTTTTGTTAAAGAATACCATCTGTTATATCTGGTGTCAGCAACATTTCGGGCTAGTGGTAATCATTCCGTCCATTATATCTGGTGCCATCAACTTTGGGGCTTGATATATAGGTGTACCATCACATATAGACTTTGTGTAAGTTGGTCATACATTGTGATCGAACCAGCTGATTGTTTAATCTGATCTATAAATCCACGTGAATTTTTCCATCCGTTATATCATTACAATATATATATATATATATATATATATATATATATATATATATTTGCAAGTGACTTGAACTTTCATGCTCCCTATATTTATCCAATCCATCTTATACAACTGATATTCATGACCACATACATGTGTAAAAGACAAATAATCTCCAATATATGTATTCCATGCTGAACTAAAACTCATCAGTTGGTTCATATCACTATCTAGCAAATCCTTAAACTTTAATGGGCAAGCTTCTATCTTCTCCAATCTCCAACTCTTCAGCCAACCATTTCATTGAAATTCCCAGGATGAAATTCCAAATCCCTTGTTGATGCCAATATTATTGTCATACTCATGTTGAGATTAAGTCAATCTGACCCCTCATAATACGAACTTAATATGCCCATTTAATTATACAGATGAGGGATGGGAAGAATATAAGTTGATTATAGTTAAATGGAATATTAAGGGCCTATGTATGAGTGGTCAGACTGACTTAAGGTCAACATGGGTATGATGGTAATATTGGTATCAACAAGGTCTATGAGCATTCCATCCTCAGATTTTCAATCAAATGGATGACTGAAGAGTTGGAAATTGGGGAAGATTGAAGCTCAATCATTAAAGTTTAAAGATTTGCTATCTTAATATAAACTGAGCATCGACTGTAAATATGTGTCAGAGATAATGATCTGGACTAATTAATGAATGCGGGTTCAGCGTAAAATATGTATATTGGAGATCAATTATGTTTTACACATCTATGTTGTCATGTGTGCCAGTTGTATAAGATGGATTGAATAGATGAGGGAATTTAAAATTTCAACTTCAAGGCCCATATAATTACATTAAGTTCAGAATGTTTAGAATGGTGATTTGAATATTATATATGAAATTTTAGCAACATGCTCTGTAAGTAAATATAAACTCTGAACCTCAAAGACCCAAACTCAGAAGAACACCCTCTTCAGTCTTATGCAGAAAATGATGTTATATATTGAAATTCAGACGTATTCAAACAAAAAGCATGAAATTAAATTAGCAATGATTTTAAATTGCTAGTCAAGAAACATGTTTAACTTATGTAACCAAAGAAAGATAACAACAATAGTTATTTTTTGATTTTGTTATGTTCCAATGTAAATATATAAGAAAGTATTATAATGCATAACACTATCTGAAAATTAAATAGAAAATATTCAAATTCCCTTCTTAAACATTAATATATTTTAGCAATGCTCTCTGGGAATAAATATAAAGTTTGAAATTTTAATATCTAACATCATTTGCAGCATAAAACTAAAGAGGATATCATTTTGAGCTTGGCTGTTTGAGGTTAAAAACTTTATACTTATTCTCACAAGGTTGCTGTAATGTCTTAACATTTGTATAGATGATTCGAATATTTTCTATTTAATTTTCAGCTAGTATTATGCATTATAATATATATATATATATATATATATATATATATATATATAATAAACCCAGTGAATATTGCTAGCTGAAAATTCAAATATAAAATATCAATCATCATTCCAAAGCTATATTTTTTTAACAGTGACACTTTGAGAATTATTCGCAAGATGTTGTTCCTGTTAAAACATAGAATTTGACAAAGTGATTGACAATTTATATATGTATATACCCGATAACAATACTATAAATGACAGTAAAATATTGAAAATAAATAAAAACATCATGTCATACCTATAACAGATGGATCACCTTTTGAATGAAGATCATAGCTATAAACAATATATATATATTGTAACAGAAAGAAAAAATAGAAAATACAAATAGACGTAATTATTAATTATTACGATATTATGCTTATAATCTGTGCCATTTGTAACAGTAAGAAAACTTTGTAATAGCATACAAAATAATGTAATGATGAAAAAGCTGCTATTTTGTAATCGTTTAATATATAGATGAGTGATAAAATGATAGTTACTATAATTCAATAACTAAACACTAAACAGGGTATATGATATGCTCCAGCGGTTCATAATTTGTAACCGAGTAAAATTAAATGAGAAATGGATTTACTGTGTTAGCTAAAATACAATTTAGAATTAAATAAGGATGTCGCTAACATATAAATAAGAACATATGCATATCATGCTCTATCTGGGTGTCTATTTATAATTAATTAAATATAACATTATAGCCCGATTCCAATTATCTCAAACATTAATTCTGTCGCGCTAATAATGAAATAAATAAATTATCTCATTTCTCAACACTTAAAATAACAAAATGAAAATTAAAACTATCATCATTAAAGATTTAAAATATTTAGATATCGGGGATGTCATTTGAACAATAAAACATGCTGGCCATTGTCATCAAATAAAATAATATTAAATATAGCAACTAAATAAAATTACCCATTGTGAGATCCCTGGAGTGCCTTATGCTTAACTCCAATAATAGGTTCTTTTAACTGAGAATCCTTCTCATTCCTCTTTCCATGTATATATGACCATTCATGGTCACACGCACACACTGGTGCTATTTATAACAACATATAAAGTTAATATCATTAAGTTGGAAAGAGATTAAATCACTCTTTATTCAGTTTAGCTAAGTACATGTGTTTTCCCACAAGTGCCACTAGATTGTTTTAAATCTAGATAAATATCTGTTTAGAGTGTACTGTGTTCAAACTCATTTGGTACATTTTTATCACACATGACTTGGATGACTAATGAAAAAAATGACACTCTTATATTTTACTCATGTCAATAAAATCATAAGATCCCCATATCACCAAAATTTATATAGATCAAAGACTCTTATAGATATTACTAGCTCATTTTACGTATATTGATGAACAGACAAGTATAATCTTATTAATGGCTTCCAAACAAGCATCGTGAAGACCATTACGGATATGGATGGCCATTTAACTAGTTATTTAACTTAATTATTTATCATAATATAAAGATGATAATGATGATGATAATAATGGTGATAATAATGATGATGATGACGATGATGATACCAGCCATAGCTTATTAATGAATTCACAACAATAAATTTATCTTTATAAACTCATAGGCACCTTTTTAAAAATCATCATGTCAAACCGGGATTTAAATATTACATTCACTAGCATTTATATAAGTTTATGGTTATTTACTAAAATACTTTTATAGTTAAAACTAGGATTCAATAATACTAGTGATGATGACTGATCATCACGCCTCTCTCTATGTGATATACGATGATCATCACGCCTCTTTTTAATCAATAATATGATATCCATCTTTGATGAGGATGATCAAAACTCATGGGCACAACTTAATTTTAGCTTTCTATTATACACCTATAATTATTAAAACTTGGTTATTATCAAGCATAATCCTTAAATACTTAAATGTAAATCAACATTCTAGTTTACTTAACATTTTGCAAGTGCTTAATATTTGCAAGTGATTGCTCAATATTTACGAATGATGATGATCAATTAAAATAAAATCAAGACAAGAAAAGCATGATATTTTTAATAATAACTCGAAACCAATTAAGTTATATAATTATATTTTATTAATACTATTCTTCTTTCTTTCTTTCTTTAAAATCAAATTAATAATTAGATAAATGACTTATTATTACATTCATTAAATATTGAAACAGTAAGATTCGTATTCGAATCTTAAGTTTCACCTTTTTCTGTCGTCTCTCACTGACCGGTCTATCTCCCCCAAATTTAAACTTTTTGCTATCGAATTGTGTGTGTAACAATATTAAAAATGTATAAGTATATGTAGAATTCAGCATAAACACGCACACATTTCGATCTCAAATTAAAGGCAATAAATAGGGATAAAATAATATAATTTAGATTTCTTTTAGTTATATAATTTTGTATAATTTTAATCATTTATTTTGGATGATAAAGTTCGTATTTATTGCTTTGTTTAAATTTCGTTTAATAATAATTCTAAAAAAATCTGATGTAGTATTTAATTAAAAGTTAAAATAATCTTATGTTTCCTTTTTGTCTTTGAAATTTAAAAGCATCCATTAGTGATAGATAATAGATTAATTAAAGAAAAATTCCCCAAAATGTAATTAGTAAATGTAAAATGTAAACAATAGAATGGCAGCTTTCTTTAATTAAAACCAACAAAATGCATTGATTATCCTCAGGGCAGATTAAATAGAACCTAAAAATACCTTAACAAAAATGTGAAAGATCAAGATAAAAAAAGAGGCCATCTTAGACTTGCTGGAGACATTCACTTAAACTTTAGATTTGCTCTCGATCACTGAGAGTGTCCAAAAATATAAAAATAAATTGTTCCTGCCAAGGTATGACTGAGTAAAGCACCTAGATTATTTTCCATCGGGAGATGGCCTATCGGATGCCAAACTTTCCATTGCCCATCATAAATTCACCATGAAGATCTGCTGCCTGAAATGAAGGAGAAAGCTGCTGCTGCTGTGAAAGTAAATGAAATATCTAAATACAAGAAAGAATTGCCACTCATGAACTTTTTGCTGCTAAACTAATGGAATCAGAAAACTTCTTATAAAACAGGTACCTGTCTGTGTTCAAACTCTAGAGTACTCTAATAACATGCTATAGCTATTCTTCATATTACTTATCTAAATTATAAAATGTAAAAACTATCATTTGTATAACTAAAATTGAATAATTAATTTAATATGTAAATTTCTCTAATAATCTAGTTTACCTCACTCTATCTTTCTTGGGTGCGTATTTCTCAAATCTACATTCTATCTATATTTATTATTTAATTATTGCATGCTAATAATTGTCTCAATGTTCAAAGTTTAAATCTATGATCGCTTGAAATAGTGAATGCGTGTCAGATTTCATTAACATTACTTTCATAAATAATTTAATTTTCATATAAACCGACATGCATTCAATGCTTCATTTATTGTAATGCAGGGGTCTACAACTTCGCAAATGGCTGGCATATTAGTTGTAATCATTCCCAGTTTAGATATGTTTTGTATATATTAAATCTTAATGAATAATTCCATCAAATTACATTTCTTTGAGAGTCGCCAACGTTCTTTAGTAAATGTTGATAATGTAGGGCTGAGTCAGAAATCTATTTAAATCTCATCATAATCGTTTTTACAGTATACATGTGTTATGTTTTAGAGACACGATGACCCATTCCACTGTGAAATTTCCGGATTCTTCAGGGTTGAAATTAACCCCAGTCATCCTACACAAGCAGGCATAATAGGTGCTCCCGTAGGATTTGACAATGTCATGCAGCCAGCTGGCAAATTGTGACACATACCGCTTGTCCTTGGTTATGCTTATGTGACACCTTACTTTGTCGGGCCAAGGCAGAGACCATCCTGACAGTCTTATAAACTCATTTGCGGCATTGCAGTTTCAATATACTGCCATTCCATATCGCCTTTCTAAAGCATACCACATGTTCCTTTACTTAATTTTATTATTCTATATTTCACTCCGCCTCTGCATTATCTTTGTAATTCACTCTTAAATAAATGTTTGCCCTTAGTCATAAAATAAATATATTAATTAAATAAATATATGTCCACCGCTACTCTTAAATCTTACTTTAGACTCTTGCATTGCAAAGGTATAAATTCCCCAAGGCATGCATTAGAAATACTTACTCGAGAATTTTAGGTAGCTATATTAAGCCTTCAAATAAATGAATTCCCTTTGTAAACATTACAGTATTGGAAATACCGCTATTGAGTCCTCAAGATAAAATAATGTCTAAACAAATAAATGTATTCCTTTTGTAAACATTACAGTATTGGAAATACCGCTACTGAAGTCCTCAATGTAAAGTAATGTCTAAATAAATAAATGTATTCTTTAAAATATAATCATGTCGCAAATCCCACTACTGAAGCTTTGAATCCATAAAATATTATTAGTAAATGATTGTTTTATTAAAATGTATTAATAAATAATTTTAAACTATACGTCTGCAGTTACGTTTCATTTATTCAATACCCATTCTATATAATATTTCCTCAATTATGTAAATATGAATGTTTAATTAATATTAGTTTGATTATTGGCTAACTCGAGAATAAAATCATGAATCTCTTGCATATCCCTGACCACCATGCCTAAGGAAATATTTACTAATGTTGCATCAGATGCGTTGTTTCATGGATTGTATTGTGGAACTGATAAACTATGTTCGAACTCAGTAACATGGGTGGCTTCGCTACCTCGATGGTGCTGCTGTTCTGTGTGGTGGTCAAATTCTGCACTATGTTTATGAGTCACATGTTTTCTGACTGTTACAATATAGAATTAATACAAAATTTTATATACAAGTTCATCATTTTAGATATTTTAAAATAAGCTGGCTTAAAATGACATTTAAAAAAAATATTTCATTGAATGCTTACTTAAGACTTTCCTAACTTATTATATCATAAAAATAAATTTTATATGTAACTTGTTTGTTTTATTTCACTTTCATTCAAATGTGAATTCCTGCTTTATAATTTACCATATTTAAACTAATCATGCATAACCTATTCTTTTGAGGTGTTTGTATAAGCAGATACACATGCACACACACCTTGTGATATGTCAATATATATTTTTAAAATGTGTTCCCCTATATTAGAGATTAATACATAAATCACATATATAAAAATATTCTTGCAACCTTGAGCAAAAGAAAATAAAATACATTATATCAATTTAATATGCAACAAGATAAGACAAAAAACATTATAACTGCATATATTTATAGGTTGCTCATTATCACAATAAATGAAGAACAATTAAAAAAAACATTTCAATATTACAATATGTAATAAAAAACAATAATAAAAAAAAATAATGAAAATTTAAGTTTAAAGATTTAAACTGTGTTTGTGTTATGTTATGTGATATTGAGAATAACTATCGATAAACAAGCCTTTAATGTTTCTGTATCAAAAGAAAAAATGCTTTGACCAATTCATTAAGGTTTATTTTTAATAAGTAAGAATAAAAGATTTGTTAATGAAAGTTCATAGTTACCTGATTATTTTCACTTCTTATAAATGTCCCAAGTTTGAATTTTCAGACTGCTTGTCTCACGTATAGCTTCAATAAGTTGATTTGCTCCATTTAAAAAAAAGAAAAGTTCTTGCAGATACTTTTAAGATAAACATGAATTAATTGACTTGCTTATTTCCACAATTTTAAAATTATTTATTATTGATACTTTTGATAACGTTGAATTCGATAACTGATTTGTTTCCAATTTTTTAAAAACCATCATTGTAGACATTTTAGATGACTGAGTAAAACTTTAACAAAAATTTGATTCATAGCTTCATCAAACTTGGTGATATATATGGCTTTTATTCATCTTTCCTTTCTTCTTCTCTTATCTAAGATGATGATTAGATTATGTTTGTGGCTGGCTTTAAATTTATCCATTCTTTTGGTTACATGGACTGGTATATAAGTCCATAGTAGATTAGTGATTTAACCCATTCTGTCAGATTCCAGGAAGCAGAAACAATGGTTTTAGCAATGCAAATTCATTGTATTATACACAGCAAAATATATTAATATCACTTTATAGAATTGTCAATAACTTCTTCCAAGAAATTCAATTTTTTCCCCTTTCTTTTTCTTAATACTGCTGGGAATTACCTATATATATGCACATCTTCATCTATACTGACTTTAAAACAAGAGTCATTTTTCTTCTTTTAGATTTTTCTTATTTTAGAGAGAGGAAAAAAAATCAATAACTCATACTCTTAAAAAATGAATACTGTTCATTTCCTTTCAGCTTAAAATGATTGCATATTTTGTTAATATTATTAACTGATTTCCATTCAGTAAATATTGTTTTGAACCACTTCTCCTCTCTAAAAGATATTGAAAAAAAACTGACAGTCTACATCTCTTCCTTAATCACATAAAAAAAAACTGATCACTAAATATTGTTTCATTCATTTATATTGTGAATCTTTTATCAAAGAAAAGGACCACCTGGAAATCCCATCTTGAGACAAAGATCAAAAATCAGAGTTTGACAAGCTGATGTTCTATCGCAATTTTACAAGAAAATTAATAATCATGTTTCATTCCATCAAAGCACCTCTTTTCTAAAAATAATCTTAGATACAGATAACACAAACAATAAAGCTGGCAATCTATAGTCATTAGAAATAGCTGTAAAAGTGTTTTGGTGTTTATACAGACATTCTCATTCTTTCACACTCTTTTGCATGTGTACATTTTTTTTTATCTACTAATCTTGATCACCTTATTTAACACTTTCTTTCTGATCTGCTTTATTTTAACAAAAAATAATGTTAAATAATTTAACATCTTATTTAATAAGAAAATATAATAAATCAATATTAAATATTATTACCTTCTCTCTTTACAACTGCTTATTTATTAACTATTTATAAATTATATAATAATAAACACACACATAAATCTATGTATATAAAAGAAATTTTTTTTCTTAATTAAATAATATATATGTGGGTGAAATGAGTCACATATCTACAATATATATATATATATATAAACATTGCAATATAATTGGAATTTACATTTAGCTAAAACTTTATCTACATTATTATTCAGAAAACTTTCATTATGTTTCAGTGGTTATATATATATATATATATATATGTGTGTGTGTGTGTATAAATGTGTATATATAAATTGAATAAAATATTTTAGTAGTTTTTAATGTAAACAATGGTAATTTTAGGGTCTATATCTATGTAAACAACCAGAGATAACTTTATCATTAATGTTGTGAGGAAACCTTGACTTATTAATTGATAGCTTATAGCAGGGATATCCAACAAGTCGATCATGATCCACCGGTCGATCGCAAAGCCATTTTTGATCGATTGTGAGGCCAATCTGGCAAGAGCTGTTGGGTAATGAATGAAACAAATTAAGTTTTTTTGTTATTTTTCTTTTTGTTCTAATTATTTTTTTAAATTCTAAATAGGTGAAGTCTACTTAGTCGTACCATTATTGAAAATAATATTTTTATTCTTGATTTAATGTAGCTAATTTGAATTAAATATTGTTAATAATTGCTCACATTGCTTTAATTCCCCCGACATGAGGTTTTTGTTCTGTTAAATAATTGTTATTTTTTACTAGGTAGATATATAAAAATGGTATGTATTTCACACCTCCCTCCATCTTAGACTGCGCCTATGTTAAGTCGATCGCCTATGACAACAAGTTGATCGCAAAACATTTTTAAAATAAAAAGATCTTATGATCACAAAAGTTGGCCATCCCTAAATTATAGTAACTGTTTGTAATATTCCTGATAATTTATATGAACAGTCCATCAAAATTCTATTTTAGAATTTTATTTCTAAAAGAATATATTAAGTGAGCACTTCATTCTCTCATGACAAAATTTATTAAACATATCAAGGAATTATCAATAGCAACAACAGTTGTGTACATGAAATCCCCTATAAAATACAGATAATAAAATACCTTTTCTTACAAAAACTATTCAGAGGTAAATTTGGTCTTACAAAAAAAGTAAATAAACATTGTGTTGCAATAAACAAATAAAAATTATATTTGTATATAACATTAATAATTTCAGGGTATTTTGTAAAAACTATTTAGCATTACATAATTTAATTTATAATAATAATTTCCTATTTGAAATGGGGAAAAAAAATTTACTATCATTGTTTATTTTATAAACAATTGAAATTAATTAAACAATGAAGATGTACAATAATTTGCACAGTTTCTGGAGGCACAACAGCAAATGTTCATAAAATAACTTCGATTTTATCAATAAAAACAAACACCTCATCTTTCTGTAGAGTAAATCAAATAGGGTCAAGCAGTATCCCAGCATGGCTGCCTAATTTTGAACATTTTGGTCTGAATAAAGAAACGTTTCATAAGTATAGCAAAAAATGGGAAATTATGGACAAATAAATTCTATAAATAATAATTAAAAATATTGTACTCAATTATTAATATTTCTGCAAAAACTTTCAAACAGTTTCAGCTTTGTAGAACCCTAGTTACTCAAAGCCATAATATTAACTGAATTAACTTCCTTAAAATATTTAATATTGAGAAAAATGTTTTTGCTCAATAATCAATTGCAGAATTGGCCATAACATAATTAGCTGATTTGGCAGATTATAAATTCACTTCACTAGGTGAATATAAAGCATTGAATGCATATATTTTTCTCCAAGTATAATTCATTCAAGACTGAGGGCAAAAGAGCTGTTATAGAGAAAATAGTTTAAACAGCAAATGTAAAGTTATCTCCGTATGAACATGGAGAAAATTCCTAAATTTTTATATTTACATATGTAATAGATATAAAAATGTATAAATGCAATAATACTAATATTGTAATCAATGATAACCAGAAACTGAGGGAAATAGATAATTTTATACAAAGTTTTATCTGGTAATTCTTTCGATTAGCTCTAAAACATTATTTGCAAAAATAACAACATCGTGTACAAAACGTAGATAATCTTTATTTACTTTCATATCATAATCTTTTAATTTTAATAAACAAAATCCTTCTTATGCAAACTCCTATTAAAATTTTGAAGATATCAAAAAGTATCCTGTCATACACCTCTCTCTCTCTCTCTCTCTCTCTCTCTCTCTCTCTCTCTCTCTCTCTCTCTCTCTCTCTCTCTCTCTCTCTCTCTCTCTCTCTCTCTCTCTCTCTCTCTCAATATTAACCTTTTCAGAATCACCATATAATTAATAGTTGCTGCTTCATTTTAATTCTGAATATAACAATATAGAGTCTGTATTTTAGTCCAGTGCTTTGATCATCTAAAATACTTACAAAATCAAATATCTTTATTCTCTACTAATTTAAAAATCTAATGGCAACTCATCGTTATTAAACCTTTTTACAACTTCTCTCAATATTTAATAATATGATAAAACAACTTTTAAATTCAGCTTTTTTTTTTTGATTAATTACATCACCGGTTTTAAGGGGACAATTTATAATTATTTCGGAGAAGAGAGGTTAGAAATCTGAGAATGTGGATTGAACTTGGAGAGACTTTTATCCTGCAGTGGATTGATAATGGTTGAAAATTATATATATCTTCATCATTTCTGTCTGCATTAATACTTTTATATATCACTATGCATGTAATATTTGGTAAAATGTTATGTAAATTTTTAAATAATGCATCATGGTTAATTATCTGCACTAGTATTTGCCTCATCATTATAATATGATTTGTTGTTTTTTTTATTTAAGAGATACTGTACCATCTTGTTTTAAAAAGTATTTATCATTTATTTATTAAAGATTTTTTCACAATGGCTTTTTTTCACACATATAATAACTTGATATTCTTATTGTAGTATTACCAAAAATTTGCATCTTTTCCAATACATCCATTTTAGTCTCTTCACATAAAATCAGACTGGCTCTAATCTCATTCATTATATGTTCATAATGTGATACTTCAATAACATGTCTTGCTTTCTTCAAATTTTCTAATAGCTGTTAATGTTTATTTGTTCTTTACAGATTCTTCCACTCTATTCCTATCGGTTTAAGATCTTTAACACTATTTTCATTAATATTTTATTTATTTTTCATAATGTTTCCACAAATGTTTTTCCATTCTTTTTGTTTTCTTATCACTTTTTAAATTTAATCGTTTGATTCAAGACCATTTCTTCAACTAGTTCAATTCAGACACTTAAGATCAATCAACAAAGAATTGAGAGGTGTCAAGCATTGTTAGCTGAGAGATCAGTGCAGCAGCCTTGCATCCGAGAGGTCAGTACAGTCACCTTGCAAGCAAGCAGTTGGTTGCAGACGATTGATGCAGGTTCGCCTTCGACTGATGCTATGACATATGAAAAAAAAAAGAATTGAGAGGTATATGTTAGAAATAACAAAAATTAACTGGAAACAAAATACTCAATCAGATGCAATCGGCATTATAGAAACAATTAAGAGACTAATATCATGCTGACCTGAACATATTTCTAGAAAAGATGATAATAGAGGGAATGTTAAAGTCATAAACTGCACTCCAAAATATTGTAAAATTTCTAGAAACAGACTATGTTTGACGTAGATGGATAAAAAAGTTTAGTGTGCTGTGAGAAGAAAGATTATGGATTGGAGGAAATTGGTTAATATTGGAAATATTATCCTACATTAGGTAAATAATGTTTGAAATGATGATGACAATGATAAAAATGCAGCATACTCCACTGGACTAACTCTACATTTTTTAATATACCAACATATAAATAAATAATAAATGGATACACCTATCTTTTGGCATACCGACACCTCCACTATCCAACACGAATATCGAAATTTCTCAATGTGTATGTATTTACACATTTATATTCTATATTAAATTATCCATAAATTTATAACATATACATCTGATTATATTTTTAAGTCATTTTATACTCTTAAAAAAAGCTGTCAAAGCAAATAATTGAATGAAAATAACAATGTTTTGCTGACAACGATTTAAATCTAGCTAAGAAATAATATAATTGTTATATAGCAATGTTCATAAATTATTTTTAATATATATTCTTATTAGTTCTTCACACTTCCATCTACTTTATTTAACATTCTGCCTACAACATACTTAATACAATAAATATTTCTTCAACAAAGAATAAGTATGGGTTTACTATGGATCCTGAATATCACTATCATGGAAATCATAGTCAAAAATACTATTTCATATTTACCAAAAATCTATTTTACTATGTCGTTAATACACATGATGAAAACACTATTATAAACTTAGTGGAGACATATCAACAACATTTGTGCTTCAATTAAATTCAAAATAACTATAATTAAAATTACCATATAATACTAAATCATCCATGCACTTTACTACTGTTTCAATGCTTTATTTACCACTCTTTTTACAGTTTACAGTTTCGATTGCACCAGCAATCTTCTTCAGAACTCTTATATCTACTAACTTCAACTTCTAAATTCCTTTCATAAAAAATATACCCTTTTTATAAAAATCTTTTATTATTGTATACACTCTTATATTTAACACTTTAGTATCATCTTTTTTAATTATCTCAAATATATTATTTTTCAATATATTATTCATTTTTTCTATATAATCCTCTTTATTAATCATAACCAATTTATTTCATTTATCTGACTTTGTAAAAACTATTTCATTCTTATACTATCCTTTATTTTTGTAATATCCTTTATTTTAACAACATCACCCTTATTAATTCCTTTATTTTTCTGTTTCTTCCTTATTTTAATAATCATATTTTCTATTTCATTATTAAATTCTTCCATCCAAACTTTATCCTTATTATTAATAATTTTATTACTATCCATATTCTGATAATAATAGATTTTGTAATTCTCTTCTACATACTTTTGTGCTATTTTCTCCTTTATTGTTCTCAATTCTATTATAACATTATTCTAATTATATCCATGTGGTACATACTTAATCCCTTTACTTATAATTTCCTTTTCTTTTTCTGTCAATTTTATACGTCATATTATAAATTTTATCCTTATAATTATCCCGTTTTTCTCATTTTTCATTAATCTTTTTCTTCTTTTAGCTTCCTTATTTTATTATTATGCATATTCTCTGTATTTTTATTAATCAATAACTTCATTAGCTCACATAATTTTCTAAAAATTATTTCTTCCTTAGTTTTTTTTTTTTTTGTTAATATTGGTTCAACACTTAACGTATCACTATATAACTTTTGTTTTATATCATAACTATTATTAATATACACTTTCAATAATCTCTTTTCTGATTCTTCTATAAATTTGATCTTTCTTTTTATTATTTTTCTGTAAATATTAATCCTTATAAATTTTGGTATTATACTCAATGTTTTACATTCTTTTAAAAATTTTATATTATTGTTAATATTAATTAATTTAATTATATGTCAATCTTTTATTTAAATAGTTCACTGCTTCTTTACCTTCCTTCTCTTTAACATAGTCTATCAAATTCTTAATACTCTTTATATGTTCCATGCTTTCAATCATATATCTATATCAATGTTTCTTCTTTATTCTTATTCAAGCTCTACTTCCAGTATTACTTTATCTTCTTCAAGAATTACAGTAATTACTCTTTTTATTGCATTGCCAAATGTATACCATATAATACTAAATCATCCAAGC